>CM043699.1:35445637-35990637 GCA_023935145.1 Bretschneidera sinensis
TCATTTATCTTGATTTTTCTCACATCTTGGTTGTTTATACTAAAAATAGAGGAGAAGTCCTATAAAAAGAAAAGAGGGCAAATTAAAAACTTTTATTATATGATTGTGATATTGGGTGCCAAATTAACCATTGATTAATAAAAAGTACCTAACCTTCATGTGTTTGATGTCCTTTTGTAGCTTCTTTGCCTACCATAGATGCAATTTGGTAGTTTTATTCCTGCAACAAGAAACAAAACCTACTTCTAATCACCAGAACCAATCATCAAAAGAAAAAAGGTCTATAACACCAGGACCTATGAGTTACTAATCCCCCAGCAACATAATTTATATTATCATCAATAATCAACATTAGAACATTCAGAAGGATCAACAATAGTTTTGTTTAAAACAAATGGAAGAAAAATGAAAGTATTTTTGTTGCGTTTGGACTCCTTGCAAAAATATAACAGAATTACGAAACCAAGTAACAAATCTAAAGATACAACATCAGCTATACTGCAAAAGGAAAAAATTCCTAATACCAGACTATCTTATATAGAATAAAAAAGGGGGGAGAAAAATAAAGGAGGTAATCTAACACAAAATCTAATTTTTCAAAGAGAAAGAACAAAATCAAACTTGTGCTGTCAAGAAAAACACAACCCCCTCTGGTGATCATTCCAATAAGATTTTTGCCACATATCAAAGAACAACACCCCAATGAGCAATGATATTACTTATAATGCAAACCATAAATGATGAGTATAACTTTATCATGTTACTGTATTGATCCCTATAGGGTGACAATTCTTCATCTAACTACGACTATAATACTAATCTTGGTAACATTTGCCAATTGCTAATATGATTACACTAAAAGAAAATGAAATGAAGAGTAATTCTAATTAATCTAAACTAATTAAAGCTTAGGAATGTAATTAAGTAATTCTAATTAATACTCATTAAATAGACAAACTCACCTTGATAGTTATAGGTGTGCAATGTAAAGTCTTGGACCTGAAAACTCAGCTACAGTTTTGGTGGTGGTGAATAGAGTGAACAAACCCTTTGGTTTTCTAATTATTGTTATTTTCAGGATTCAAAATTGTTATCAAAAAACAATTCTAGAGAGGGAAAGAGAAAAAAAAAAAGATAGTGAGAAAGAACCCCTAAATTGGATCTTAAGGATTTTGAGTTCCTTTTCCTCTCACAAACTAAATCTAAAAAGCCATAGTAGAAGAGGAATTACATAATCTATACGTTTTTGCGAAGAGACATATATAGCTACCAAATACACAGTGAAAAAAATACCCAATCCATGAACCACACAAAATAATGTGAGCAAATCACAAATCTCATCAAAGATCATAAATATTAACAAACATCATAAATAAGAGCAAAGTCAATCTAACATAAATCAAGCAAAAAGATGTGAATATGAGCATATGGACCGCTCACTCTATTAATCTGCAATGAAGCGATCAAGTATAGATGACACAAAGGAGACAAAGAAGCTGGGGAGCTGTTGGTTTGAATATAGGAAGAGAGATAATCTTTGAGATAGTGAGTTTCAATGTCATTTATTTTGTCGAAGAAATACATGAGGGGAAAGAGAGAACCGTCTATAACTGATAAGATGAACATAGAAGTTGATAGCGTTTAGTTGGAAGTTATTAAGGTGTCCTAAGAGTGAAGTTGCTATTATGATTTTATTCTTGCAAATAATAATAAATGCATAATTAAGTAGGGGTTAAATTGACATTTTATTTGGGTGGACACCAACAAAATGCTCTGACTTTATTAATTACTAGCATCTCAACACGCACTATGCGCATGTTGATCTATTTTTTTTTATGTGATAAAACAAAGATAAAAGAGAGTAGAGAAGTTAAGTCTGAGTGGGATAGTGTGAGAAAAATATGGGAGAAAAATATGGGTAGTTGGAGTCAATTGAGTTGCATAAATATTTTATTTATATATTTAAGTAGGGGTTTAATAGAAATTTTGAGGGGTGGATACCAAATAGGGGTTCTGGCTTTATTAATAGCATAGATAAGTAATTATTATCCTTTATTAGGAAAAACACATTTAAATAAAGTAGTCCTATAATGTTCTTATCAAATACCAAAACGGGAAAAAAAAAACATTAATTGAAGTACAAAATAACAACTAATCTCTTCGTATGAGCTCTTCCTCACTTTAAATTCTCTGCAACTGCAAATAGCAATGTTTTTTTGCACTAAATAGATAGTAGTTGCTAATCCGGCAATGCCTATATTGTTCTATCCTTAATTCAGGTCTAAATGGCGTTGGTGTTAATATGCTACAAAATACCCAATAAAGATTGCTCTTTCAATTAAAAGTGTGACAAGACCAAACGAGATAGGGTTCTTATATGAGACTGATGGTTCTACACGTTCCTCTTCAATTTTCAATGACACATGCAGGAGATGGCATGCTCTATATCCTACTGTTGATATGTTAATGAGGAGAAAAAGAAGAGTGAATTCCAATAAAGGGATGATTGGCAATAGAGGTTTTTTTCATTTTCAAATTTTGACAGAAGAACTTGTCCTGCAAGGGGAATGTAACACAAAGAGCCATCTAAATTCCATTTCAGAAAGAGAAGATTTATGGTTGGTTTTGTACGCGTTGGAGATATGTTGATCCATGAAAATAACTCGTTTTAGTTACCATTTTCATTCTAGTTCTAAGCTCTTTGCTTTTCTATAAGGAATCACCCCTTAACACGCCTATTTGATGGCTTTATGTAACAATGTTGGATGCAACATGCTAGTATTTTCATGCTCCTTTAGAAATGTAGGAGGGCATTCATAGTTGAGAGTAGGGAACAAATGCAAAATGTATGTATATATGGAATAAAGATCTGTAGTGGTTTCAATTTTTGGCAGTCTTTATTGGGATTTTACCTCTAAAATCCACCTACTCAAAATTTAGGCAAAAAGCACAACCACAACAATTAAATAGGCAAAACAAACAAAGAGAGTAAGAACACCAATAATTAATAAGGTTCGGCAACCTCTTTGCCTACATCCACCAACTACTCCGGTATTTTATTAATCTTCAACTACAACTTTACGAAAAGCAAAATTGTCAAACTCTCATCCAAAAGTCACAATACAACAAAAGCTCTTAACCTAGCTCTAGTTATAAGTGCCCTCTCTACTTGACAACCCAAACCCTAGTACACCTAAAGCCCTCATCCTAAGTTTAGTAATAAACCCCTCTAGTTTACAATGTATATAGAATTATGAGTGTACCTCAAATCTTCGCTGGGACCCCTTTATATATAGGATATTTTTCTAATACTATTAGGAAAAGAACAACAACATCATAGTAGACTACTACTACTTGTACAATCAATAATCTAATAGGAAATTACTACTATTCTTAAAAGAACAAGCAACTACAAAATAGGAAACAACTTTTTCTAAACCAATTAGAAGTCTTTTTTGTGGAAATTGAACCAAAATTCTAACAATCTTATCAAGTTTTATTTGTACATAATCTAAAACCTACTTGAATCAAATCCGAAGCCTTGAAACTAACAGAAATTTCTATGAAACTTGTTAGAAAATTTAAATGGTTGTATAAGACAAAAATGTTGAAGAAATTTCATAATGCTGGAAAGATATGAAATCGTTGGGATTTTAATGTGTTATCATTATCATCGGCACTGTTTGGCATTCCTATCTGTCAGAAATGAAAAGGGTTTTAAAACAACTTTTAGTAAAACTTTTGCATAGTTAAAAGTTGTTTAGCATTTATAAAATAATTGTAGAGTTAAAACCGTTTTAAAAGCTAAATGATACCTTAACTCTAGTTTTTAGTAGCACTACTCCCCATTTTTTCTCTTCTTTTTTTTTGGCTGTGATTATTCTCTTCCACTCTTGAATTGGACAGAGCTATATGAAAATTTTCAATACTGGAAAAATGGAACAAACATCTTCTTGATAGAAACCCTAGAGGATCCAAAATAGAAACAAACATCTTATACAAACCCTAAAGGATCAAACACGTTCAGGCGATGTTTGAATGCGATTTAAATCAATTTTAAACTTGAGTTTATTTTTTCAAATTTGTCAAAAGTTTAATCAAATCAAATTAAATCAAACCACATATTAATTAATATTTAATAAAATTAATTTAATTTAATTAATTTTTAATAAATTTAATTTAAAATTAACTTTAAATTAAATCCAAACCACATATCAGCTACATGTGACCTACTCCAAAATTAGGCTATATTGTGGCCAGCCCAGTTCCTGCACTACCTGTAACATGTGGATCCTTTAGGATCCATGATATTTTTGCCAACTGTGGATCATGCATGTCTTGCACGTGTCTAAAAAGGCTCAACAATTAGACAAAACTCATTTCACCATTTCATGACATCTAGTAATCCTTCAGTTTAGTCACTGCAAACATGATTTCAGAAAAAATAAATAAATAAAAATTGTCATTGCAAACAAACAAAATTAACATAAAAAGGAGAAAAAGATGCAAGCAAAACAAAAGACGTTAAAGCTGCTGATGTTGGAGAAAGTTAATTTTTCCAGTAATTCTGAAACACAAGAAGCTTTTTGTGTCAGATTTTTAGAAAACTCCAAAAGTTTTCTTATGGACCCCCGCTTTAAAGGTACCATACCCTTCAGGCTTCAACAAAGGACACACCTGTATAGCCAAGTCCTCAACGAGAAACCACGTAAGCAAAGCCTTTATTCATCAACTTCCATAAAACCTCCGTAAACCCCTCTCTCTCTCTCTCGTACTTAAAACTTTAATTGAAGTGAAGCTGAATTCTGATAGTAATTAATGGCGATTGGGAGGGGTGGTAGGGGCCTAATGGGTCCTCTTTTAGCGGTAAACTTTGTGGTGTATCTGATTATACTTGGACTAGCTGGTTGGTCTCTCGACAAGTACATCAATGGTGAACAGAATCATCCCCGTAAGCTCTCTTTCTCTTGAATGTGGGTTTTAATTTTCCTAGCTACTTGGGTATATTTGTTCATTTGAGGTTTAATTACTTTTAATTAGCTTAAAGGGCATCTGATTTATCTCTTTTCTAATTTGAATGTGGGTTTTAATTTGCCTATTTAGGTATATTGTTCATTTCAGGTTTCATTACTTTATTTAGCTAATTAAAGGGAATGCTTGTGTTTTCACTCTTAATTTAAACAGATTTGGGAGGGAATACATCAACAAGCTTTATGTTGATGTTTGCATTGATAGCTGGTGTAATTGGAGCTTGTTCAGTGGTAGCTGGGCTCCTTCATCTTCGAGCATGGAGAAGTGATAGTTTAGCTGCTGCTGGTTCTTTAGCAATCATATCTTGGGCTATAACCGCTCTGGCTTTTGGGTATTTATTTCTCTTTCCATCCTATTATATTCCTTACTTTTAATATTAGTAGGACTGTAGGAGTTAAACCTTTTCTTCTTTTTACTTGGCATTGTTTTGTTAGTATTTTTGAAGTACTTTAATACTAATATTTCTAAAGCAAAACTTCTTAATTTGTTAATAATTGCGGGTAAAATACTGATAAAACAGAAATGACATGATAGAACACTATTTTCCTGGCTTAATTAACCGACTCATGTACCTATTAGAAGGGAGTTTTGGTTCTATTTTGTGTTTGGAGCAGAACACTAAGCTTGGAATTTATTTATGGTAGCCGTGACTGAGCCAGAATAGCCTTTGTGTATTCTGTGTATATGTTACTTGTACCATTGTTAGTACACAAGTATTTTATTGTTGCAGTGGAAATTTGTGTTTAGCCTACCTCGTTGTTCCATTTTTCTCAACTTAATTCTAATCATTCAGCTTCTTGACTTTGCCAACAATGCTGAGTTGTGCCATGTAGGGAGTAAAGAGCACTTATGAGAAATTCTTGTCTGGCACGGTGCTAGGGGAGATTTCTTGGACCAAGCCACACACAAAATGACATATGTCCCAAAAGCAATTAAATAAAGCATGCATGGAATGGAAGTTACTAGTGCACTTTCCTATAATTACTAGTAAAGCTTCCTTTGGTCCAGAATTGAATTCCTAGCATGGTGTCAAATAAGAATTTCTCCCACTAAACACACACACTGACACAATTGGGAGTAGACCATACACGTGTACTCATGTGGCAGCACTCGCCTTGTACTCACTCACATTTTAGTCTTGTGTTTTCTCTTAAATTAACACAGGCTTAGCTTTTGCTACACACTACAAAGAAAGACTCAACACCTATTTATAGCAACTGTTGAGAGTACTAATTAGGTTTATATTAAGAGTCCTGATTAGCTTTCCTATTATGTGTCCTAGTAGGTTTCTTAGTCTTACTTAGTTTATATCTCCTTGTCCTACAATATTTCATCTCAATCTCTCATCTCTCCCTAACCTAAATTTCAAAATGGTATCAGAGCTCATAGTTTGGGATCCTAGTGGTGATCTGAAATAAACACCATTAAAATACATATGTATTCGTTTAGAATATGTTTTTTTTTAGGCAATTTTTCCGGCTTTTCTCGGTTGTTTCTTTTCCAATAGGTTGTTTCTATGTTTTTTTTGTGAGATTTTGCCGGATTCTGTTTGTGTTTTAGTTTCTTTGATTTTGTTGGAGAAAAGGAAGAAGAAAATATGAAAAAAGGAAAAAAAGAAAACAGTAGTAAAAAAAAAAGAAAAAAATAGCGAAACAAAGGCAAACTAAAAACAAATATCTATTATGTGTTGTTATGTTTTCTCTAACAAGAAAAGTTCAAGAGGAAGAGTTCTTGATTGTTCTTGAATAAGAGTTCCTCACTCGAATGTTGATGTTGTCGACCCATGCATGGTGATGTTGTTGACCCGATCCAACCTGTGTTGATGTTGTATCATATTGACTCATCAGCCCATTCAAGTCAAAGTCAAAGTTAGTAAAAAACAAAATGAAAAAAAGTCAAATTCTTATTGATTCGGTGTTCTCATATCTTGTCTTGTTAGGTGGTACCGATGTGGTGACCTAACTGTTTGTCGTGGGTGTGGAGCCCCGACTTGTTCTCATGGGTCACTATAATTTATGGGTTTGGATTTATTTATTTTAGATTGAATCATGTTTATTATTGGTATGAGTTTTTTTGTAACAAGTTGGTGCATGTATATGTTTCAGTTTGAGGGGGAGTGTTGAGAGTCCTAATTAGATTTATGCTGAGAGTTCTAATTAGATTTATGTTGAGAGTTCTAATAAGACTTCCTATTATGTGTCCTAGTAGTAGATTTCTTAGTCTTACTAAGTTTGTCTCCTAGTCCTATTAAGTTTGATATTCATAAATACATATAGGATTATTGAATTGTATTCAGATCATTAACAACAATGATAAGAATTATTCTACAATATTTCTTCTCAATCTCTCATCTCTCCCTAACCTCAATTTCAACAGCAACAAATGGTCGATGGCTTCTCTTTTTCAGTGCCATATAGAAATCTCTAGGTTTCTCATCTTACACGACAGCCGCAAATCCTCACAAGGCGTGGTCAAAGAAATCTGCAGTTTGGTGTTAATTCCTTGATCAAGAAGAATCCAGTGGTATGGTAGAGAGGACTGAAACTCTAGAAAAGATGAGTCGGTGATGACTCCGACACTCCCCCTCAAAACCGATCCTTATTACGCTCAATTGTTAAGAAGAGTCTGTGCTGGGGGGACTGTTAAAAGTCACCACCGACTCTGATTTTCTCTAGAGAATTCTAACTCTATTTGCCACTAGATCCTGCTTGAAGAAGTTACCTCCAACCTGCAGATTTTTTTTTACCACTGCCCTTGAAATATTGCAGCTGCCATGTACCAGTTAGAGAATGAAGATCCACCTAGAAGCTTCAATGTCGGCAAAGGGAGAAGAAAAGTCACCGACTACAGCTACTATACATATGTGATAGCTTATTTTGCGTTTGTGTAGCAAAAACAAAGTGTATGTTAAGTTGAGGAAAAACACAAGACAAATTGTGGTTGTGTGCTTAGACACATGTATGTGCTGTGAGATCTGTGCCTTGTGTGAGTGTGTGTGCAGCTAAGTGTGAGTTAATAAAAGAATTTTTATATTAAATTGCTACTTGAGTTAATTTTCTCAACATGCTATTGTGACTTGATGTGGACTCCTCAGCTTACTAGATATCAAGCAAGTTTGATCTTAGACTAACAAGATTTACAGTCACGAACTACCAGTCAAAAAAAAGATTTACGGTCTCAAACTGTGCACGAGCATAACCTCTACTTACAGCAGTTAAGTTATGAAGTGAGCAATGCATCAAGAAAACAATCCTTACTTTCCTGTTTTATACCAAAGCATTGAGAAAATTGGAACATGCAGCAGTAAAATACGATATTCTTACTATTTCTTAGCCACACAAATACTAAATTGTAGTGTTTTTTGCCATGTCATAAATTTTAGTGTTCTTTGCCATGCATAAATTGGAGTCGCTCTTTCATGTAGGTGCTTAAGTCAGTCCAATGCCAACCTCCTGCCTCAGCTGGTGACAAAGTTTGCCTGCATTGGCATGATAATTATAGTTCTTCTCCTGGAAATGTAGACATTGAAGGAAAAGTTATGGAGAATGTATAATTTAAAAGAGAGAAAAGTAAAAAATTCTGTTCAGGAGTCGTTTGCTGACTGTTACACTCCTCCTTGACTATGATTCTTTCTTGACTCCAATCCTATATACTCATGCCAAGTTGTTTTCAAAACTTAGTGAATTTTCCATTGTAGAGTTCTTTACTTAACAAATCTGGCACTCGATCCTATTTAGTTCTGTTGTATTTCTCTATCTCTTTTTCTCATATGAAGTGGTTCTTGGATAAAACACTGATTCTTTGGTAGGAGCATCGATTGCCACTATATTGTGATAATCAATCAGCAATTTGATTAACATAGAAACTTATATTTCATGTAGGAACTAAAGATATGGAGATATACAATACCAGTTTGAAAAGATGTTGAGGGAAAGATTGAAAGGCAGTAGATCAAGATATATGATCAAGTAGCAAATTTGTTCATTAAAAGACTTTGGAAACAATTTGACATGACTATGTGATTAGAGCCAAAACATAATCATTGTTACGGGGGAGTGTTAGGAGTCAACAAGCGACTTTACTTGTTGGAATTTTCTTTCTCTAAATTATTTTTTCTCCATTACTTTTCCTTCAAAGTCCACATTATTGGCTGAAGTATCACATCAAATTCATGCATGGTTCGTCACAACTAAGGATTCATCTCACCAAGTCTGCAACGGATCAACTTTAGCACCTATACATATGCATAAAAGAAAAATAAACTTTTAAGTCTTTTGTAAGTGAGAAAAAAGAGAATCCTATTTTGTATGAGTAAAGTCTGCCTATGTTTCTTGTACGAGTGTGTAGTGTGGTATTGATTTGTGAGTGGTAGCACATAATTGAAGAGCGGTTTCTTAAGTGGTTTGCTCGCTAGTACAATAAAATTTTGATATTTAGTCCATGTGTTCCAATTTCCTCAGTATATGCATGTTGATGATCCAACTACTGTGCATCCTTTGTCAATATTTAAAATGGTAACCTCGTATAGTCGTATTTCATCCATTCATACTTAAAGATAAATTTGAGGAGAAAACAGTTGTGGCATTTGATAGATCCTGTACGATGGACCTTAAGATGAAAACTGTATAATGATCGGAACAGGTGGGTTCAATTAATGTTTGCCTCAAGTTTTACTAGTGATAGTAATTGTTTACTCAGGTAACGTTTTTTGTCTTTCTGAGAACTCGAAGACTGTACATATTCACTTTCCACAAGATCAAAACAAAGATTGGAATTTTGAACCTAAGTTAAAATATATACATTATTTTGAGTCACTATTCTTCTTTATCGTTTTTGTTGGGCTTCTTGATACAGCTTGGTGTGCAAAGAGATCATATTAGGAGGGCACAGAGGAAAACGCTTGGTAAGATCTTTAATTAAATTGGGTAGCCTTACCAAAATCAAATTGGCTTATTATTTTCTTGAGAAAAAGTATGAGCAGCACTTTTAAATTTTAATATACTGACTAAAGACTGCCTTTATTTCTGGTGACTCGCAGCAAACGTTAGAAGCATTCATCATTATATCACTTCTAAGTCAGTTGCTGTATTTGGGACTTCTACACGCTTGGATGTTTAACAGCAGATATGGGCCTGATTATCACAGTAACTATAGTGGCATTGCCATGGGTCATGAACCCCAAAAGACTGGCAATCTATCTGTCATCTAAAGGCAAAATTTAACATGCATGTTCTCTGTTTTTGGGTGTAAATGGGACTTGCAAACTTTTGTGTGTTTCATTTGCAATGCACGCTCATCTGTATACCAGTTTTGGTTAAAAAAAAAAATAAGGAATTGACATGTTCTGTTCTTTTAAGAGCATTGGCTTGCTGCAGATGCTTGTATGTCATCAAATTCTTGTGCTTTTGTGTGTACTGGAGCGTGTATAAACATTTGATTGAGAGAGTTTAGGAATTCAATTTTTCTGCAGCTAAACCCCTAAAACCACAGGGTGTGTGCCATGTGCATGTGTGAGCGTGCTTGTGCATGCACGTGTATGTACAATTTGCTTTCGGAGCTAAGTAAATGATATCTTGATATGCTCTAGGGCTTCCCACTTGGGGTTCAGTAAGCATGGATTGTTTAATTAAGTTTCCAGTTCAGACAAGATTTTTCATTCTAGTACTTGAGGATGTCTTGTAAATTATGTGTCTGATTCATCTCGCAACAAATTACATAATTTAATTGGCAATAGTTGTGATAAATGAGTGAAAGAAATGAGACATTAAATTTGTTTTCAGAAGATGCAAAGAAATGGAGTGCCACAAAGTTACCATATATGTTCATATGAATTACTTGGCTATTTGAAACTCTCATTCTCTCAAATCCCAGTCCCTAATTACTCTAGAGCCCGAGTCTGTTTCATCTAAATTTAGACGATGAATTACTTCAAAAAAAAAAAAGCAAACATGAAAGCTTAATTGTAGCATGGATGAGCTAGATTTTGGCTAATTAGCTCTGAAATTGTTTGGTCCTATTGTTTGTAAATTTGTAATACAAAGTACATATTAAAGCATTGAATGAAGCATAGAACAGAAAACAGAAACAGTAGTTATATCCACATACTAGAAGTGTAGCTTAGGCACCTAGGATGAGCAAGAGCGAACAGAACCTCCCTTGTCTGGTGAAAGAGAAGATTGAAGTCCAAAAACCAGAAAGGTTGGTGACTTGGTGAGAAAGGTGGTTCCTAATGTTGACTAAGTGAAACACCATGTGACCTTATGAAACAGCATAGAGGCGATGTTATGGCAGTACAAGAGAGACCGAGAAAGGGGGAACAGCCAGACAGGTGTGCTGTGATGGAGAAAACTGTAGAGAGAGGAAGTGGCAGGGGAGGATACTGGAGAGAAGAAATTCCTCCAAGAGAGAGCTAAACTGACTCTCCGTTTTCATAGTCATGTTGTGCTGTTTCTGAAACTTATCACTGTTAAGTTCTCTTGTGAACTAGTCCACTTCCCGTTGTCTTTTTCCATCAATCTAGGAACTTCATTATAGATCAAATACTCTTGTAAATTTTCTGTAATTAATGCTGTCACTGTTGTTCGTGCTAACTGATGTTATGACTTCCTCCCTAACCTCTTCTTGTAAAACTTCTTCAACCTGCTATCTTCACATTGCGCAAATCATCCCATGCCTCCCAAAATCTTATTGCTTTTATCCCTTGTTTGAATAGAGGTGATCGAGAAGGGAACTCGTACTTTTTGTATGAGAGTTCTTTTAATCAAAATGAGAGGATATGGAGGGTACTTTTGGGATGTGTACAAATAAGAGGAAAGAAAACCAAGGTTTATTTTTCTTCTTGCATCTACAAATCATAATTTACAAAATTGAGAGTATTAAATAGTAGAAAATGGGAGAGAAAGAATATGAGAATATAAATTTATCAATTAATTCTCATCTATTTTTTTAAATCAACATCCATTAACATTATGAATAATATAATGGTAAAATAATACTACTTACATTTTCTTTTCTCACTTTTCCATTCTGTTATGTAACAGAAAGAGAAAACTATTTTCATTTTTTTTATTTTTTTTTCATTTCTACTGAAAACACGAAGGAAAAAGTTAGTGCGTTTAATTGTAGGAAATATTTTTTCCATTTTTCATTTCCACTTTCATTAACATTTTTTTGAAAAAATTGTAGATTCTTAACATAATTTGAAAAACAGTATTTCTTTTTTCAACAAAATATTAAAAAAATAAAAAAAAATTTCCACAACTAAGCTTACTCTTTATATTCTTACTATACTATCATTTTACTTTTCTTTCATTTTATCTCTTAAACACACTATCCTCAAAACTGTAAATATTTTTTGTTGTTCACTTATGAAATTCATTTGTAAATTTTAGTAGTTTTGATTGAATTTATATAAATTAACTTGATTTTATAATTAATTCATTTTCTAATGAATTTCATTGTTTTTCATATTTTTAAAAATAAATACATGAAATTACAAATGAACTTCATACTAAAATTTATAGAATCCATTTGTTCTAAATATACTCTAATTAATCAAGGTTTCAATTTAATCCCTCATGAGGTCTTTGACAAAACTGGGTTTAACAAATTGGCTGCAAGTCAAACATTTTAGAACAGTTTCAAAGCATACGCTCACCCATCTGAGGACATCAATCTGAGAGTTCATAGTCGACTGATTTCGAGTGTGTTCTTTTAAGAAGCCTCCTTTATTACACCATAACCAAAAGAGGCAAAAATTAAACACATGTGATGATTGAACTTACATAATTCCCCCAAGTGGTGTCCTCATCTGCTGCTGAACCAATTGTTGCCAGCTGATTTTATTTGCTTCTGTAAAATAACCTTGATGGGAAGAGAGATTTGGGATAAATTATAGCGAAGAGTAAATGCTTATGCTCAAGGCCTCTCCAGCATGAGTCTGCAAAAGATTATTAAAACAAATCGAAACTTTTGGTCGCCCACCCAAATGACAATCAAATTGTCCTTTCTATATTTAACTTTATGAGTTTATAATTAACTAGTCGAACTACAGAACCCGAACTTCACTTGGGTGGTTACCAGACATTTTGATATAGTTATTTCATAACAGCTTAGACTAATCAGTTTTCCATTCTACTATAGCTAGAGTATGGCGACCTCCACAAGCAACAAGTTTAGCAATCCAGTGCCCCTCAGCTCCACTCTCACTAACATCTCTGGGAGGTGGGATAGTTATGGGCACTTCCATCGGTTGACCTGTTGTCACATTCCTCCCGTATCCAAGCCGTCCATGGTCACCTCGGCCAAACTGCCAATAGAAAGCCATTCAGTACGGCGGTATATATGATATTCTAAATGTTTTAACCAAGAGAAACTAATCTACCAATAAAAAAATATATTTAACGTGAAAATTAGAGTAACACTTGGCTTCACGCTAATATGGAGGAACCTTGTCTTGCCCATCAATGTGACAATCTTATATTGTGTCATGTATTGAAATATCATGTACAAATCACATAAAAATATATTTTACTTACTAAATCTTTCATTAAGATGGTCTTGTGACTTGCGAATGTAAATTTGGTCACATCAATGAATAGGAGAAAGTTCCTCCATACCAACCTTCCTCAAGGCAAGGTGAAATGGCGCATGCCATCCTCTTTGTTTATTTCCGTAAAACATTTCTAATTATAATAAAAATTTTAATCGGTCAACGACAAACAAGGAAGTAAATTACACCAACCTCCCTCATGGCAAGGTGAAAATAGCACATGCCCTCCTATGTTATTCCCACATCATTTCTGATCAAAATGGAGTCTTCACCAGGCAGATTTACTTGGTCAAAGACAGATGAATGATCGGGTCTATATAGTGATAAGCTTTCTCGTGTTAACCAGAAAGCAGCCATGGCAGACACGGACGGTCAGATATGTTGATGAATGATGATTGTGGTGGCAATCGGATACGAGATGGAAGTGGCAGCAGCATCTACAGCCCCAAGCTATGGGTGACAACGGAATTATGGGTCACTAGCCTCTCTTTTTTTGTTGGGAAGGGAGTGGCTAACTATTTCTGTGGGGTCAAAACACTTCATCCTGTGATGTTGTGTTTCAGAGTCAGAATCTGTTGTATTAAAGTCTCTGTTAATAAAATAACTTGCCAAAAGAGGCAGTTATGTTGCTAGTGGTTCAGAAGAACTTATGGTCATGGCAATCATGGCTTTTGTTAGATTAGATGGAGAAGAGTGAGCAGAATGTGAGAGGAAACGAAGTTTTGTAAAGACCTAGGTCCTTAGTCCCACTGCTATACGACACACTTTAACCTTCACTTCAAATTAACCAACCTGAGAGTCCTATTTTCACAGAATGCAATCCCCTCTGCACTAACCCTATTATTACCACCTAAACCCAAAATCTTACAACTCCATCCTTCCCAGTTAATTTTCACTTCCTGAAACTAGAATCATTGGCACATCCACCTTAAGACACCTTCTCGTCCGCTAAAATATGAACCAAAGCAAATCATTGGCACTTCCATCATTATCATCAAAATATAATCACCAGCCAAAACCACCATTCCTCCAAATACCTTCAACCCCCAACCCCGGCAAACAAACCGCCCATTATCACCATCTTCCATTTTGTCAAAATCCCTCGATCATTACAACATTAAAAATCAATTTCATCAGTTCTTAATATCTTTCACTTAATGTATGGCATTGGTGGGCAACAACGGTCACCAGTACGTCTTGCATACAAGAATAGGAGAGACAAATAAAAGATCTCTTAGAGAGAGAAGTGAGAGAGAGTGTGAATTTTAGACTTGAGAAAATGGTATGCCAAAAAAAAAACTTTTGATATAACTTTCTGAAAGGAAAAGAGAGCTCTAACTTTGAAGTGAGAATGTCCTCAAACCAGAAAAGCACTTGCCACCACTGTTACATGGTAATGGAGGAGAGGGCAGCCATTTCAATTTGCACAATATAAAATAGATGGATGAAAGATGAGTTCAGGGTCAGCCATGGATAGAAAAGTTTAAAATGTGAAAATGTTAATTTTAAATAAATGTCGCTCAGAGGCCCATGATATCTTAAACTAGAATAGACGCAAATATTATTTCACTTTTCATGGAGGGAGATCAGTGTACATACTCCAAAATTTTCAACAATATATCACCAATCAAGGTAATGAGAACTTCAAATAAAAAACAAAACCAAACGCAAAAAGACAAGACACCAACATAAAGCTTAATTGTTTATAGTGTGATGAGTTCTCACATGACATTCACATGCATTCAACTGTTATAACTTCAGTAGGAGACTTGTTAAATATACTTACTGAAAAAAAGCACCCATCACGTGTCAATGCAACCGAATGAGTCCCACCACAAGATACCTAGATCACAAAAAAACAATTCAACCCTAAACCGTGCAAAGAAGCAAAAACTTTAGGGGTGTTTTGATATTCCAAGGTATTAAAGTCAAACTTAATATCGTTTCTATTTACTTTATTAACATTTGAAGGAACAGATCCGATCTATCAAGTTTTCAATCCAAAAGAAAGATGTAGCGCACAAATATTTATCTGATACACCATATCTTCTTCATATTCATCAAGGTATTTAGTTAGAGATGAACAGAGAATAGTTATGTAGGCGGTACCTGAATAATGTTCTCCCCAGCTAAGAGATTAACCTTTTGAGGCACCATTTTAGAGCTCTTGTCATTATCCCCAAATCCAAGCCTCCCATGTTCCCCTCTTCCCCAACCATACACCTAAAATGAAAGAAAAAAGTAGGATGTAAAATCTCTATTCTCAGTTAGAGCTCAAGAATTATTTTGGCACTTAAAACTTGGGAAGACGGAGGGGGTTGGGACCAATGAAGTGCATACATACAGTATAAGAAACCAATGCGTAACAAGATGAACAACGGAAACGGAACTTAAAAAAGAAAAAACATATATTATTTGTAGCCAAATATGCTCAGTAATTGATATTAGTGGTCTCTAGATCTATGTTAATGTGAATATTATTGAGCAATGTTTTGATTCTCCAACCTGCAAGCTAGCATTCCTTCCAGAGATCTAAGTAAAAATGTAACAAGCTTCCATAACACAATGAAATGTCTTTTCCTTTCCTTTTCCTTATGAAATTAGGAGATGGTTCATCTGTTTTAGTCCTATTGATTGCCGAGACAAAGGGAAATGAACACATGAAACATTCCATCAGGTTTGGTCTCTGTTGAAAATTTCCTAGTCATCCTTCATTTTCCAAGGCTTCTTGGAAATTTATCAGAGCATTAAAAAAAGCACACCAAATCAACTGAGAAGAGAGATGCTCTCTTGGAAATGTTTCTCCCCAACTTTGAGACCAAGAAAACCCCCCCATTCCACTGCCAAAGGTAAAAATGCATGCATTCTTGGCAAAGTATAAATAAAGGGAGGGGGGAAACCCACAAAGCCAAAATTCAACCCATTCAATCTACAAACAATTCAAAATTTCAACCAATTTGTTTCAATGTATAAGCGCATAAATCATTCGTAGGAAGCCACGCAGTAGCATAGGATACTGATGGAGACCTAAACTAAAATTTAATGGCATCAAGACATTATTATTATAATAGGGGAATTTGAGGTCCTAAGATAAAAATGTTGGAAAATCTAATTCAAATACTGCATGTATATCAGTAGCTTTGGAAGCTTACTAAATTTCACTGCAGAGACGTTAAGAAGCACAAATGCACATGAAGGGATTATGAAAAAGTGAGACAAAATAAATTAAAATACACCCAAATATAGAAATCATGTTTTTGATAAATACCTAAATACAGAAGATCTTAACAAATACAAGAGATAAATACCTCTCCATCATCTGTCAAAGCAGTAGAATGCCATCCTCCAGCAGCAATATCAACCTAGATGTGCATACAGACAGAAAGCGAATCAGATCATTTAAAACATGGACTAATAGTAAGCATATAGTTATGCTAATTTAATCATCAGATAATCAGAATATAGAAAACATCCATCACAATAGTCCCATACTGTTAGGCAGTAATAACAAAAATTAAAGACCAAGTAAAAACTAACCAAAATAAGAAGCTAAAGCTATCAATAAAACCTCTAATCCAATTAAACAATGGAAGTCTGAAATGAACAAGTGGAGGAGGTACAAGGAGATAGAACAAACGGATCTTAATACTCTGTTATCCAATGTTCGCCATGATTTAACCATCACACAACATATCCAACTTATGATCTTGCAGAGCAACAAATGTACATCCTTGTCATTGTTTTAACTTCAAAATACTGATATAGAATAAATAATGATCTTAATAGAAGATAAGTATGTTTTCAGCCTTGTGTTTGCAAGCTGTTCTACATGAGTCCATAGATCATTTGACATAGAGGGAAAGAAAGTGATCCAAGATATATTCCACAGTCGGAATTCAGTCATATGAGAGGCACAATGCATGGAAAATGTAGAAAGCCCAAAAACCAATTAATGGTTGATCCAAAAGATGACCTCAACCAAAAGGACTCTATCAAAAGATTCAAAACGCATTTTAAGTGGCAGATGCACGCTTGCACACACTTTCCCGCACACAAACAAAATGTACTTATCCAACATGCAAATATATACAATAAGAAATTAAACTAATAGTAAAGTTCTCATGCAGTCCAGCTTAAGAGAACGCTATGAAGAGATATATGCATGCCAGTAGGTGCATGGAGGGTTTAATGAATTTTCTTTATCAAAAGAAATGAAGAGCTATAGGCATGAAGAGTAGAAAACTCAAACTCCTTAACCAAGAATCCATTTCCTTCATTTGCTCTGACATGCTAGTAAAAGATGCTGAAGAGCCTTCTGAGAACCAGGTCTTAAAATACAAGACAAAATGGATGACCCATAACTCAACCATGAAACGCACACCACAACTAACTTTTGTACCATGGTACACAAACACAGGCCCATGCATTGTGCTAAGCCACACTAGTCCAACTACCCAAGTAGTCCAAAAGTTTCTAGTCTTTGGAGAAGTTTTCGTTTAAGGATTTTCCAGATCATTTATTTAAAGGAAAACAAAAGGAACACAAAAGCATGTGATAGAACAAAATATTTATCCGACAACTAATCTAATAAATAATCCCCTCAATGAATTCTAACACTTAAAGTCCCACATTCAACTGGAGGTCCATATAGATTAAATATAATGAAGTAAAAAGACAAATAGACAAAAAAGGGAGGAACTTCCTAATGTAATACAAACCAAAGTGAGACCAGAGAGCCCTTGCACACGAATAGGCTGCGACCTAGGTTGTGTATCCCCAGTTCCAAGTTGTCCATACTCGTTATTACCCCAGGCCCACAAAGTCCCATCCTCCTGAAGAGCCAAATTATGAAATGCCCCAACTGCAATGAGCCTCACACTTTCAAGACCTTGTACTCGCACAGGAACAGATATTTGTTTTCTGCAGGATAAAAAATTGAGTAATATCAATAGAAAGAAAACTCGTTTGCAAGAATGCAACAACTATCAAAATGGGTTAAAGTGCGCTCCACAAGGTTGATTACATGTACCGAGAAAATACTAGCATGAAAACATATATGGAGAACTAAATCAAGAGAACAATACATGTCTCCAGGAGGCCATGGCTGACCCCAGGTCCATACATGCCCTTCACGTGTGAGCACCACAGAGTGAGTACCACCTGCTGCTACCTATCATATAATCAATTAAAAGATATTAATCACCAATGGTCAACTCACAGAATAAAAATATGTTCATGCAAATACACAAGCATTGTAGTGAGGTATATGCCAAACCAACGTGAGAAACTTGTAACCAATACCTTGAATGAATCATTTATTTATAATTTGATTAAATTCTGAATAATCAGGAATAAAGAAACAAAATCACGAACAGAATTACCATAACTTCATAGCCAAATGACCAATATTATAAAATATTAGGAATTGAGACAATTTAATATCAGACTATATTCTATAATTGAATAGTCATAGTAAATAACAACTATACCAAATAATGCTCACGCATTCCATGTAAAGTACATCACCAAAATCAATCCTGGAATAAAGCACAGTCAAAGAATTCACAAGACAGCTTAAAGACAACTAAATTACATACAACACAGAGATTTCAAGCCAGTGAGCAAGACCATTAGTAAGACATACTAGCTTTGTGACACGCAATAACAGAACTACAGCTATAGCTCTCTGAGTCTATCAGCATCAAATTATTTGAGTAAAGGAGAAAATATTCTATAGGCCTCTCAGTAACTTTTCTAATCTATAGTTAATAGAAGAAAGATGGATATTCTACAGAGTACAGACAATGTATGTCATATACTCATGTTAACAAATAACAACACTCCAAGGATACAATAAACGATATCCATATGTCACTGTGAAACCAAAAGCAAGAAAATTTTGATGTGATTCAAATCCAAGCAAAATATGCAAATCAGTAAAAGTAAATCACCTGCTGAACTACAAGCTTTGAGGCACAGCGCTGAGGAATCACAATGTCCCTTCTCAAAGGCCTTCCAGTGTCATCTTTCCGCTCAGGTTCTTCACCACACTGGCCATACTCATTTCCACCTGCAAAACACACATTCTTCACAAACTTACATCCCTCACGAGTAACAGCCCACACTAATTCCCACCAGCGACATACATGATACATTAACTAACCCTCTTTTAATTTTGCTGAGCATTTCAAAGTACTTTGGCCAGTTTAGGTGCTACTTTTAAAACGATTAAATTATCATTAACCCAGATTGCATTTCATGCACTGTTGTTCTCAGATAATTCACCCCCTTACCTACATTTTCCCAGCTACCAAACAAAAAGCAGGCAAACATCAAATGACAACATACCCCAGGCGTAAGCTCGACCTTGATCATCAACGGCCAAACAATGCCAGCCACCAATAGCCGCCTAAAACCAATACGCCCAAAAGTTAAACAAAATGAATGCCTGACACTGCCATTTAAAATCCAAAAACAAAAATGATCTATCATAGAGCACTTACCTGAACAATTTTGACATTAGCAAGAGCCTTAACCTGACTAGGAACGTTCTCAGTTTTGGTCTCAGGTGGATGCCCTAAGGTACCTCTCTGGTTCCACCCCCACGTAAACAACTGATACCCATTTTAAAACACCAAAAGAACAATTCAAACAGCCATTTACTTCAAACATATACATACAGATATACTTACATTTATGTGTTTTTTGTGTGTGCGTAATATATAAAAATATATCGAGTTTTGGAGTGGTGGAACCTTGCCATCATCGCAAATGGCGAGGGAGTTGCGGCTACCGGCAACGACGGAGCGGACATTATAGGGCTCGAGAGCTTTGACGACGAAAACCCATTCTTTCTCTATGTTGTTTCCGACTCCTAGTTGTCCGTCTTCTCCTGAGCCCCTGAGAGAGAACCGGGAGAAAAGACAAGAAGACAGTTATCGCGTGTTACTGTGAGCATACATGAGTTTTGGCAGAGAGAGATACCAAGCGATGATGGAAGTAGTGGAAGCCATGGGAGAGGGTGAGTGCGGTGTTGAAGCAGAGAGGCTCAAAGAGAGCAGAAAGTGGGAAATTGGGGGCTTTAATTTTACACAAGTGGGGTTTTTAGTGCTTCAGTTCACTGCTTCCTTTTTGCAAGTTGGGCAGTTGGGCTTTGTGCGAATTTGATTAGACTGAACGTGGGCGAAACCATAAAAGTTGCAAAAAGATCAAAGATTCAAGGCCATTAAGATTGCGTTTGCAAAGAATGAATTCTATAAAGTTAATTTATCAAAATATTCTATCTTTTGAATTATTTATTTTTTAAAATATTTTAAACATAAAAACTTAATTAAATTCATTTCATTTTATTTTTAAATAAATTATTTTCTCAATTCATTTGAAAATAAATTTATTTTCATTTAGTTTCAAAATGTGTTTTTTTAGTGAATTATAAAATAATAAAAGATAACTTTTTAAGCATGAACATTTAATTCATTTTACAACTTTTTTTTTTCTTTTCCAAATTAGGATCCAAAAGAAATGAAAGAAAATGTTGATAAAAGAAAATAAAGAAAACATCCATCCACTTTCATCCCAACCCGCATGACAATAACTTTTTAGTTCACTAATAACTATTGGCTTAATAATCCAAGCTGAACTTTAAATTTAAGTCCTCACTTTTTTTTTTTCGGATTGGATTGATTTGAAGTGAAAATTTGTACATCTTTTTATGAAATTTTTTAATATAATAATGGTTATATATTTAATTTTTAATTAATAAAAATAATAAAATATATTATGTCTTTTATTTTCTTTTTTTCTTCATTTTTTAACCACTAACTATTTGTGCAAGCATTTTACAATTAAGAAGCAACCATGTACCGTGTATGAATTTATTAAAACTATAGTGTACCCTATTTTAGTAAATTACTGCATATAATAAAAAAAAACAAAAAATCTCTTTTTTATTCCTACCTTTATCTAGAGGAGTCGAAACCAAAACTTTTAAAAATTGTGAATGAACCCTTCTAATATTGTTGCAAAGAAACGATATTTTGTTTTATGTCTTCAAGCTATATATCCACGTTTAATTAGATAATTGAATAAATAAAACTTTGATTAATAACTATTTATTTCTTCAGTTATTCTTTACTTTTATTGGTCTATGAAAAAATTATGTACATTGACATGAAAAAATTGAATTTTGATATTTTATTCTTTCATATATGTCTGACTTTGCTCTATTAAATATTAATACTCATTAAAAAATAAATATATAAATAGTGAGTTGCATGGTTGACACGTACCCGTTCATTTATTTTCATCTCTTTCCCTTCGTATCATTTTTTATTTTTTACTCTCCATTGAACTTCTTTTGCATTTGTAAGTTTGGAAGCAAGCACTTCATTCTTTGGGCTAAACCATTAACGTTGACTAGAATTTGCGACACCTGATGCTAGTTAATCCATAGCGTTAGCACAGAATTGGCATTTATTCAGATGTCCTTGAATAGCTCAGACTTTAACAGACAACGCCCCAGATACCCATTTGGTGGCAATTACAAGAAACTGTCAAACATCCACCCACTATAGTTTCTTTATACGGGTAGATTAATTATCATCATCAATTTACAACAAGATGCATAACAAGATTACTCACTAACTTTTTAAAACTGGATTAAATCATCAAAGTTAAATAAAATTTGTTTTATAAGCATCAGAGTTAGCTTTGATTGGATTTAAGCAAATTATCATCATCAATTTACAACAAGATGCATAACAAGATTACTCACTAACTTTTTAAAACTGGATTAAATCATCCAAGTTAAATAAAATTTGTTTTATAAGCATCAGAGTTAGCTTTGATTGGATTTAAGCAACTTTGCTTAAATCCAAGTTTTAAAAAAAAAAAAAACCCTATCCTCACATATACTTTTCGGTAAACCAATAAGATAAAAAAAAAAAAAAAAAAAAACCTCACATTTGATGATAAATCCGATACATTTGATAGCATTTTCCTTTTGACCACCAAATGCATTGGTTTACCACTCAATATCAACATTTTTTGCCAATAAATATATATTCTTACTTGAAAATGTATCTAATAAAACATTATAGGAAAATGTATCTAATAAGTGAGGCATTGTAAAACCTACTAGCAACAAAAACAATTCATCACAACAATAATAGTTCATCATATCCAGTGGAAGCAAGTCTCCAACGCAAAGGGTCATATCATGTTAAACAAAGGGGCCCTGTTAATCTCGCTGGTTCCAATAACCAGCCAAACCGCAGACACACTAGCGCACTTCAGAATAGATGAATTAGTTTCAATCCTAAACAAGCTATACTAAAATCATGCTGAAAGGCAGCAAGACATGTATGCAAACTCAAATTTGTATATGAATTACCAAGCAAATCCTCCAACAACCAAAAAACTAAGGTGTAGTGTGCACTGCCTCTACTGGTGCCCCATAACAATTCTTCGGCAACCCTCGTGCATTCAGATACAATATAATGGATTTCAACTTCACCATTTGGCTACATGGCTTCAACAGAGCCCAAGGACCAAATGTACCTTGTACGCACTAATCAAATTAGTGGCAAGAAGATACGCTTTGCTAGCAAGTCACTTACAAGTGGTTCGCGACCCAGCTTGCCAAGAAGAAAAAGAGAAACCTGAATAAAGCCCCAAACAAAATAATCTAGAAAACATACAGATCACTGCACTCAAGCACATGATATCATAAAAGTTTGAACAAACACAACTAATTCCAACACTACATCAAATATTGGAGCAGTAACCACTTAAAACACCAAACAAAATTAATCTCATCAATAATAAAACCAAATATAATCCACTGGGACATTTCAACCCCAAGTGCTGTCAAACACTCAAGAATCCTGCTACAACAACCCACATGGCATCTATGTAAATGTCACAAGATAAAAAGTACAAAATACATATCCTATTAACTGAACTCCTCACTGCTGCCCGTCGCCTGACTCACGCTTTGATGCTTCCTTGATCTCATCCCCAGCATCATCCTAAAATGGAGAACAAATACATCAAACAAAGTGTAACAAAGGATCGTCACAAAAATTTGCATAAACAACACCTGATTGTAAGCATGCATGCACACGATTCATGGGTAGGGCACAATTGTGAGATTAATGACCCAATTCTCTTCCATACATTGGGTCAACTTTAAAAATACATTATTTCTAACAAAGATTTGATGATGTACCAAAAAAGGTGCAGAACTACTTCTGGTTCAGGCTTCATTGTGAAAGAGATTTATGGTCACCTTGTATGTTATTTCAAACAATGATTTAATTATTTACCAACAAAGGTGCAGAACTACTTCCGGCTCAAGTTTGATTGTAATAGAGATCTATGGTCACCTTATACATCTATAGGGCCTACACATGATTTAGGCCATAACAGAAGATTTAGTCTGGTGTTGTACAAACCAGGTGATGACCAGGTTGAACAAACAAATGGCCAATGAAAAGTACAAAAACTGGTAACAAAGCATGCTTAACAAGCAATGCTGAGTACAACCAGTGGGTTGGTAAGATATTAATAAGGTAATCTATTTAAAACGAAAACAGGTACCTACACGCTTGCACAGCGAGAGAGAGAGAGAGAGAGAGAGAGAGAGAGAGAGAGAGGCGTGGAAGAAGTGATACCGTGATGTCCGAAGTCCAAAGTGTCAAATTGTCTCGGAGAAGTTGCATGATCAATGTACTGTCCTTGTATGATTCCTCACCCAACGTATCCAGCTCAGAGATAGCTTCATCGAAAGCCTGTCATGTATAAGAATTTGCAATGTTAAGGAAACTGAAAATTATAATGCTACATGAACATCCAAGTTCATTTATTTGTCAATGAACAAGTAAAAGGGGCTATAAGCAAGATATCAGGCAGTGTGCTTGTCATCACACCATACCAATAATGATTAGCCATTAAGTGCATTCTGAGCCAGAAGCCTACCGAAAGAGAATAGGATGGTTCCATCACTCAAGGGCCAAGGCAACAAAGAGAGCGAAAAATTTGGTTCAAAAACCACCTGGCAGGCAGGTACTTAAGAATCAATCTTCTCTAGAAGATGATCAAAGTCCCAAAATTGATGGCTTGCCAGTTATATCACAAGGGTTCTGCCAAGAGGACAGAATTATAAATGTATAACCAGAGAGCACGAGCCGTAGCTGTTCTATCACTGGGTCCCAAATATTCAGTACTGCAGTTGAAGTACAGCAGGGAGTACAACAAAAACCTCTTAACAATACATATGCTGTAATCTTTTTGCCTACTTTGACTATCAAACATAACTTTCCATGCAGAAGCAACCTAATATTATCTTCCACCGAGTTCAAGTAAGGTTAACTTAAAATATGGAAGCAGCATTTATGTATGGAAGGACCACACTGAAAGTGCAGCCTACCATTATGGTTTGACTAGTAACCAACATTAAGCTTGCCATCCTCAACTTCCTAATCAAAATGTCAAACCAACAATAGGAACCACAACATGCTTCCCACAGGGACAATTTTAGGAGAGAAAAACTACAATAAACAAATAAATACAGAAACCAAGTTTGCTATCCATTATTTCCCCACTTTCCAAAACAAAGGCAGAGACAAAGAAGCATGGAAACAAATACATGCAACATAAAAGGAAAAGCAACTTAGCATAAATACCTGCTTTGCGAGATTGCAAGCGCGATCAGGTGAGTTAAGAATTTCATAATAGAAAACAGAGAAGTTAAGCGCCAGCCCCAGCCTTATGGGGTGCGTAGGAGCCAATTCAGCAAGAGCAATATCCTGTATCAGAAGAAATAATAATGAATCAATGTGATTCTAACTGAAAATATTAACAGAGGAAAAAAGCATTCAAAAAAATTACAGAAGAATAGATGACACAAAGCCACCACTGATGACTCACCTGAGCAGACTTGTAGGCCAAAAGAGTGCTTTCAGCAGCTTCCTTCCTCTCACCTCCAGTCTTAAACTCAGCCAGATACCTGTGGTAATCACCCTTCATTTTAAGGTAAAAGACCTTGGACTCGGCAGAAGAAGCAGATGGAATGAGATGTGACTCAAGAAGGCTCAAAATCCCATCACAGATCTTGCTAAGCTCGGATTCAATCTTGCCCCTGTACTCCTTGATTATCGAAACATGATCCTCATTTCCCCTGCTCTCTTCCTTCTGCTCAATGGAAGAGATTATCCTCCATGAAGCCCTCCTAGCTCCTATGACATTCTTGTAAGCAACTGAGAGGAGGTTCCTTTCCTCCACAGTTAGCTCCTCAACATCGACAGTCTTTGCAACTTTCTCCATGAATTCCACCATTTCCTCATAACGTTCAGCCTGCTCAGCCAACTTGGCCATGTACACATTTTCCTCTCGTGGTGCATCTGTTGGCGACATCTTATCTTTGCTATATCGATCTAGAAAGTTATCTGCAAGGTTATTACAAATTGCTTCTATCATACACATCATGTGGACATTCCAAGATCAAAAATCAATATTACTAGCTCCTTCGCATACATTGTACATAACATTCACTTCTTATGGATGTTTAATAAATATTAATCAAATTACCATCCATTGGTTATTCAAAAATTCAATAAATCAAGAATTCAATGAAATCTTATATCTACTGCCGTTTTAATATTTCAAAAATAATAAATGTCCAGAGGTACCGGCTATTCCTTTAAAAAATGCATTACAACATATGAAACATTAATTTCTCTCTGTTAGCAAAACATTCTTGGCAACCAAACAGATCTCCGCCATTGTCCACATAGAAATGGAGAAAAAAATAAATAGTATATATAACATCATCTTTTATGTTGCTTTGTTTTCTTAACAAGATAAAATCTTCAACTTAGCCAACTGACGATTTCAAACTCACTGTACTAGAAAATACTCAGTCTTGACGATAAAAAAAAATCTAAGTTAAAACGTTGATTCTTGTCTTTTCAAACACTTTCTCAGCAGAAAAGAAAAGGTCATAAACTCAATCATTATGCCTCTGTTAACCATAACACATCGAATCTGGATCTCTTATTTAGTTTCTTCAATTTTTTTTATTACATATCTGTTACTATTTCATTTCTTAACCAAAAAGGAAAAGGAAAAAAATGAAAAATAAACCCCAGCCAAACAGTCATTTCGGATTTATTTTGACAATATTTTCCTATTATCAACAGCAAAGCACCTATCCATTTTCTTTTCTAGCATTTTCTCGGCAACCATAGCACAAGAAAATATCTCGAACAGATCAAAACAATTATCCGGTCAAATCAAGAAACATAAAACTCAAATCTCAACAGATCGAACCAAAAATACCAAGAAAACAAATTAAAAGAGACAAATCAATTGATCAAACACATAATACCTACAGATCTCACAAAAAAGATCCACAAAACCACACACGAATAAATCTAAATAATCTATCGAGAAAAATAAACATAGATCAAAAGAATCTATAATATCAATAAGTAAAAGAAAGAGAAATCGAAGCATACCAATCAAAATATCTCTCTCCCTATGTTAGGGATTTGCGAGTGAAAGAGAAGAAACGGAAATAAGAGAAGCGAGGCGAGGCAAAAAGGTGGGGCGCTACTTAAAAAATGGAGGGTGAGGGGAAGAAAGGTCCAATAGCAACACGACATGTGGTGGGTGGCTAGAATCCGTGGAGTTTGAGCCCTGCCACGCTGGCGTTGACCGTCAACACAATTACCTTCATTATTGGGTTTTTTTTATAGATTTTTTACTTGGTTCGGGTTTAAGTTTAATGGTTTAAATCAATTAAAAATTCTATTGGTAATCTTAAATTTTTTTATTAATAATATTATTTTTTAGTCTCACACTTATATTAACGTTCTCAATGAAATTTAGACTAAAACTAACTAAAAATTTTGTCTCTTAAAGTTTAAACGAAAAATAGGTGGATAAATAGAATTCAGTTTTTTTTTTCAATTTCCACCCCAATATTACAATAATATTCTGTATTGTTTATTGACTTTATTCCGTTAAAAAAAGAGTTTCTATACTTTAGAGCAAAGAGAGAAAAAAAAAATGTATGATATTAGTATGATTTAATAAATGATTTGTTGACAAGTTCAAGATCTTAGGGTATCAATTTTCCATGGTGATAATAATGTAGGGCCAACCTATTGAATCATAAATATAATAATGGCAACCCCCAAATTTTCAAATTGAGTAAAGGTTGGGTTTGCTTTTATAATGTTTTTCTCTCTTTGGAACAAGTGTTATGTTGAGAGAGTAGCTTCTGAAAACTATAAGGGCCATTTAGTCATAGGGATTAATGTCAATTTTTATTGGGAAAGTTTTAAAAACACTCTTATAATTTGTCATAAATTATGAATGCATTCTTTTATTTTAGAAGTATACAAATGTACCCCTCAACCTAACTTTGGTTAGTCAACTATGGTAAAAAAAAAAAAAACCGTCAAAAACTGTTTAAAGGGTGAAAAAACCCTGACGCCCTTTATTTAATACAAACCTCCCTAGCCGTCAATGAACTTATCTGTTCTCAAAGACCATCACTCCCTCTACTAATTATCATCCAAACAAAGTATCATTTTTCAAAACAAATTTCCCTAATTTGAAACTAAGCAGAGGACTTTTTTTTGCTTTCTCCCAAATTAACCTAATCATTTTGAACCACAGACGACCTAGATTTCACCCCTCGAAGATCCAACTGAACATAGACCTTCCCCAACAATTTCTCAAATGTCATCTCGTATGATATGCGGTAGGGAGCAGACTAAACCTGAGTTCACAGAGTCGACTATTTTTTTTTACAGGACTCGTTTCTCAATCAATTTGTTGATCTAGGTCTTGTTGAGATTAAAGTAAATAGTGATAGAGATGTGATTCGTGTTGTTGCTAAATGGTTCAAGGTTTTCGTTTTTTTTTTTTATTGTTTTTGAATAATAAGGATGATAACTAGTTGGTGAAGGAAGTTTTTGAGTTTGAATTTGCAGTAGCAAAGGGCCGTCGAAGGATGGCTCCTGGAAAGGGAAGGTTTGGAGGAGAAAACCAAAAAGTTGAGGGCTAAGTTACCGATGAGGACCCGTATAGAAGGGCATGAATCCATTGATTTCTTTTGGGTTCAATTTCTCTCTTCCTCTTGTTGTGTTCTTATTAACAGAGTACAGTGAAACAAGGTGGTGATTTCTCTTTTCGTGTGTTTTAATTTTTGAAGAGAGCACTCACAAATTTAAAAAAAAAAAAAAAACAAAACTTGATGGGTAACTTGTCGCTGTTGCATAGCGAATTTCTCCTCTTGATTTTGATTTGAAATAAATCGACATGTTTTTCTTGTTTAATAGGAATTAAGAGCTAAGGTATCGATGGTGAAAAACATAGAGAGAGCAGAGAGATGAAAAAGATAAAGATGAGAGGTAGAGAGAGCAAAAAAAACATCCAAATGAATTTATGAGGAGAAGACATTTTTGTCCATGCATTATCAAATCCTGAAAAGGTGGTCGTTTTGACGGTATTTTTACCATAGTTAACTAACCAGGGTTGGATCGAGAAGTACATTTGTATACATTTAAAATAAAAGGGTGCATTTGTAGTTTATAGTAAATTATAAGGGTATTTTTGAAATTTTTTCGTCTTTACTTCATGTTTGGTTTACTCTTACATATTATTTATTTGGATTAGGTTGAGATTAACTTAATCTTGATTCTATTTTTTTTGTCCCGGGAGAATAGAAAGAATCCATTCCACCTTTTTTAGATCAATTTTTTCCCTCTCCATCTTACTCTTTGCAAAAATCCTCTTTTTCTTCCCTTTTTTTTTCTTCTCCATCCCTTTTCCCCCTTTTCCTCATTCTTTTTCTCATTCTCCTCCCCTTCTCATTGTTCTTTTTCTATGCTAGAACACCAATTCTTGGTATTTTGTAATTTCACTAGTTATAGCTAGTGAACAACTCCTTATGGAAGAGAAAAAAAGGAAAAAAGGATGGAGAGAATACAAAGGAAAATTCTTTATTTCTGAATCAAACTCCGTTTATAATGATCAGGCTTATTTATAGTTCAATGCCTGAAAAATCAAGAAGTATGAGAACTATGATAATTACAGCAAGGGCAAAAGAGGCTAAAAATTCTTGTAATAGAATGCAATTGTTTTAACTAAATACTAACTAACTTCCCTTTTGATTTTCTTCTACTTCTTTCTTATTACTATGAGTTACACCATAGTCTTTGGTCCACTTTGGTTCCTTTTTATTCCTTATTTTGGTTTGGTCTAGACCCTCTGATATGGAATTATTATCTTCTATTGGCAATGTTGGTAACAATTGATGTGCATTTACAGCTATTTGGCTTTGTTCTAGTGTTACAGGGCTATTATCTGTATTCCTATCAATCCCACCCTTATAAAAATAACTTTGTCCTCAAGGTTCAAATGAGGATAAAACTAAGATAATTTCTATAAATTTTCCCAAAAAGTATATTCTAATGCCAAACCTTGCCATTGTACCAAAACTTGCTTAACATGTTGCTAGTTGATGATGATTAGCCTTTGATCAAGTATGTCCATAGGCATAATGACAAGTTGATTACCTACAACCAAAGAAGGTAGAAGGGCAGATATTTGAGTAGAATCACCATGAAACTTCTTCAGGAAAGACACATCGAATATTGGATGGATTTTCTAGTGGCAAGCAAAGCTAGTTTATAGGCTACTAATCCTACTTTTTGTAATACTTCAATAGGGCCATAAAATATTTTACTTAGCTTGTGATGAAGTCTGTAAGCCACAAATCATTGTCTATAAGGTTATAGCCTAATAAAAACTCACTCACCTATAGAAAAAGAAATGTCTTATTTATTTATTTATTTATGATCTGCAAACTGCTTTATTCTAACCTGAGCAACTTATAAATGTTGCTTTAATTGTTGAAGAATCGCATATTAAGTGGTTAATTCTTGATCCAAATTTTCAATATGGGAGGAACTTCTGATGTAGAAAAGAAGAGTAAGAGCAGGCCTACCATAAATGGCTTGGAAAGGAGTCATGTTTATAGCAGTGTGATAGAAAGTGTTATACCAATATTCTGCCTATAGTAAGAATTTAGACCAAAAAGTGGGTTGCTCATGAACAAAGGATTAAAGATATTGCTATAAACACTTGTTGAGAACCTTAATTTGGCCATCTGTTTGAGGATGGTAGGTTGAACTCATATTAATACTTGTCCCACTAAATTTGAAGAGATGTTACTAGAAATTACTTAAGAAAACTGAGTCTTTATCAGAAATGATAAACCTGGGAATTCCATTATTTCAGCAAATAATTTGGCAACCTTTTCATCAATGAAGTTCGTAGGTAATCTTCCAAAATAAGTACATTTTGATAACCTATCAACTATTACCATAATCATTGTGTGTCCTTGAAACTAAGTAAGCTAGTAATGAAATCTATAATGATATCTTACCATATTTTTTCTAGAATGGTCAAGGGTTGTAGAAGACTAAATGGTAGTGTTGTAGAATATTTAATTTGTTGGCAGACCATACAATGAGTGGAAAACTGTTTGACAACAGATTTCATTCTTCGCCAATAAAAACTTACTGAAATCCTCATGAAAGTTTTTAAAATTCCAACATGTCCTTCAGTAGGTGTAGCATGAAATTCTACCGTAATAATAGTCTTAAGTGAAGAAGTTGAAGCAATCCTCAATTTTTCTTTGTAATACAATAAGTCATTTTTCAATTGATACTCAGGATTAATGAGGTTACCATTTTGGAAAGGTTGTTGTAAAGCTACAAACTCATGGTTTGTTAAATTCTCTCGTTGTAACTGATTCAGGAATTCAAATGTAGAAGTTGTTACTGTAGTCATCAGTTAACTCTCTGTGATACTGAAACTGGGATCACTGTTGTAAACCGAGGTTCAAACCTAAGAGAGGGGGGTGAATTAGGTTTTAAAAACTTTTGCTAATTACTTTGCAAGTTTTTAAACAGTTAAATGCACAAAGCACACAAGCAAGTAATATACTTGAAAGTAAAGAGTTTAAGGAAGAAAAAAATGCAAACTTCGTTTATAGTGGTTCGGCAATATCAGATTCCTTCCGACCCTACGTCCACTATCTTCAAAGAACCTCATTGAAGTAATCCACTAAAACTTTAGTCATACAACTTCACAGGTGTTGTACAAACCTTTGAACGGATCTCTTCCTCGCGGAAGTTAATCTCTTCCTCACAGAAGTTACAATGAAGTGTTTAATCCTAAACACTCTAAGAGTTATTACAACTCTTTTCCCTTTACAATAAATGATATTTGCTATAAAGTAAATGGTAGATAGATAACAATAATTACTTTTACAAATGAACAATATCTCTCTTTCAAGAATAAGCTTGAAGAATGGCTCAACAATAAATATTTCAAAGTTTTTGATGATTAATGAGATCTCTTATGAATTGAATGTATTCTTTTCTTATTTTAAATGCTCATTGAAGTGGGTTTATATAACCTTAAATTAATATGGCTGTTTGACACTGACTTGGTAGGTTTAGGGTATTAAATGCTCAAGTTTTGCGTCTCAAACGATTAAATTTTTTGAATTACTAGTTGATTGGGTTCTTGTACCAGTCGACTGAGTCAAGTGAGAAATTTCACTTTTTTAGGCTAAGGAAAAGTATCAATCGACTAGATCCTAAGCACCAGTCGACTAAGAACTTTTCTGTCCCATATCCCAATCGACTGGTATATGGACCCAGTCGACTCGGTTGACCTTCAACCCAGTTTTCATTTTTCAAAAACAGTTTTTGACTTAAAAACCTTTTGTATTTTGGTTTTGTCAAAGTTTTTTGTAATTTGAGCCATAAATCAAGCTATGTAATTGAATATAAGATATTTACAATTGTTTCAATTGCCTTAATGCCTATTCTAGATCTTCTGTCTTGTTTTGGTGTTTGAATTGCATTAAGTTCTTGCATCTTGCTTAGGTGCTGAATGCTTTTACCGCTTAAACAATCTTTTGACACTTTCACTTATTCCTCAATGAAGCATTTTGGTATGTAAACTTATTGTTCCTCTAATTTTTATTTTCCTTCCTATTAATAGAAACAGACTAGAAAGTACTTCATATACTGTTGGCTAAACTTTGATGTCATGCATTAGATAGGTGGTAAATTAACAAGACTTACACAGAGTGGCAGAATCGAGCCAATCTACAGGCAATTATGTTGTGTACTTTAACTGATGTATCTAGCAGACATTTGTAGCTGTTATCTAGTTGCTTGTAATTTTCATGTAAAATGAGAAAATATTGGTGTATGTCTGCATGAGCATCCCAAGGAGAAAAGATAAATGGGAAATGATCTTCAAAAAATAAAGAGAAAATTCAAAAGGAAAGAAGTTAACATTTTCTATTCAAAATTCGGAATCATTCTGACAAATTAATAAAAATTTGAAACCAAAGTTGAAAGCCAGAAAATTAATGCATGTATTAGGGAAAGGAAATGAAGTTTTTTATACCTTTCATAATTGTCAAAACTTAGGAAATTTTGGTACTTGTGCACAGAACACTGCCATACATTTTTTGGATCCATATATTTATCAGATAAATTCATGTTGAACAAATTATTTTCAGGTTCATACAGACAAAAAATTTCTTCAAATCCATACAACTCTATTACAACTCCAAATTAATGTTTTTCTGTGTGCTTTAGTTAAAAGGAGATTCTCTTTAAAACAAACCACAAAAGTGAAAAAAGAAATCCAAGTAAGAATCATTTCCATAAATGGGATCATATGCTGGCTATGGCCTATATATCTGTTCTAGGTAGATTAAAATGGCTTATTAGGAACAACGCAGCTAGTTCGGATAAAAAAATATCTCATACTATTTTTTCATTGGGGCTCTTTCATGAGCATTCTATGGACCGTTCCCAAGCAGTCGTACTCTTATGAGTCTACCAATGCTAACTGGTTGATAAAAATACCAATAAACAATAAATGAATCCAGATGTTTAGGCAGAGCTGCCAAGATTGTTGATTCTAATTTACTTTACAAGCCAAAAATGACAAGGTGTTGAATGCATTTGGCCTTTAATTTCCATGAATATAACAATAGTGTTTTAGCAAAATGTTAGATTTCAGTTAGCAGCCTAAGTCTCAGATAGGCAAGCAAGATATTCAATTATATGATTTTTCAAATGCATATTACAAGTTTGGGATTTCAAAGAAAAAAATGTCTTAAAAGAAAATCATCAGGATAGATTGATTTCTTAAAGTGGACTTATCTACATATATATTTCAAGTTGCATATGAACAAATTTTATGCCGTGATATCTTAGTTGATGTACTTACATACAGATTACAAGTTGCATATGACTTCAAAGAAAAATTAACTGATAGTAAACATTCTTAATATGCTTTATTCTTATGAGCCAGAAACTCGATAAAAGAAATATAAAGAAAAAAGATCCTAGTTTACTGTCTTATTTGAGTTGCAGCTAACTTCAATTTAAGAAAATTACAGTTTAGATCACCTTACTGGATTTTGACCAATTGTTTAGTATATGTAGTCTAACTTAATGAATTAAGACCTCACTCTAATCAATAAAATCCACAACATACTAGGATTACGTAGTTATATAAGGTGGTTTGGTAGACTTATCCAGACTCAGAACTCTTGGCCTATTGGTCACCTTCGGGTCTTCCATATAGGAGATCCGGGTTCAATCCCCCCTTCAGCCATTGTAAAAAAAAATGAGACCAAGGAAGTGCGCTAAGATCATCAACCTTCATTCTAAAGATTGCATTATTCAATTGGCCCCTCTAGAAGATTTTGGAAGATTTTATAGGGAAGATATTGCACGATTGAACATCAGAAAATTCAACATTAAGAAACTTTTATGGGGAACCACTGAATGATGGGTCATATTCACCTTTGATAACTCCCATAAGGGTAAAGTTTAGATTCTTGTTATCCTCAAATACCACCAGATAAATAAGTCCTTTCAAGCCCTATGTATAAGCAATTAGGGTTGCCATCTTTATTCTTTATATTCCCATCTTTTTTTTCCTCCTTTTTGACCAATACTGAGGGAGAGGGAAGCCTGGATATCAATAAATTCTGCAACATATATAAAATCTCATTGGGCCAAATCTTTTCCAAATGGCTTTTTTCTTTTTAAGAGATGAGTAACCTTTTACTCATTTTATATCAATAGTCATAGTAAGCATGATAAAAGAAACTGGAAGTCTGTAGAAACCATCCATGCAGTTGCTTCTAGTTCACTGAAAAACATAGGCATGTCACAAATTCACTCACTTTTTTCTTCTGTCCCCTAGCTGCAGATTTCCCCCCTTTTTCTTTTCCTTTCTTTTTTCTATAACAGGTGGCTAAATTTGACAGTCTCTATCACTATGATCTTCCTGTTATGTTTACAATGTCTTAGCTATTTGCTCTACCATTGCATAAAGTGCAAGCATCCATCACTTTCAAAAAGTGGGATAACAAATAGGATTAACAAAAATGTCAAAGCTCTGGCCAACCTTACTACAAAAAGTCAAAACAGCAGCTACCCACTGCAACCATGTAAGAAATTCCATAAGAAATATTCTTCAAGATTAAGAAGCATAAACTATGTATTGAATAAACTATCACAATGGCATTGGAATAGATTTGAGCATGAGTTTTTTTTTTTCGTCTTAATTCTATTTTATACTTCATTGAATAAATATTAGCCTTGATCTTACATGTTTCTAACTCCCGTATGGCTATATTATGACAATACAGTATAAAATTCCATGATCCTCAGTCCAATACTATCAGTGGTTTTTGGTTTATAATTAACCTGTAACTTTCAGTTGTGAATCAGATTCTGTTTACATCTAAAACTAGCTGGAAAAGAAAGTGGAAAAGCAAAACTATTAGATTTTCTCAATACAAGTAACTGTGTACAAAGCAAAAGTATCTTTTAAGAATGCAGGAACAAAATTTTTTTGAGTCATGAGTAGGCAGAAGGATGATCAAGGAAATTAATTACCTAATTAAAGCATGATATCTTTTTGTTAATCCACCTTAAGGTTATGATTGGTAGAGAGAAAAAATGAGAGGAAGGAAGAGGGACAGTAGAAAAGAGTGATCGTTCTATTGTTTGATAGAAAAGAAAAGTGAAAGGATATAAGATTAAGATGGTTGCTTTTTTTTTTTCCACATTAACAAATCACAATTCTCCAAATAAGAGATGATTGGAAGCTACAATAAACTACTTTTTATTGTCTTATTTTATTTATTTATTTATTTATTTTTTTTTTCTGTACTCTCATTTTTCTATCAATTTTACCAAACAAAGATGAAAGACATCAATCATCTCATTCTTCCATTCTCACCCTCTTCTATGTTACATGGAATTTTCATTTTATCCTGCTATTCCCGTGTCGAACTCTGGACAGTTAGATAAGGGTATAACACTTGGACACTTAAAATTAAAGGAAAATTTACAAAAAAAATAGTATGACGCTAGGACATGTACCCGTGTCTGACACCCATACTTGTAAAATAGTCTCTCTTCTTTCCTCTCCTTCTTCATTCTTCTTATTTTATCTCTCTACCAAATCAAAGCCTAAGTGCTTTGAATCTGTGTCTCATTTCTTCAATAATATCAAACGGATATTCTTTTCTAATGACAAATATAATAGAATTAAAAAGAGTATTATTTTATCTATTTGCTTATTTATGGTTGTTAATGCGTGTAAAACATTACCTAGTTAATGCCTTGGCTTAAGATGTTTCAAATACTGGTCATGCTTAAGTATCTCTTCTCCATTCATTACATTTTTATTCATCTTCTTCATATTTTATTTTCATTTCAAATTTCTTTTTCTGGAATTGTACATAACTAACTGCTTACTTAGTAGTGACACTAGCTAGCATTTATACTAATCCTTAATTATACTATCAGCATTTACAAACTGTCTGGCTGATTGTTATTCCTCATATATAGGCCGAGATTATATGTTTGCATGGAAGAACTGATAATAAGATGATACACAATATATAACATATAGGCAAAGAATGATGTTCAAAAACTGATTTAATGACTTAAGCATCGGAGAGTCCTCGAGGCATAATCCCCTCCGGTGACTTGTAGCATTGATAGGAGCTTAAATATTCATATTTAAGCCCCTTAATTTACATTTGTTAAGTTCTTTATCTATATGTTTTAGTCTATTTTACTTCACTTTTGTGTTTTACACGTTTTTATAGGGTCTTGGAGAAAAAGAAGCATTTTTGGCACTTAAAGGAATAAATCTGGAAATCCTAGAGCAGCTGCTGGCTAAATTGCGATCGAGCGCACTCCTCTGTGCGATCGAGCGCAGAATTGCGATCGAGTGCACCAAATATGCGATCGAGCGCACATGTACGGGCGTGAACAGTAAACTGCAGAACCCTGTTTTGGAAATAACCCTATTTTGGAAATAAAGGAGTTTTGTGTTTTAGGAAAGTTTAGGAACTCATGAGCCTCTTAGGACTTCTCAAAGACCTATAAATACACTTGTAAATCACACACAAAAGGTATCACCTCTTGGGAGGATCACTTCTTAGATCCATTCTTTTATCTTTTGCTTTAGCTTGGAGAAGGAGACCGTGGAGCGGAATTGACGACTCTTCTCTCGGGTTTCTTCTTTCCTTTTTATTTTATTATGTGTAATTAAATTCTTAGTAGGGCTTGGTTGAAGCCCTAATTATGTTTACTCAATAAATTTAGTATTGGCGCCTTGCGATATTTATGTTGTGTTACTTAAACTTGATTAATACCTGCTTTTATTTAAATTCCTCATATGTATATGTCTGATCAATATGTGCATGTGGTATGGACTTTTTAGTTAGATCAATTTGGATGACCGAGTCCTGGGTCTAACATTAGTAACAAGGGATATCTTATCCGGATACCCGGGTTAATCAACATGGGAAACCGGGAGTAGATACCATGCCCTAGGTCTCATGTGGTTGTCGATTTCCATAGTACTTATGTTTTCTTAAGGAACAACTCAAGCAGATACCATGCTGAATCCCTTAAGGAAGAAAAGAGTTAGAGTAGATACCATGCCTAACTCGTTGCTTAGGGAAACCAATAGCTTAAGGAGTAGATACCATGCCCTTAGGTTGGCAACCAGTAGGTATACATGGCATGAATAAAGCATTGGCATACTGTTATATTGTGGTAGCATAATTAGTGGTGGATATCAAGTCCCTACGCCTTTATCTTTAGTATTTTATCTTTATCAAAATCAACTCTTTTATTATTTTTATCTTTTTATTACTGCGAAACTAATTCTAAAGTTAAATTTACCAATCCCTGTGGAGATGATCTTGCATTCGCATACTATGCTACATTGTTGACCTTGTGCACTTGCAAGTAAAACAAATGCGATTATTTACCCATTTATTTAGGTGGATAAACGCACAACAAGTTTTTGGCGCCGTTGCCGGGGATTGTGCTAAATTTCTTTTTGGAATTATTTTTGTTAGTTTTTTTTTATTATTTTAATTTATTCTATTTGATTCTGTTCTGTTTTATTTTTTATTTTTATCAAAAATCAGATTTATTCCTTCTTTTTCTGTTTTTGTTTAGGTGTGCAAAGGAGGAGTTTCTGTCCTCATTGCGATCGAGCGCACTACTTGGTGCGATCGATCGCAAGCCCAGTGTGATCGAGCGCAGTTCAGGATGCGCTCGAGCGCAAAAGGTCCAGAGAGTATCCGAGCAGCAGTACTAAAACTGCTGCACTGAAGCTTTTCAACTAATTTATTCAAAGGGAGAAGCACCAATGACAGAAGCTCAATATACTTGTCTAGATGCTATGGAGAGGAAGCTAGATATGCTCATATATGCCATGACTAGTCAAAACATATCACCTAGTCCGCGAGGCAAGCCACTCCAGGTATGTGCTATATGTTCTCGTTTTGATCACACTACTAACACTTGCCCTTTGTATTCATATGCAGATCAAGAGCAAGCAAATTATGAGGGACCGCACAATGCATATACAAATACCTACAATCCTAGATGGAAGCACCACCCCAACCTCTCATGGAGCAACAATCACAATGCTTTGAATCTTCAAGGACAGCAACGACACTTCCAACCAGCAGCCTAACCAGTGCTGGAATCAGAAAATAATGACCTAAAGAATCTTATGAGGCAACTGATGACTTCACAAGAACAGTTCATGATTGAGCAACGACAAACCACTACAAAACTTGAGCAAGCCATTCAAAGACTCGAGGAACAAATGGGGCAATTGGCTAAGGAGCTAAGTGAAAGAATGTTGGGTGAACTTCCAGTCCAACCACTACCTACTCCAAGAGGACATCAGCAACTAAATGCCGTGACAAATCTAACAAATGGTAAGATCATTGAAACTGATGAGCCTACACAAGCATCCATATCCAAGGTCCATCATGTTGATCCAATAGAAACTGCTCTTATCTATAGTGTCCCAAGATCGGATATTGAGCCCAAATGCAAGGATGTTACTGATGACATCATTGACACTATGCACCTCCTTGAGGCCTTTCCAAAGCATCCAAGTAAGTACACCGATCCATTTGACCATCATGTGCCTACTAATATTATTTTCCCTTCTATTGTACAGGCACCTAACTTGGAATTCAAGCAGTTTTCAGAGCACTTACCATATGCTTATATGGGAGAGAATAAGACATTTCCTATGCTAGCTGCTGCCACTCGTAGTTTTGGGGAAAAATAAGGCTTGGTCCGGCTGAAGACGTTAAACTTAGCGCTCATGGGAGGCACCCCACAGCTTATCCTTTTATTTTTATTATTTTATGTATTTATTGTTATTTATTTATTTTAATTACTTATTGTTTTCCCGTATTACGTTAGTTTTTCTTTTTTAGGGACAATGTGTGCATTCGTTCAAGTTTGGGGGTACGCTATGAGCCATGCCGACCTAGCTAGTTCTCCATCTCCCAGGTAAGCTCTTTCCTTGTTATTCACACATTGGGGACAATGTGTAATTTAAGTTTGGGGGTATGGGAGACACATTCACACACTACACTATGTCCTACATTTTTAGTTCTGTTGTTATTTTCATAGATAAATGCATGTTCATTCTGTCCAATAAACTTTTTTTTTTGTGATCTAAACAAAATGTTATGATTCGACTTCATCAGTGAGCTTAACACTTTGAACATATAGGCCAATAAACAAGTTTTGAACCTAGATCACTGCCCTTTTGGCATTTAAGAATTCACAAGTTTAACTTGAACTATCACGAGCACATTAACACATAGCTGTGTGGGGTATGACATGATATTTGGATTGGTATGTTTCTTTTGCTTGACTGTGAACTAGATGACCTATTAGATTGACATTTTGGCATATAAAAATAGAAAAGATTGATTCGTGCTCAAAAAGAAAAAAATGCTCCTAATGATCAATAAAAACAAATCTTCCGCTAAGTAACTGGCCTTCTTGCCTCAGTAAGCATTGAGTGTCACGTCAAAAGGTGGAAAATCTTAAGTGATCATTAAAAAAGAATTTTTCGCTGAGTAACTGGCCCTCTTGCCTCAGTAAGCATTGAGTGTCACATCAAAAGGTAAAAAATTCTAAATGGTAGCATAAAAATCAGTTAGTTTCGTAGCCTTGTTGACTCGAGCCAGTAAGTCCTTAGGGGTGTCTTTACACCTAATGCCCTAAAACCATATGGTTTGGGAGTCATTGGCCAAACACTCATTACACGAGTCATCAAGAAAGCTTAAGGGAACTAACTTGGCAAAAATCTCGCAAATAAAAGTCTATGCCATATTTGTTGACTCTAATAGGAAGTTTGGTGAATCTTGAGTCATCGAAACACTACCCATTTGAATTTCTTGAAAACTCAATCTTTTATGTGCTAATCACCACACACCGAAGTCAAACTTATGATATCTTAGAATACCTAGTGAATATGATTTATGTTCAACACTCTTATTCATTGCAGATATATGTTTACACTTGTTAAGCTTGCTCATGAATGCGCATCATTGTTTTGTGTAAAATCTAGATTTTTTTATTGACACTATGAACATTGGATTTATCTATATTTCTGTTTTAGATTTTAATTTAGTATTGCTAAGGGACTAACAATATGTAAGTTTGAGGGTGTGATAGAAGCTTAAATATTCATATTTAAGCCCCTTAATTTACATTTGTTAAGTTCTTTATCTATATGTTTTAGTCTATTTTACTTCACTTTTGTGTTTTACACGTTTTTATAGGGTCTTGGAGAAAAAGAAGCATTTTTGGCACTTAAAGGAATAAATCTGGAAATCCTAGAGCAGCTGCTGGCTAAATTGCGATCGAGCGCACTCCTCTGTGCGATCGAGCGCAGAATTGCGATCGAGCGCACCACATATGCGATCGAGCGCACATGTACGGGCGTGAACAGTAAACTGCAGAACCCTGTTTTGGAAATAACCCTATTTTGGAAATAAAGGAGTTTTGTGTTTTAGGAAAGTTTAGGAACTCATGAGCCTCTTAGGACTTCTCAAAGACCTATAAATACACTTGTAAATCACACACAAAAGGCATCACCTCTTGGGAGGATCACTTCTTAGATCCATTCTTTTATCTTTTGCTTTAGCTTGGAGAAGGAGACCGTGGAGCGGAATTGACGACTCTTCTCTCGGGTTTCTTCTTTCCTTTTTATTTTATTATGTGTAATTAAATTCTTAGTAGGGCTTGGTTGAAGCCCTAATTATGTTTACTAAATAAATTTAGTATTGGCGCCTTGCGATATTTATGTTGTGTTGCTTAAACTTGATTAATACCTGCTTTTATTTAAATTCCTCATATATATATGTCTGATCAATATGTGCATGTGGTATGGACTTTTTAGTTAGATCAATTTCGATGACCGAGTCCTGGGTCTAACATTGGTAACAAGGGATATCTTATCCGGATACCCGGGTTAATCAACATGGGAAACCAGGAGTAGATACCATGCCCTAGGTCTCATGTGGTTGTTGATTTCCATAGTACTTATGTTTTCTTAAGGAACAACTCAAGCAGATACCATGCTGAATCCCTTAAGGAAGAAAAGAGTTAGAGTAGATACCATGCCTAACTCGTTGCTTAGGGAAACCAATAGCTTAAGGAGTAGATACCATGCCCTTAGGTTGGCAACCAGTAGGTATACATGGCATGAATAAAGCATTGACATACTATTATATTGTGGTAGCATAATTAGTGGTGGATATCAAGTCCCTACGCCTTTATCTTTAGTATTTTATCTTTATCAAAATCAACTCTTTTATTATTTTTATCTTTTTATTACTGCGAAACTAATTCTAAAGTTAAATTTACCAATCCCTGTGGAGATGATCTTGCATTCACACACTATGCTACATTGTTGACCTTGTGCACTTGCAAGTAAAACAAATGCGATTATTTACCCATTTATTTAGGTGGATAAACGCACAACAAGCATTTTCTGCGTTTTTGGTGTATGCAGGTGCTTCGTTACTATCGTAGGATCATTTGTTTTGAAATCGGCATTAACGATATGTTTTTAATTCATTAGAGGCACCATAGGAACTTGGCCCTGCAATCCATTCTGATTTTCTATTAGATTTCCATGTCAATATGTCATCCTGCAAATAAATACAAAAAAAATAATTAATTACTTTCAAAGAGAATTCATAATTTCTTGTGAAGTTGTGAAGAAAAATGTAATAAATAAAATTTAGGTGGTTCAGAGATATATAAAACTCCTACATACGGGCAATGATGAGAGAGGTTTTACTGTAATCAGAATGGAGCAGTACAAATGAATTTAGAGAGAGAAAGGAAAAATGGAAGGAAAAGAGGGAAACAGGAAAGAAAAGAGAGAAGATGAAAAAAAATAAGAAGATTGATGTTTTTCATCACGTGTTTGATAAAAATGATAGAAAAATGAGAAGAAAGAAGAAAATACAAAAAATATATCTTATTTTAGCTATTTAGGAGGAGAACACTAATCTTCTCGCTCTTCTTTCCTCCCACTTTTCTTCTTTAGCTAACGATAGAAAAATGCTCTCCTCTCATCTCTTTCTCCATTCCTCTCACTTTTCCTCTTTACCAATCATAACCTAACTGAATAGGAAAAAAATAACAAAACCTTAATATAAATAAAGGTTCATAATGCTTTGCTCCGCTCTACTATGCTCTTGAAAAAATCCCTTAACAAATAAATTGGTCATAAAGAATTCAAGACATAATTAATAGAAGTGAAACTATTCTATCGAGTCTTTAACATGACTAGATTGATAATAAAATTATTTTGATTTTTGATATGGTTACTATAATTTCAAATGCTAAAAGTTTCATTCTCATGTGACTTTGATATGTCAACTTAGTTTTAAATATGAATTTCATATATATATATATATATATATATGTGAAAAAATTATGAAATATGACATAACCTTAGGCTATACAGAACCTTTTTGTTAGGATTTTTCCTTTAAAATTCACCTGTTCAAATTTAAGGCGAAAACATAACCACAGCAATTAAATATGTAAATAAAATAAAGACTAATAACATAAAAAATTAACGTGGCTCGACAACCTCTTTGCCTACATTCACCAACAATTCCACTATTTTATTAATTTTCAACTACAACTTTAGGAAGAGCAAAGTTGTCAAACTCTCACCCTAAAGTTCCAATACAACAAAATTATTATTCTCACAACCCAAAATTTCCAATACACCCCAAGCTCACCTAGCTCTAGTTATGATATTAGAATTATGAGTGTGTTTCAAATCTTCTATAAAGCCCCATTTATACAGAGGATATTTTCCTAATACTATTAGGAAAAGAACAACAACATAATAAACTACTACTACTACTACTCCTTCTACTTGAATAAGCAACTATAGAATAGAAAACCATTTTTCCCAAACCAATTAGAAGTCCTCTTTGTTGGAAATTGAGCCAAAATCCTAACAAATCTATACCTTGGTTCAAATTCTCTACACATCATCAACAAATCTAACTTTCTTCTTGGTTGGTGCGATTATTCCTTTTGGTCCTTCCATATCTCCTCCACCTAATTTTTCAAGCAAAACATTCTCATCCAGCACATACAAGCCATTCTTGTTCATACTAACCTTCAATACTACATTTGATCCATTAAAAACTTGCAGCTCTCTATTGCTTGCAGTCCATGTATATCCCATCTTATCAAGCTCCCTCAAAGAGATGATATTTATAGTGAAAAAAGAAACAAACTTAACCTTCTCAAGTGTCTTCACGTTTCCATCATGGAGATTCAACCTTAAGCTTTCTTCACCATCAATTGCTTTGTGTTTCCCATATACGGTAGTAACTTTGAAATGGGTATGTTCCTTCATATAATCAAAGTACTTCTTCTTATTGAATATGTGAATGCAGGACGCCGAATCAAGTAGCACCATATTACTCTTATCAACTTTTTCTCCAATGTACTCAATAGCTATCACATCTTCATCACTTCCCCTCGGTGATATTAGAATTTTCACTACTCTTACCATAATGACTCTTCTTTTCACTCATCCTTCTCAATTCTTTTAAATCATCCTTCATGGTTGTTGGTATTTGTCTAAGGTTTAAACATGGTTCAAACATGGTTAAGGTTTGAACAGGTCCAAGTATGGTTCAAAGATGGTTAAAGTCTAAACCAAAGGTGGAGGATCAAAGTTCAGCAAGTTAGAAGGCTGCACACATGTGTGTGCTTCATTTTGGAGCAAGGGAAGGCCATGCGCACTAGTGTGCGCACTTCTGCACACAAGCAGAAGGGTGTTGTGTGAAGGGGACAACAACTTGGAGCTGCAGCATGGAGTTGCAGTGCTGGAACCTGGCAGGAATAGCACAAGGGACAGAAACTTGGAGCTGCAGCGCGGCGCTGCAGCTTTGGCCGGCACACATGGACAGCATGCTTTAGCCTTCTCTTAAGTGCGTGACTGCAAGGTTAAAACGCACAGCACCACTTAGGATTGATGGAGGGCCATGGTTAAGTGGTCATCAAGATCTAAGGGTGGAGAATGACACACAAGATTGGACAAGAAGTTGGTGCACTATATAAAGGGTCACCTAGGTTCAATCTCAACACCACAAACATAAGGTTGTGACACAAGATGTAATGTAACTTGTAAGACATGTGTGTGGATGAGAGAATTGTGTGAGAGTGCAAAGACACAAAACACAAGAGGAACTCATTGTAGAGAGGCTGGTTATAAAGAAGAGAGGGTAGTAGAGAATTGATAGGAAGCATTGTAATAGGTCTATCACTTTCTCGTTCTCTTCTTGGTTTCTTCAAGAACATTATGGTTTCTTGAAGGGGGTTGCTGTAACTTTGTAAGAACCATTGATTTAGTGCAAAGAGTTTGGAGGAACTCATGGGGACATAGGCACATTGCCGAACCTCGACAACAAATTGCTTGTCTTCTTTATTTCTTTGATTTTCTGTTCTTGTGTTCGATTGCTGTTTTCTTTTCTACAAGTCATTCAAGACTTGGGTGTTTGGAAGATCACTACCTAGGTATCTTGTCAAGGTGATTTCCAACAATGGTCTTACAATAATATTGTATGTGTCCTATCTCTCCACAATAGATGCACTCCTTGTCATTGTCATCTCTAGGCTTAGATTTGGATCTCTACCTTAAGCCACTGTTCGCTCTCCATTGGCTTCTCCCTTGATTAGACCTCTCCGCAACAAGCGATTGATTACCACTAGACAAACTCTTGTTTCCCATCGACCTTTCATTCTCACGCAGGAGCACGGTTATATCATTTAAGCTCAATGTTGGCTTGCCCACCAACAATGTTTATATCAATGATTTGTAAGATTTTGGTAAAAATGATAACAAAAGCAATGCCTTCTCCTCATCTTTCAATGTTTCTTCTGCATTCAACAATTGAGACACTAACTAATTAAATTCATTCAAGTGATCATGAAGACTTGTACCTTCTTCTATCTCTAGAGAATAGAGGTCCATCTTGAGACATAATCTGTTGGTTAAAAACTTTGACGTATAGATTCTCTTGAGCTTATCCCACAAACCCTTGGGTGTAGTTTCCTTTAACACAGTATACTAGATCTCAGAAGTAAGAGCCAACTTGATTGTACTTATAGCCTTCATCTAAATCGATTGTCACTTTCTATAAGTCACATCTTCTTGTTTTTCTTCCTTTAAAGCCTGATCAAGATCTTGTTGCACTAAAAGATCTTGAACTATACTCTGCCACAAAGTAAAATTATTTCCTCTATTAAATAAAAGAATCTTAAATTTAGATATACTTGTTGACATGGTGACGTAGACGTAACAAATAGCAACAAACAACTTCTTTAAATAGGTGACAAGGCTATGATATGAATTGTTGGGATTGTTCCTCTAAAATCTACCTGCTCAAATTTTAGGTAAAAACATAACTATAATAATTAAATAGGCAAAAAAAATAAAGAGTAATAACACCAAGAGTTAATATGTTTTGACAACTTCTTTGCCCACATCCATCAATAACTCTATTATTTTATTAATCTTCAACTACAGCTTTAGGAAGAGCAAAGTTGTCAAACTCTCGCCCGAAAATCCCAATATAACAAAATTATTACCTTCATAACCTCACAACCCAAAATCCCCAATACACCCAAAGCTCTCCACCTAACTCTAGTTATAATATTGGAATTATGAGTGTATCTCAATTCGTCTCTAAGGCCCTTTTTTTTATAAAGGATATTTTCCTAATACTATTAGGAAAATAACAACATAATAAACTACTACTACTACTACTACTATTAGAATAAGCAACTATAGAATAGGAAACCACTTTTCCCAAACTAATTAGAAGTCCTCATTGTGGAGAATTGAGCTAAAATCCTAACACTTTTTTTAATCCATATTATTTTCCAGTTGCAATTGGATTGGTGAGAAATGTCCATTTTTAAGGAACCAACATGAACAATGTTCTACGAGACACGACTCAAGATTATTAGCATTTCTTCTTTACTAGGTGCATCACTGGAGCTGAAAAAACATTACAAACAATAACAAATGTCATCTCATTCATGCTTTCCAGTACAAAATTCTGATTAAAATGCAAGTTCGAGGAAATTAAGTGATTGACCAATCCATTCATGTAAGAAACAACCTTACATGCTTTTAGATAGGCTGCTGCATCGGTGATGATTATTAGTGCACTAATTGTAGCTAACAGCAAATTTAATTGAACAAAGGCTAAATTACAAATATGTATTGTGTTTTGACCTTAACAAAAAGAGTCATTTTAAAAAAGTTATAAATAAGTATCTTTGTTAACTTCTGTTTAGAGTTTAAATCACCGTCATTGTTTTTCCAAAGCCATCTATTATGGTGGAGGATTTGACCGAACCCCTACCAATTGATAAATAAAAAGATGAGTACAAAATAAATGGGAGACAAAAACCTTACCTTATAAGAAATAGCTCTTAAGATAAGAGTATGACTGTTTGTTCATGGCCGATACAATGCTCACGAAAGAGCCCCAATGAAAATTTAGTGTATGAGATTTTTGTTTAGTGAAAGAGTTTAATTATAGAGGATATTTGAAAGACCTTGATGTTGTAGGTCATGTGTATTGCATATATATAGGTTACAGTGTGATAATAAACATGATACAAATACAAACTTGATAGATATCAAGAGATAATGTAGTTAGCTAGGTAACCTATCTTAGTTATATACTAGAGATAATGTAGTCATCCTAGAGATAATGTAGTCATCTACTATAACTGTTTTCAATACATTTACATGCCCTCTTAATCCGAATGGGGTGGAACCTTAGAGAAATTGCATTTGTGTTGTTGAAATCGAGTTGCAGATAACCCTTTGGTGAAGATATCAGCAAGTTGAGCTTTAATGGAAATATAACGTATCACAATATCTCCTTCAGCCACTTTTTCTCGGATAAAGTTAAAATCTATTTCAATATGTTTAGTGCAAGCATGAAAAACTAGATTAGCTCCAAGATAGGTGGCTCCAATGTTATCATAGTACATTCAAATGGGATGAGACAAGAACACATTTAAGCTATAGAGAAGTTGACGAATCCAATAGGTCTAAATAGTGGTATTCAGATTCAGTGTTGAAATGAGACACGGTGGGTTTTTTCTTTACTTTCCAAGAAATAAGATTCGGGCCAAGGAAGACCACATAGTCTGTGGTGAAACGGCGACTGTCAGGCCCAATCTGCATATGCATAGCAAGAAAGAGAAAAATTCTTTGTAGCATCTAGAAGTAACCTATGATTAGTAGTACCACATAAATAGCGAAGAATGCATTTCACAAGTTGAAAATGAGAGATGTGTGGAGCATGCAAAAACTGATTGACCAAATTAAGAACATATACAATATTAGGTAATGTCATGGTTAAATACTAAAGACATTCGACCACACTCCTATATTTAAATGGATTTGCTTATAGTTCACCCTTATGTAGTGAAATGGGAGACTTAGGGGTAAGAGGAGTTTTGAACAGTTTAGCAGAAGACATAGAAAATTTAAGTGAAAGGTCTTTAGTATACTTTGTTTGAGATAGAAACAAACCTGAGGTGGACCAAATAGCTTCAATGCCGAGGAAATAATAAACATCACCAAGATCCTTTATAGCAAACTGGTGAGATAAAGTATGGATGAAGCGAAATAGAGTGGTGGTATTATTACCTGTAAGGATAATGTCATCAACATACAATAGTAAAAAAAGAAGACCATGAGGTGACTTGAGGACAAACACAGAAGTGTCTACTTGACAACAAGAAAAACCAAGAGAGAGAAGAAAAGAATCAAACTGGTGAAACCAAGCCTTAGAAGCTTATTTCAGACTATAGATAGCTTTGCGTAATTTACAAATATGAGAAGGACGAAGGTTATCTACAAAACCAGAAGGTTGTTTCATATATACAACTTCATTAAAGTAACCATGAAGAAAAGCATTTTTAACATCCAGTTGTCTAATAACCCAAGCATGAGAAATGGTTATGGATAAAACAGTGTGTATAGTAGTAAGTTTAACAACTGGACTAATGTGTTTTACCATATCAGCAGCATCCCCACTGAAGTAATTACTGATAGCTAGTGTGATCAAGTCTAATAGACTGTTTCGATTTTGGTGGTAGACGACTTCAAATGGGCTCATTATGATAGAATCACATCTAGACTGATTATATGCACACTTTGAATGTTGTAGGACTTCGTACCAATTTGTTTTGTTCATTCCCACCATAGGCCAAAAGTTATTTCCCTCTCATTTTTAAGTTTTAGGAATTTTTTCCAATTTTAACAGCCCTAAATTATATTATTACCTTTTTTGGAGAAAACATAAGTATTTTTATATCCATCTAGTATTGTCCTTCTATCAAATTGCCATGCCTTACCCAATAACAAGCGAAAAAGGTCCATAGGTTCTTTCTTGAACCATTCAAGCTTGTAAGGTTTGACCTTCTTCTCGGTCTTAAATCTCAACTTGTCCAACATCTCCTTAGACACCAAGTTCTTACAACTTCCACTATCTATAATAGCGTTACAAACTTTCCTATTAGAGGTGTAAATGTTGTGCCATAGCCATTTGGTTTCATCCTCAGTCTTTGTTGCTTTCATGACATGTCGTATTACTAGGGCTTTTCCATGGTCACCTTACGTAATCTGGTCTCCCTCATCATCATCATAGTCATCATACATAGGTGGCTCATGTACGGCTGCATAATTATTAAATTGTTCGGCTAAGTTGATGTACCTTTGATTTGGGTAATCAGAAGTGTAAACCGAGGTACAAACCCTAGAGGGGGGTGAATTGGGTTTTAAAAACTTTTTTCCAATTAACACACAAGTTTTAATAATTTAATAAAGCAAGGCACACAACAAACAAGATGCTTGAAATTAAAGAGTAAAGGAAGAGAATATGCAAACTCTGTTTATAGTGGGTTGGCAATATCGAAATCTTTCCGACCCTACGTCCACTCTCTTCAAGGAACCTCCTTGAAGTAATCCATTAGTTGTAGTAGAGAAACTTCATGGGTGTTGCACAAACCTTACAAGAACTCTCTTCCACAAGGAAGTTATAAAGAAGTGTTTAATCTTAAACACTTTAAGAGTTAAACCAACTCTTTCTCTTTATAGTGAATGATATTAAATGTAAAAGAAAGGGAGAGAGATAGCAATGAATGCTTTACAAGATTAAAGTTATCCGTTTTTCAAGAACAAGCTTAAAGAATGGCTCCTAATAAAATTTTCAAGGCTTTTGAGAGTATTAATGAGCTATAAATCAAATTGAGTGTTCTTTTTTGTTGTTTAAATGCTCATTGAGGGGTGTTTTTATAGCCTTGGTCTTATATGGCCATTAGACACTAATTTGGTAGGTTTAGAGCATTAAATGCTTAAGTCTCGCATCTCAAACAGTCATATTTTCGAATTACTAGTCGACTGGGTCCTTGTACTAGTCAACTGGGTTAAGTGAAAAAGTCAAATTTTAGGCTTAAGACAAGTACCAGTCGACTGGGTTTTAGGACCAATCGACTGGGTCCTGTTACTAGTCGACTGGGTCTTTTAACCAGTCGACTGGTAACTTACTATCCCTTTTACTAGTCGACTGGTTTAGAGACTTAGTGGACTGGGTTATTCCAAAACACAGTTTTTCTGTTTAAAAACAAATTTTTGACTACAATTTTTCGAATTATTTTTGTCAAAGCTTTTTGCAAAGTGAGCCATAGTTTAAGCTAGGTAACTGAAAACAAAGATTTACAACATGAATCTAGATCTTCTGTCTTCCTTTTGGTATTTGTACGTGTCGTATTCTTACGTCTTGTTTCTGTATTGAATGTTTTTACCGTTTAAACACTTAGATAAAACTATTAGTGCAATTAAAGTAATGTTTTGTTATTATTAAAATCAAATATGGGTTAACAAGAAGCTATATCATCCCTTTCATGTGGCTCTACATGTGGAGCACATCGATGGAAAATATGATCAGTTACCATGCAATTCAATCATTCCATCATACTATATCCCAATTAAGCTAATTAGGGTATGAAACTATTGTCAAACCCTTAGAATTAATCATATTTGTCAAGATCTCAAGATTATAATTATAATACTGAAATTAGAAATTTCTTTCTAAATCTTACTCTGCCTTGGCCAAGGAACTTCTCAAATTATGAACTTTTCGAATTATATCTTAGTAGATCACATATTACATTCTCTTTTTTACTTAAGAGTGATAGATCACACTCATATACCTTCATACGAAACTTATTATACCAAATTACTAATAATTAATGATCCATGAATAAAACCATAATAAATAGCATCGAAGTGTAATAAGTCGTATATAAGATAACCATGGTGCCTTAGGTTTAAGGATCATATGCACAACTGTAACGTAAGAACTACCTATTGACAGACAAGTAAAACTCCATGTAGGTGTTCTTAAGTCCAGTCATGTTCACTAAACTTATTTTCCCAGTTGAGCAAAACATAGTATATACTCGTCTAACCGGATTACTAATGTTCAAATAGTATCCTACGACCAGGAACATTTAAGAATAAAGCTTTTGAAAAAATTATATCTCATAATTATGATCTCATCATATTTCTATCTCCATTGCTCTTATTCTATGGACTTAATCATTAATTTAACAAATATTTATGATAAATAAAACTTGTCATTAATAATAATAACAATTTGAATATGATTGTTTTATAAATAAAAAGCTAAGACATCAAATGTCATTGGCTTGTCGGGCATACTACTAACAGCTCCTACAGTTCAAGAATTTTTTTTCGAGCACAGTGCCAAGAAAGACCTTCTCGATCAAATGTTGCACCAAAGGTCAAATAGCTAGAGGTTTTTGTTATATAGTATGTGATCTTGGTATCATAATGGTAGTTTCAACTTTCAATCAAATCATTGACCATGTTCGAAATTTCGACAAGAAAGTTCTACATTTTTTAATCAAAATTAAGACAAATATTGTAAAAGGACCAAAGAATTTTCCTTCCCACGTAATATCATAAAAATCCATGTGAAAACAACCAATGAGCTCATTAGTTTGCCCACTTGTCAGATAAAAAAGTTGAGAGTTCATCTTTTATTGTTGGGTCTAAATTTTTAGTCTCTATATAAGCACCCCTTAAGGTATTCCACACCCCTAACACTATTCAGCTAATTCATTCGTAAGTGAAGAAAAAGATGGCAACCATTTCCTTCTATCTAAGGCTCAATCTTCAAGTGGGCAAGAAAAATCAACCACATAGAGTGAGAGTTTAAGAAATTGAAGGCTTAATCAGATTTTACAGAGATAGATGTATTGAAAGGCCACCAACATTGAGTCTGCTGTTTTTGTAGCAAGGGTTAGTCAGAGCTTTGACATTTTTATTAGTCCTATTTTTTATCCCAGTTTTTGAAAGTGATGGATGCTTGCACTTTATGCAATGGTAGAGCAAATAACCAATACACTGTAAACATAACAGGAAGAATCATAGTGATTGAGACTGTCAAATTTAGCCACTTGTTATAGAAAAAGGAAATGGAAAATCTGCAACTAGGGTCAAAGAAGGAAAAAGTAAGTGAATTAGTGGCGCTTTTGACTGCAAACACCAAATATTAGCTATTTTTTTTGTGACATTTAAAGCGCCAATATACACTTGCCTTGCGTTTTTACACTATTTTGGGTTTAATATCAACACGAATACCCATGTTCTTTAATACATAAAATGTACCATTAAATCCATAAAAATTCAAATATCAATACAAAATTCATTTCATTAATTTACACGAAAAAACATTCATAGTTAATTAACATATAAATTCATACGTACACAACCATGTATTTGAATGAAGTCGGAAAAATTATTTTACCATTACACTTGAAATAAAAAATGAGATCCTCCAGTAACCAACCGCTGTAGTAAAGACTTTAGCTCATCCATTTGGGACTGCATGCTGTTCATTTGATCATCGTGCTTCGTTGTTATTTTGTTTAATTTGATGCTTATACTTTTGATTGAGTTCTTCTATTTGTGCTTTCAAATTATGTATCTCATCAGCATAAGCCCTATTGTATCCCAAATCATTCCTAATTTGAGATGAAAATCCATACATGGCTGAGGGTGTAACTCCAAACCTTTGACCTTGTACACATCCATAACTCTCTTCACCCATAAGCTCGGTGAAGACTTCATTTTGTATTTGTAAATTATTGCTAGCATAAGAAGATCCTAAAGCAGCAACAAGTTTGGTCACACGAGCTTCAACTGGCACCTACAATTACGAAACAACAAAGATTAAACTCCCCCAAAGATTGAGTAGTTATTTGCACCGAAAGTTACATAAAAGAAAAGTTGCTTATAAGATTTTATAGAAAAACGGACAGAATTTCTCCTATGTTTCCATAATACCTCCTGCAACTGAAAAACAAAAATATAATCCAAACAAAATAAACCAAATAAATAAACATCCTATGCTAATGGAGGATAAAACTCCCATCCAATAAAACAACAAAAGTAAAAAAAAAAAAAAAAAGGTGTTGAAAATCACCTTATCCCAAGTGGTGACCTTCAAACACTCCAAATCCAGAATGATTTGGACTAGAACAAGAATCAAACCATAAAAGAGAAAACACAAAAAATTGTTATCGAGGTTCGGTAATTTACTTACGTCCCCGTGAGCTCCTCCGAGCTCTCTGCACTAAATCAATGGAGTTCTTACAATTACAGCAACACCTCCTCAATAACCATCTTATTCTTGATGAATGAAAGAAGAGAAAAGAAAGAGATAAGAACTTAGTATTTCCCTGGAATTTTCCTCAAGAAAATTCCAATTACAAAGCCCTTGAACCCTAATATTGAATACTCCCTCTCACTAGAAACACCTCTGAAGAATTGAGAGTCTATCTCTCTCAACACCAGCCACTCTTTGAATGAGACTTCTTCTTTTGTTGTGTTTCTTCTATCTCACACTTGTGTCTTTGCACTCTTATGGAAATCTTGTTGTTATTGCTCCTAGATGACCCTTTATATAGAGCAAAAACTTTTTTAACCAATCTTGAAACCAATCTCAACCCTTGGATCTTGAGAACCAAACAATCATGGCCCTCCAAGAGGTCTAAGTGAAACTGTGCGTTTTAATCAAGACCCACGCACTAGTTGAAGAGTGCTAAAATTAGGTGTCAGGTGTGCCTGGCGCCGCAGCTCAAACAGGGCAAGCCGCGACGTACAACTGGGCAAAACACCTCCAGTTGCTGGGCGCTGCAATGCACACCACCCTGTGCCGCGGTGCACACCTGAGGGAAGAACTTCCTTTTTTGCTGGAGGCCGCGACACGCACACCATGTGCCGCGGCACCAAAGGCTGCTGAAGCCTCTTTCAACCTTTAATTCTTTAGACAAATTCCCAACAAATTCTACCTTTGTCTAAGCAATTAAACCCGAACCCATTGTGCAGAGAACTCAGGATCCAAACTCAACATGAGTTGTTGTGAGTTTTAAATTACTCGCAAGCGCACGAGTCGTATGCAATATAGTGTGTGCAAGTGCGAAGTCGAATCCACAGGGAATTACGTTGTGAAAATATATTTTTATCTAAACTAAGTCTATTTTAACCTAGTTCTAAATTTGTAATTATATGTTGCAAAAGAAATATAAACTTAAATTAAATTGATTTAAAAACTAATGATAAAAACACTAAGGTTTTTGAATCCACCCCACCAAAGCTAAGCATATATCTTCATGTAAAAATAGCCTATCAAAACATTCCATGAATCCAACTTAAGACAAAAAACAACAAATATCCCAATTAAACCAAAAGCATCCAATGTATCCGCTTTTAACAAATCACAAAGGAAATCCAATTTAATCAAAAATAATTTGATGTATCCATCAAATAAAACACAAGGAATATCCAACAGAACAATTTAAACGCAATTAATCATAAGATTTTACTCAAATAATTGACAGAACATTTATACTAAAAAACATCATAATTGTATAAACAAATCTGAAACTATTATGCCAAACAACGGCGAGGTTTCATCTTCAACCTTAGTTTGAAGATTTTAGCCTCTCATAATTATGAAACTACAGTTCATAATAAAAGTGCTAAACATTTAAACTTAACAAAAACAAAATGAAAAGAAATATTTACTATACAAGGGAGAAATTCCACTTGCTGTTGGGCGACACTTCCCCTCGTGGTAGCAAAGCCTTCGGGATCCACCAGAATGCTAGCAGATGGTCCATTGGTTTGTACCAAAGTGGCTCAGGAATTGCACACTAAAGATAAAGTGAAGGGGGGCTTATATAGGGAAACAACACAAGTGCAATGTGTTTCCAATCCGATGTGGGACACTGCAGATTTCCAGCTTTTGCTCTTTGACCTTTGTCTACTAAAACTGCCATAACTTTCTCTAGAAAAATAATTTTATTGATCCGTAAAATTTCCCAAAAAATAGACATCCGGATATTTTCAACCATATATGGCTCATCTCCTGGTTCTTCCTGAATCAATACAGTTAAATCCTAAAAAATGGCTGATCTGTCACGCCGAAATCATGCACAGCCTGGCATTTGTCTACTAAAATTGCCATAACTTTCTCTAGAAAAATCATTTTATTGATCCGTAAAATTCCCCAGAAAACAGAAATCCGGATCTTTCTAAACATATATGGCTCATCTCCTGGTTCTTCCTGAATCAATACAGTTTAATCCTCAAAAATAGTTGATCTGTACGAGAAATTCTAGCAATTTAGTGAAACTCCTTTCCAAGCTTGTAAACTTGTAAAATAACGAAAAACAACTTAAAGTAACAAATTCCTAAGCTAACAAATGTAAATTAAGTGGCCAAAATATGCAATATTTGATACTCATCAAATATCCCCAAACTTACATTTTGCTAGTCCCTTAGCAAAACAAAATAAAAAAAAAACTAAATGAAAAACAAAGAACATAAAGATAAGTTCATTACTCATGGTATCCAAAAATTTAAGGAGCACTCAAAATCGTGAAATTCATTCATGAGCAAGCTTAAAAAATCTAACCCATCTTCACAATGAATAAGAATTTAAAACCTAATTACTTACAAGAGGCATGCTAAGACATCACAAGCTTGAATCAGTGTAAGTGAATTAGCATATACTAATGAGGTTTCCAAATAAGTTCAATGTACAATGTTTCCACATCTCAAGATTCACAAAATTTCTCATCAGAATGAACAACGACGCCATAGTTTTATTTTATTTTATTCTTTTTTTTTCTCTTTTTTTTATAAGGCTCTGCTATGTTTAGTTCCCTTAAGCTTTCTAATTGACCTATGTAACGAGTGTTGAGTCAATGACTCCCAAACCAGATGGTTTTAGGGCATTGGGTGTAAAGACATCCCCTAAGGACTTACTAACTCGAGTCAAGAAGGCTACGAAACTAAACTATCCTTAATGCTACCAAGCAAAATTTCCACCTTTTGACGTGAACACTCACTGCTTACTGAGGCAAGAGGTCCAGTTACTCAGCAGAAAGTTTCGCAATGATCACTATGAATAAAATTCTCACATTTTGACGTGAACACTCACTGCTTACTGAGGCAAGAGGTCCAGTTACTTAGTGGAAAGTTTATTGATGATGATCATTAGTAGTATTATTTTTTTATGCTTTTCTATGCCCAAGTGTTTATCCAACAAGTCATCCCGTTTCAGTTAAGATAAAAAACATACACATTAACATCACATGTCATACCTCACACAAATGTGCACGTGTTAGATTAAATCAAACATGTGAATTCTCGAATGCCTAAAGTAAATAGCTAAAGTTTAAACTCTATCATCAGATCATGTGTTGAAAGTTTTAAACTCACCAATGAAATCATATCAAAAATTTTCAGATCAACCAAAATTTTCAGACAAACATGAACATGCATTTATCTTCACTAAAAAAAAAAAAAAACAACAACAAATTGGGACAAAGTGTGTGAAATGTGTCTCCCATACCCCCAAACTTAAATTATACATTGACCCCAATGTGTGAATAATATGGAAAGAGCTAACCTGGGAGATGGAGAACTAGCTGGACTGGTATGGCTCATAGCATACCCCCAAACTTGAACTGAAGTACGCGTTGTCCCTGAAATATAAAGACTGGAAAAAAAAATACTGGAAACAAACATTAATCATAAATATATAAAATAATAAAATAAAATAATAAACAAACAAAAAGGATAAGCTGTGGGGTGCCTCCCATGAGCGCTAAGTTTAACGTCTTCAGCCAGACCCAACATTAGTAATCGTGCCCAACTAAACGCTCCACCATCTGATCAATAAATGGGAGTGAAAAATGATCCTTCAGTGTGGTAGCATTCAACTTACGGTAGTCTAGACACATTCTCCATCTTGACTGCACTCGAGTTGGAACCAACTCGTCGTCTTTATTTATTACTGCCGTCAATCTAGCCTGTTTTGGCACAACATGAATCGGGCTCACCCACTCGCTATCAAAGATTGGATAAAGGATCAGAACCTCTTGTATAGCTGGGTTGAGCCCTCTTTGTGGCTCATTCGATGGCTTGGCATTCTCCTCAAAATATAACTTGTGCATCACCACCGAGGGGTTTATCCCCGTGATATCCTCAATAGTCCAGCCGATAGCTTCATTGTGCTCTCTTAAAATGTCCAATAATTTATCCTCTTGAGCATCAACCAAATCTGAAGCTGTAGTCACAGGCAAAGAATCTGCTGGACCTAGGAACTTATACTTAAGATTGTCCGGTAAAGGCTTAAGTTCCTTCTTGGGGGGTTCAGGTGTTGTGGTTTCCTCCGTCTCACTGATCTTTTGAGGAGCATACTCTAAAGTAGCATTTGCTTGCTCAAACAACTTATCCAAATCCAAATCCTCTTCAAATTGAGCAAAACATGCCTTCAGGGGGTCCTCAATGCGTGATTCATCCATAGTCTCCTCCGTCTCACTGCTCTTCTAAGGAGCAGACTCCAAGATAATAGTTGCTTGCTCACGTAGCTTATCTAAATCTAAATCCTCTCCAAACTGAGCAAAACATGCCTCCAAAATGTCCTCAGACTCCCCTTCTTTCTTGGGCGCTTGTAATCTCTCAGGGTAAGGTGCTTTAGGTAAAAATGACCTAGGGAGATCCTTAATAATAGGTGTGGCTGTAGATGGCTCAGCATCTCTCTTTTCTTTGTTGCCACTTTCTTGCCCTTGTATAGGAGTTGATAAATTTCCCTCCGCAAACTGTTCCTTCGGGTTAGGATCAGGTTGATTGGGGGAATTTTCCGTTCTTTCCTTCACCCAAGTGACTTGTGATTTGAGCCATTTGACTCTCTAGCTTGGCAATCACTTGGGTGTTTACTATTGTTGCACTCCTCACTTCACTCATAGATTGGCTAGTCGTTTTCATGAAATCATTGAGAGCGTCCTCCAATGACTGTGAAACCGATGCTGGCGCTTGAATGGGAGCTTGGTAAGTGGGTGATGGTGCTGGATAGGCTGAGTGACCATAACTTGGAATTGGTGGAGGAAATTCGGGAGGGTATTGATTGTGAGCATGATAAGGGGCTCCTCCCTGATTCATCAGTTGGTTCTGCTCCCATGAAAAATTAGAGTGGTTTCACCACCCTGGATTGTATGTTTCAGAGTAAGATCCGTTTGATTGCCAACAACAGTCATTGAAAGCATTCGTTTGTTCCATGGGATACTCGGCAAAAGCCGGCATTGATGAACAATTCTGTGCTAAATGCATAGGACTAGCACAGATGGAACAACTATCAACATTGAATGTATTGGCTGCACTGATGGACTGATCGGTCATCCTCATGAAATCCTTGAGGGCATCCTCTAAAGATTGTGAAACTGGTGCTGGATTCATCCACATTTTTGTTTTCTCTTTTTTTTAATTCATTTTATTTATTATTTTTTTGAGCAACTGTAAATAAAATAAAATCAAATCAAAATTAAAATCAAAATTAAAATCAAAATCAAAATTAAAATCAAAATTAAAATCAAAATCAAAATTAAAATCAAAATTAAAATCAAAATCAAAATTAAAATTAAAATTAAAATTAAAATTATAAAAATAAAACAAAAATGCAAACTAAACTAGTAGAAAAATAAAATCAATTCAGACAAAAATTTCACAAACAAAACAATTCCCCGGCAACAGCACCAAAAACTTGTTGTGAGTTTTAAATTACTCGCAAGCGCACGAGTCGTCTGCAATATAGTGTGTGCAAGTGCGAGGTCGAATCCACAGGGAATTATGTTGTGAAAATATATTTTTTTATCTAAACTAAGTCTATTTTAACCTAGTTCTAAATTTGTAATTATATGTTGCAAAAGAAATATAAACTTAAATTAAATTGATTTAAAAACTAATGATAAAAACACTAAGGTTTATGAATCCACCCCACCAAAGCTAAGCATATATCTTCATGTAAAAATAGCCTATCAAAACATTCCATGAATTCAACTTAAGACAAAAAACAACAAATATCCCAATTAAACCAAAAGCATCCAATGTATCCGCTTTTAACAAATCACAAAGGAAATCCAATTTAATCAAAAATAATTTGATGTATCCATCAAATAAAACACAAGGAATATCCAATAGAATAATTTAAACACAATCAATCATAAGATTTTACTCAAATAATTTACAGAACATTTATACTAAAAACATCAAAATTGTATAAACAAATCTGAAACTATTATGCCAAACAACGGCGAGGTTTCATCTTCAACCTTAGTTTGAAGATTTTAGTCTCTAATAATTATGAAACTACAGTTCATAATAAAAGTGCTAAACATTTAAACTAAACAAAAACAAAATGAAAAGAAATATTTACTATACAAGGGAGAAATTCCACTTGCTGTTGGACGGCGCTTCCCCTCGTGGTAGCAAAGCCTTCGGGATCCACCAGAATGCTAGCAGACGGTCCATCAGTTTGTACCAAAGTGGCTCAGGAATTGCACACTGTGAAGGGGGGCTTATATAGGGAAACAACACAAGTGCAATGTGTTTCCAATCCGATGTGGGATACTGCAGATTTCCAGCTTTTGCTCTTTGACCTTTGTCTACTAAAACTACCATAACTTTCTCTAGAAAAATCATTTTATTGATCCGTAAAATTTTTCAGAAAATAGACATCCGGATCTTTCCAACCATATATAGCTCATCTCCTGGTTCTTCCTGAATCAATACAGTTAAATCCTCAAAAATGGCTGATCTGTCACACTGAAATCATGCACAGCCTGACATTTGTCTACTAAAACTGACATAACTTTCTCTAGAAAAATCATTTTATTGATCCATAAAATTCTCCAGAAAATAGACATCTGGATCTTTCCAAACATATATGGCTCATCTACTGGTTCTTCCTGAATCAATACAGTTTAATCCTAAAAAATAACTGATCTGTACGAGCAATTATGGAAATTTAGTGAAACTCCTTTCCAAGCTTGTAAACTTGTAAAATAACGAAAAACAACTCAAAGTAACAAATTCCTAAGCTAACAAATGTAAATTCAGTGGCCAAAATATGCAATATTTGGTACTCATCATGAGTCACCAAATCATCCGACTCTAATCCTAAGAAGTCCAAGGCAATGATTGACCATGCTTAGAGGTAGAACTTTAGTGCCTAAATCTACAAGATTTTCTTCCATGGCTACTTTGTCCACATGAATGCTTCTTTTCGTAACATTTTCCCGAATGAAATGATACTGAACATCAATATGTTTTGTCCTCTCATGGAACACTAGATTCTTACACAAATGCAACGCACTTTGGCTATCCGAGTATACCACCATCTGCTCTTTTAGGACCTTCAACTCTTCCAACAATCCTTTACACCATATAGTCTCCTTAATTGCTTCCGTTGCTGTTATGTACTCTGCCTCAGTTGTTGAAAGTGCTACCACCGGCTGTAACTGAGCTTTCCAACTTATACAACATCTGTTTAAGTTGAAGAAGTATGAGTTAATCGATCTTCTCTTATCTCAGTCTGCTCAACAGTCCAAATCAGCATAACCTTCTAACCATATGAACTTACCTCTTTTCTCGTAAACAAGCCCCACATCTGAGCTTCCCTTCAAATACCTCAGCAACCACTTCATCTCAAGCCAATGTTCATTTTCAGAATTACTCATAAACCTGCTGAGAACACTAATTGCTTAAGAAATGTCAGGTCTAGTGCTTACCATGGTGAACATGACTGATCCAACCGCACTAAAGTAAGGGACCTTTTCCATTTCCTTTTTCTCCTCATCTGATCTAGGACATTGATTGCTGGAGAACTTGAAATGACCAGCAAGGGGAATCTTTACTGGTTTATTATATTCCATAAAGAATTTAGATATCATCTTTTCTATGTAAAAAATCTGAGAAATCTTCAACCTGTTTCTCTCCCTTTCCCAGATTATACTCATCCCAATGATCTTTGGTGCATGACCAAGATCCTTCATCTCAAACTCCGAACTGAGTTGAGACTTTGACCTTTCTATCCTCTCCCTACTGCTACCAACCAATAGCATATCATCAATATAGATGAGGATAATCACCATTTCCTCCACCTTGTGACCTTTGTAGTACAAGCATGAGTCATAGTAGCTTCTCATGAAACCCACACTAGTTGCAAAGGAATAGAACCTCTTATTCCATTGCCGAGGTGATTACTTCAGGCCATAGAGAGATTTCTTCAATTTGCACACCAAATCTCCATGCCTTCCTTCCTCATAGCCTTCGGGTTGCCTCATATAGATGGTCTCATTAAGCTCTCCATGTAAGAACACTGTCTTCACATCCATTTGCTCGATCTCCTAATTAAATTGGACCAACACAACTAACATTATCCTTATCATCTTGTATTTCACAACTGGTGAGAAAATTTCCATAAAATCTATGCCTTCTCTTTGTGTGAACCCCTTCGCCACCAGCCTAGCCTTACACCGGACTTTATCCCCTGGAGTGTTCCCTTCTTTGATCTTGTAAATCCATTTACAATCCATAACTCTCTATTTTTCTGATTTTGACACCAATTCCCAAGAGTTGTTCTTCCTCAAAGAATGCATTTCCACCTCCATAGCTAGCTTCCATCTTGACGAATCCTTACATTCCATGGCATCAATGTAAGTTTTTGGTTCATTTATCCCTCCTTCTGAATAGGGAGCTACTACATTAGCATCCACAAAACTATATCTCAAAGATGGTCTAATCTGCCTTCTTTCTCGGTCCCTTGTGAGCTGATAATCATTCTGATTTGCTGCATCATCTCCTTCTAGTTCAGCCTCTTCTTGAGTGTCTTGAGCTTGACCTTTATCAATGGGCTCTACCTGATTCGAATCCTCTTGCCTTACTTGTTCTACTTGAACTGAATTTTTTTTGATGTTATGCTCCACATAAACTAGGCTGGTTTGCTCACTTTCCCCTGCAGGGTTAGTTTTCTCCAAGTAGGGAACTAATAGCTCATTAAAAATAACATCCCTACTTATTATGAGTTTAGTTTCTTTTGGCTCTAAGGATCATAACCTATACCCTTAACCCTTTCACCATATCCTAGAAACACATATTTTCTAGACCTTGGGCTAAGTTTATCATCCTTTTGATGTGTAAACGCAGCACATCCAAAAGTCCTAAGGTTGTTTAACTTAGGGGGTTTCCCACTCCACATCTCCTCGGGAGTCTTAAGATCCAAAGCTCTAGAGGGTGATCTATTAACCAAATACGCAGCAGTAGACACAGCTTCGCCCCAAAAACATTTGGGTAATCCGGAACCAATTAACATGCACCTAACCTTTTCCATAAGGGTCCTATTCATCCTCTCGGCAACTCCATTTTGCTGAGGGGTTTTCACAACCTTTCTATGTCTTAGAATCCCATTTAACTTACAAAATTTATCAAAATCCTGATTGCAAAATTCTAAGCCATTATTGATTCTTAAAACCTTAACTACCTTACCCATTTGAGTTTCCAGCAACTTTTTCCACACCACAAATTTATTCAAAGCATTTAATTTATTTTTAAACAAATAAACCCAAACCTTTCTAGAATGATCATCAATTAAAGAAAGAAAGTAAAAATTACCTCATTGTGTTGGTGTTCTTGTTGGCCCCCAAAGATCGACATGAATGTAGTCAAGAATACCCTTTGATTTGTGCATTTCGGTGTTGAAGCTAACCCGATGTAGCTTCCCAAGAATGCAACTCTCGCAGAAATCAAGTTTCTCTACTTTGTCACCATCAAGTAAACCGTTCTTGTTGAGAACTTGCAAGCCTTTTTCGCTCATGTATCCCAAGCGATTGTGCCAAAGAACTGCCTTATCCATCTCAGCAATCAAGCTTGCTGCTTGATTCTTGATGTTCGTGTCTCCAATCATCTCATGGAGACCATTCTTTATTTCTGCTTTGATCACTATCAAAGATCCCTTGGTTACCTTGATCATTCCTCCCTCTGCTTTGTATGTGTACCCCATGGAATCTAGCTGCCCCAATAAGATCAAATTTCTTTTAAAATCCGGAAGATATCTCACATTTCGCAGCAGCCTTGTAACTCTATCAAACATCCTCAATTGGATGTCTCCTATGCCCCTCACTCGGCAAGAAGTGTCATTCCCCAAGAAAACATTTCCATCATTGGTTTCCTTGAAATTCTTGAACCAATCACGGTGAGGACACATGTGATAAGTGCACCTAGAATCCAAGATCTATTTCTCATTGCCTTGCCTCTTGCTCACATTTGAGCACACAACAAGAACATCATCATCTTGCTGTTCTCCCTTGGCAATCGAAGCCTCTCCATTGTTGGTATGGCCTCTTCCTTTCTCATCCCTCATCATCTTCTTGCAATATTTCTTGAAATGACCCTCCTTATTGTAGTAGTAGCATCACTTTCCTCCAAACTTCGGTTTAGAATGTAATCTTCCATGGCTTTGACCTCTACCCTTTGGTTTGTCCTGGTAGTTGCCATAGATGTTATTGCCATTCCGAGTTGCAGGCCTTCTGTAACGACCCATCCCGAGCGGGCCTACTCAGGATGGTATCAATTACCTTTCGAAATCGAGCACCTGGACACACAAATATATACTACAACAGAACAACATCTAATATATATATTAGTTAAGATCATACAGAGATTACAACTATAAGGTTGTAGCTTTACAAGGTGTCTAAAGAGACACAGCCAACAGATTACAACTTCACCCCTAATATACAATATAACACTAAAAAATAAGATGACCGAGGATGCGACGCTCGTGGACCCACCTAAAACTTCGTTGAACTTCAAAGCTTCACCACTTAAAATCCGAAATCACCTGGAAGCTTACTTGAAAGGGTATAAATAGGAAGGGGGTGTGAGCTATAAAGCTCAGCGAGTTCTTACACTAGACAAAGTAATCACTTGTTAGAAAAAGTTGAGGGCTTATTATTATTTCTTTTTCCTTTCTACTTTGTTTTTTCGTATACATAATCATTTAGCACTTTGCAAAACAACAATCTTAGTAATCATAATACGGTCCTATAAGACCCACAACCAACTTGGATATAGTCCATCAAAATATCACAATTTATCCATATAACCAAACATTTCATATGCCCCCTTACGGGCCAAGTAATTCAATTCATGTATGATATGCCAATGCAACATGATGCAATGAAATGTATCATCTCATAATCAATCATAATCCATCGGGGACGTCTCCCCATGTACCGGTACGTTTCACAAACAATAAATTTTTGGAACCCCCCTTGATCCGGGGCCGAGTCCAATCATCCAAATATATTCGGTACCATTTTTCACCCCTTGTGGGTAGGGACCTATCGTCCTCACACATCACTCCCCCCTCAATAACATACCGTAAATTTCAATGCATGAAATGAAATGAAATCAAGTGATGAACATCATCAAATTCTCAATAATCCATACAATCACACAACATTCAGCACAAAGGTTTTGAAATCACTATCTCATCATTAATATTTAATTAACTTATCTTACCACATGATTATAAATATAATTATTATATCTAAATAGCAAATTAAAATTATTATGTAACCTTATTGTTTTGGTTTCCCCACTAACATTCATGCTTACCAAGAGTAGGGTAATACTCACCTTACGCCAAACACGAGTCGTGGATAACTTCTTTACCTTTACTACGATCATCAACCTCACCTATTGAAATGTCATTTTTAATAATTAAAGCAAACTACATATACAAATAGCCAATGAGCATAGTATTTAAAACTTAGACACTTAATAAGAAATCAATCATTCCATTTACTTACACATATAAATCAAAGAAAATACTACTAAAGTTCATTCTTCTCCTTAATCACCTATTTTCACTCTTTCTCTTATTTCCTTTATTCTTTACTCTATAAAACTCGCAATTCATATAGACATAAATTTCAAGACACTAACTTAGGATAATTACCAACAAATCTCAACTTGTAAAAAGTATTCATTCTAAATATAATTCCCCAATCAAGAAAAATCTCTTACTTAGAGGAATTTCTTTTAACTCCTAAAAGGGTTTCAAATTTACAGCCTATAGTAAAATTTTGTAACAATACCTATCTCAAAAATCATGTTATACAAGAATAAAACTTCACACTTTATACGTGCAATCACCCTAAAAATCTTCAAACTTCACACACTCTTATTACTTTCTTCCAAAGTTCCATAATACAGAAATTTCCAGATTTCTCTCAAATTTTCTCCCAACTTCAAATATTTCAAACTAAACCAATTTAAATTCAAATCATCCCAAATAAAGTTATAAATAAACTTTAGAAAGTATACTTTAACTTAAAAATAGTTGGGACACAAAACTACCTCAAATTCTTGCTGAAAAACAGCTCACAAACAGCCCAGAACACAAATTATTCCAGAATTTCTGCACAATTCTCTCAACTTAGACAACTCATAAATCCATCAATTTAAATCCAAATGACCTCAAAAAAAAGCCAAAAATCAACATCAAGAAGTCTACTTTGATTTTTTAGTTGAACACTTTTTCGAAATTACCTCAAAATCTGCACGAAAAAGCCCAAGGGAACAAAACGGCCATTCCTCCCCTGCTCGAAGTGTGGGGTCCACGTGCCACTGTAGCCCACTCGTAAAGGCTCACCTCCCTGGCCCAAAGATAGCTGATGGTGGCAGAAGAAGGTTTTCAAAGTTTTGGGGTAAACAGATCTTGAATGGTTAGGTTAAGGCTAGGTCAAAGTTAGGAAGAAATGGGTTTTGAGAAGGAAAAAAAATCTGGAGCTTTTCTTTCTTCCTCTCTCCTTCAGCCGAAATTGCAAATTGCCAAATGAGAGATTTGCCATTCTAGGTCAACTATTAGCTTATATACTCCCTCTAAATCTTGGCCTTTTAACAATCTACCCTTCCCCTTCTTCTTTTATTAATTTACATGCCATTTCCTTTAATTTTCCTTCTAGTATTTAAACAACCCCAAAGTTTTTGTTTCTTACTAAGAGATCCTTAAAAAAAAAACTGAATTATAAAACAGGATTATAAAAGCTTAAAAGAAATATTGGGTTCTACACCTTCCTCTAACGAACAGACCTTCTCCACTTGATCCTTACCTCATCTTGGCTTTGAAATCACGAGCCCTTATAGGAGCATTAATCACAATTTCTTTGGTTAGTGTATCTCTTCCATATTCAAAAGCATTAATCAAGCTTTCAAAAGAATCGAGAAGAGAATTCAACAATATAACAGCCAATTGTTCATCCGAGAATGTTATACTACAACTAGCCAAATCTTGAACTAGTTTATTAAACACATCAAGATTATCTTATAACTATTTATTAGGATCCATTTTAAAAGCAAAGATTCGGGAGAGTTTTGGAACTAGTTTATTAAACACATTAAGATTATCTTGCAACTATTTATTAGAAGATAAATTTTATTAGGGAGAGTTTTGGTAAGAAACAACTCATCTAGTTTCTTCCAAATGACAGCTGGATCTTTTGTATCTCCACATTCCCTTGTCAAACTATCCAACATGTGCAGAAAGATGGTGCTATATGCCATCTTCTTCATCTCATTCCGTTGGAGCTCTGTGATACTTGCTGAAAAATCATCATCTTCTCCAATCACCAAGTCTACCTTTTGTTGCATAAGAACCGCCTTAATTTTCCACTTCCAAAGGGTAAAGTCTCCCTTTCCATCAAACTTCTCAACAATGAAGTTTGAACCCATCTTACGGAAAAAATCTCAAGATTTATGCAACACCCACAATTGCTTTCCAAACCTCTTCTCTCCAACTTCTAAACTTCAAGAACCCGACCGAATCTTTGTCCCAGCTCTATTCTTGAACCTCAATAACCTGATCAGATCTTGATCCCAACACCGTTCTTGAATCACCCAAGAAGTTTCCTTTGATTCTTGGAGCCTTGCTCTGATACTACTGTTCTAGCTTTGATACCACTATTGAAAATCACCTTATCCCGGGTGGTGACCTTCAAACACCCGAAATCCAGAATGATTTGGACTAGAACAAGAATCAAACCATAAAAGAGAAAACACAAGCAATTGTTGTCGAGGTTCAACAATTTGCCTACGTCCCCGTGAGCTCTTCCGAGCTCTCTGCACTAAATCAGTGGAGTTCTTACAATTACAACAGCACATCAGAAGAAAAAATAAAGAGATAAGAACTAAGTGTTTCTCTGGAATTTTCCCTAAGAAAATTCCAATTACAAAGCCCTTGAACCCTAATCTTGAATACTCTTTCTCACTAGAAACACATCTGAAGATTTGAAAGCCTATCTCTATCAGCACCAGCCACTCTTGGAATGAGACTTCTTCTTGTGTTATGTTTCTTCTATCTCACACTTGTGTCTTTGCACTCTTGTGGAAATCTTGTTGTTATTGCTCCTAGATGACCCTTTATATAGAGCAACAACTTCTTTAACCAATCTTGAAGCCAATCTCAACCCTTAGATCTTGAGAACAAAAAAATCATGGCCCTCCAAGAGGTCTAAGTGAACCTGTGCATTTTAAACAAGGCCCACGCACCATCTGAAGAGTACTGAAATCAGGTGTCAGGTGTGCCTGGCGCCGCGGCTCAGAACAGGGCAAGCTGCGGTGCACAACAGGGCAAAACACCTCCAGTTGCTGGGCGCCGCAGCGCACACCAGCCTGTGCCGTGGTGCACACCTCGGGGAAGAACTTCCTCCTTTGCTGGAGGCCGCGGTGCATACACCTTGTGCTGCGGCGCCAAAGGCTGCTGAAGCCTATTTCAACCTTTAATTCTTTAGACAAATTCCCAACAAAAGGCATATTAGAATCATATATCCAAGCATAGTATGTGATTATTGGCTTCACAAAGTGAAATACAGCTCCTTTATGCATGATGCCTAACATATCAATGTCATTTGCATCGCCAGACTTGACTATATTAAGGATGGAAGAGTCATCAGAAACAAATTTTATAAAAAGAATAAATTAAAATTATAGTACGTTAACAAATAATGATGAAAAGAGCAAATTTGGGAGGCTACTCAGTAACAACAGGAAGTTCAAAGATTTGCCCCATTGTCTCAAGGAGCTCATATTTATCCATATTGCAGTTTATAAGGGAAATAGAACAGTAAAGCAAAACACTCAGACAATACCCAAATGCTATTATATCTGTGCTGTCTTGCCCATCAAATTATCCTTGTCCAAAATACCAAACAGATGCATCCTTTGTATAACCCCAATTATTAGATGTATTACACTCACCTACGCTTTAAAGTCTTAAAAGCAAATATTCATGCAACAGAACCAATTAGGAAGGCATATAGCCCAACTCACTGCACAATTTCTTCATTAAAACAATAAAAATATGCATGCTCATCAAAATTGAAATTTCATATCAGTATATCACAATATTTTATCTTTCAATCTGGAAAAAAAAAGAAGGATGCCATGACTTTCTCAGAAAAAAGGATTAACAAAAAAAAAAAATTATAATCCGTTATGCATCAATATAAAAAAAATTTCCATTTTCTGTATGGAGACTTAGGTATAGCGAATGAAAAGCCAAATAAATACAGTTTTCTGTGCTATTTATAAAGGAAATAGTTTTCTGCGCTGAGGGAGAGACTAGGTAAATACCAGCTTCAGGTAAGTACAAATGTAAGATAAATTCTCTCCTTTTTTTCATTGCACAAAAATGAGATTGGAGAGGGAAGCCTACAAATTTGAAAAGACTTACAGATAATAGACATTTGATGAAGAATTTTGGGTATTTAGACTAAGAGAAGTTCAGGAGAGATAAAATTGTGGGAGGCTTTAGAATCATAGAAATAGTATATTAAATGGTGCTGCTTGTTTTATTTTTTTGATAAGTGGTGTAGCTTGTATTATTTAATTGTTTCCAAAATTTTAAGAGTAAGAAGTTGCCATATGAGGAAAGAAGAAACTCTTGAGAGTTCCATGTATAAGCACAATCTGAGACTTAAGACATCATATATGCTGTTATGAAATTTACAGATTATACAAATGAACCTTGGTGAGATTATTTCAGCAAAGGTATTTAGTGAAATAAAGTGTTTAAAAAAATTAGATCAGCTCCATGCTTTTGGATTTGGTCTTCATGTCTACTTTATTAAATTTGCTGCTGATGAAACAGATAAAAAGGGTAAAAATGAAAAGCATCCATATGGTATTTAGTTTCATTTGAGAAAGAACATATGATGGGGATAATACACAACATACAATGCGAGACTACTTATATTCCTACATTTCTTTTGTTAGGTTAAATCGACAGACTTGGACTTAGGTTTAGAAAAGAAAGGACATGAACTAGGTATATTAAGGGCATCACTATTCAATCCTCTAATATGACTGGATCTTATCAATCCCGTCATTCTCATTATCCATGTAAAGAAAACTAGATCCAGGGATTTATATTTGTCTACCTCATCAGTTAGAAAAGTATCTGCTAGTGTTCTGCTTCCTCTCAGTCCACTAATGGTGGTGATTTGTGAGCTATAATAGGTTAACATGGTGATTATGCCCAAAGTATAACGTGATAGTTGTAGCATAGCACAGCTTTAGGGTATCGATTCCACAGGGAGACAAATGATCTACAAGAGAAAGTGCAAACCTTAAAACGAACGATAAAAATTAAGCGAGAGAATTTGAGTAGAGTGAGAAATTTGTGTAATTGTAATGAAAAATAATATGGAAGCAACAGGGTTTCAGGAATTCTCCCTAGATTCGTTGCCTTATTCCAATCTCAACTCAGTTGTTTTTATCTCGATTGCAAGTTTCATATCCCAAACAAGCAATCGACAAATATCCAATCAAGCACATATATAAACCATAATGTAATTGATATGAATTACTCTTTACTTTCGAGTTTAGCACATATGACCTATCCTATAGATTTATCAAGAAACAATAATATATCTTTAATAACAATATTGCAGTAATGGACAAACCTAAAAGATAAATCTACCAGACTCAATCATACCCAAACAATGTCATATAAGAAAAGCATGACTAGACTTATATGGAGAAGAAAGATAAAATCATCGAATTAAGAGAAAAATCTTATAATTAAATTAAAGAGTAACTCATACAATGTTTTGATTATTGTTGGAGTTTGCTAAGATTTAAACGGAAAAAGGAAGGAAGAAAAATTAGCATGTTCAGCAAGGGGTGCACACCAGTGTGCGCCGTGGCCCAGCCTTGTCCAGGCCGTGGCGCCCAGAAAGGAGGAGGGTTGGAGGAAGGGCCAGGCCACGGCACCCCCTCCTCCAGGCCGCAGTGCCCCCCCTCCAGGCAGCGACGCCCAGAAAGTGGTGAATTGGTGCTTTGCCTTGAGCCGCGGCGCCCCCTATTTCAGGCCGCACCTTCAGGCACACTAAGGCACACATGCTTCAGCCTTTAGTCGAGTTTGTGAGACATGTTCAAAATGTATAGGATCACTAAGGAATGATCAAGGACCATGGTTGATTGGTCATCAAGATCTAAGGTGGATATTGACCCTCAAGATTGAACAAGAAGTTGGTGCACTATATAAAGGGTCACCTAGTTTCATTCTCATCAATTAATTGAGAGATTACAAGAGACACATTGTAACATACAAATGATCATTACACAAGAGAGAATTGTGTGAGAGTGTAAAGACACAAAACACAAGAGGGACTCATTGTAGAGAGGCTGGTTGTAAAGAGAGAAGTAGTATAGATTGTGGGTAGAGTGTTTTTGTAATAGTTCTATCACTTTCTTTCTTCTCTTCTTGGTTCTTCAAGAACTTGGTTTCTTGGAGAGGGTTGCTGTATTTTGTAAAGAACTTCATTGATAAGATAGTACAAAGAGCTTAGAGGAGCTCATGGGGACGTAGGCACATTGCTGAACCTTGATAACAAATTGCTTGTGTTCTTTTCTTTCTTGCTTTCATTTGCTGTTTCATTTCATTAAAAATCATTCTGGACTTGGGTGTTTGGGAATCATCACCTGAGCATTCTTGTGAGGTGATTTACAATAGTGGTATCAGAGCTTGTACAGTTGGGTATCAGAGCAAGAACAGAAGGTATCGGAGCAAGACTCCAAGAATTAAAGAACAAACTTCTTGGGTGATTCAAGAACAGAGTAAAGATCAAGATCAGATCGTGTTCTTGAGGTTGATTCAAGAATGGTGTTGAGATCAATCTTCAATTATGTTCTTGAGGTTTTGAAGAAGTTGGAAAACATTTGTGGGTGCTGCACAAATCTGAGATCGTCTCTGCAAGATGGGTTCAAATTTCGTTGTTGAGAAGTTTGATAGAAAAGGAGATTTTTCCCTGTGGAAGCGGAAGATCAAGGCTGTTCTTATGCAACAGAAGGTGGACTTGGCTATTGGAGAAGATGATGCTTTCCAGCAAGTATCACGGAGGACCAGCGGACTGAGATGACGAAGATGGCTTACAGCACCATTTTCTTACACATGTTGGATAGTGTCATAAGGGAGTGCGAAGACTCGGAAGATCCTGCTGTCATATGGAAGAAACTAGATGAGTTGTTTCTTACCAAAACTCTCCCTAACAAAATTTATCTTCTTAAAAGAATCTTTGCTTTTAAAATGGATCCTAGTAAAGAGTTGCAAGATAATCTTGATGTCTTTAATAAACTAGTTCAAGATTTGGCTAGTTGTAGTATTAAATTCCCGGATGAACAATTGGCTGTTATGTTATTAAATTCTCTTTCTGATTGCTTTGATAGTTTAATTGATGCAATTGAATATGGAAGAGATACACTAACCAAAGAAATTTTGGTCAATGCTATAAAGGCTAATGATTTCAAAGCCAATAGTAGAGAGGCATCAAGTGGGTAAGGGCTGTTCGTAAGAGGAAGGCCAGCAACTCGAAATGGCAGTAGCATTCATGGCAATTACCGGGAGAAATCAAGAGGTAGAGGGCAGAGCCATAGGAGATCTCATTCTAAATCAAGATTTGGAGGAAAGAGATGCTTCGACTGCAACAAGGAGGGCCATTTCAAGAAAGATTGCAAGAAGAAGATGTGGGATGAGAGAAGAAGTCATACCAATAATGGAGAGGCTTCAATTGCCAAAGGAGAACAGCAAGATGATGTTCTTATTGTGTGCTCAAATGTGAGTAAGAGGAAAGGCAGCGAGAAGTGGATTATGGATTCTGGGTGCACTTATTATATGTACCCTCACATTGAATGGTTCAATGATGGAAGGGTCTTCTTGGATAATGATAATTCTTGCCAAGTGAGAGGGATAGGAGACATCCAGTTGAGGATGTTTGATGGAGTCACAAGGCTGCTGCGAAATGTGAGGTATCTTCCTGATTTGAAGAGGAATTTGATCTCATTAGAGTAGTTGGATTCCATGGGCTACACATGTAAAGTAGAGGGAGGAAAGATCAAGGTGGCCAAGGGATCTTTGGTAGTGATCAAAGCAACAATAAAGGATGGACTTTATGAGATGATTGAAGAGACAGAAATTAATGATCATACAGCAAGTTTGATGGCTGAGATGGATAGGGCAGCCTTTTGGCACACTCGCTTGGGACATATGAGGGAAAAAGGCTTACAAGTTCTTAGCAAGGATGGTCTACTTGGAGGAGACAAAGTAGAAAAATTGGATTTCTGTGAGTGTTGCGTTCTTGGGAAGCAACACCGGTTCAGCTTCAACACTGGAGTGCACAAGTCTAAGGGCATTCTTGACTACATTCATTCGGACATTTGGGGACCAGCAAGAACACCAACACAGGGAGGTAACTTTTACTTTCTATCTTTAATTGATGATTATTCAAGAAAGGTTTGGGTTTATTTTCTTAAAAATAAATCAGATGTATTGAATAAATTTGTGGTGTGGAAAAGGTTACTGGAGACTCAAACAAGTAGGGTAGTTAAGGCTTTACGAACCGATAATGGCTTAGAATTTTGTAATAAGGATTTTGATAAATTCTGTCAATTAAATGGCATTCTAAGACATAGAACGGTTATGAAAACCTCTCAGCAAAATGGAGTTGCTGAGAGGATGAATAGAACCCTTATGGAAAAGGTTAGGTGCATGTTAATTGGGTCCGGTTTACCAAAATATTTTTGGGGAGAAGCTGTGTCTATAGCTGCATATTTGGTTAATAGGTCACCCTCTAGGGTTTAGACCTTAAGACTCCCATGGAGATGTGGAGTGGAAAACCCCCTGAGTTTAGCAATCTTAGGACTTTTGGGTGTGCTAAATATTCACATCAAAAGGATGATAAACTTAACCCAAGGTCTAGAAAATGTGTGTTTCTAGGGTATGGTGATAGGGTTAAGGGATATAGGTTATGGTCCTTAGAACCTAAAGGAATGAAACTCATTGTAAGTAGGGATGTTATTTCTAATGAATTGTTATTTCCCTACTTAGAGAAAACTAACCCTGCAGGGGCTAGTGAGCAAACCAGTCCGAAATTTGTGAAACATCGCATCAAAGAGAATTTGGTTCAGGTAGAGCAAGAAAGGCAAGAGGTTTCGGACCGGGTAGAGCTCATTGAAGAAGGCCAAGCTCAAGAAACTCAAGAGGAGGCTAAACTGGAAGAGGTTGATGCAGCAAGTCAGAATGACTACCAGCTCAAAAAGGACCGAGAAAGGAGGGTGGTTAGACCACCTTTGAGATATGGGTTTGCGGATGCTAATGTAGCAGCTCCTTGGACAGAAAAAGGAATGGTTGAACCAGAAACTTACATGGATGCCATGGAGTGTAAAGATTCGTCAAAGCGACAGCTAGCTGTGGAGGAAGAAATGAATTCTTTGAGGAAGAACAACTCTTGGGAATTGGTGCCCAAACTAGAAAAACAGAGAGTTATGGATTATAGATGGATTTACAAGATCAAAGAAGGGAATACTCCAGGAGATGAAGTCCATTATAAAGCTAGGCTGGTGGTGAAGTGGTTCATACAAAAAGAAGGCATAGATTTCATCGAATTCTTCTCACCAGTTGTGAAGTACAAGACGATACGGATAGTATTGGCAATGGTGGTCCAATTTGATTGGAAAATCGAGCAAATGGATGTGAAGACAGCGTTCTTACATGGAGGGCTTGATGAGACCATCTACATGAGACAACCCGAAGGCTATGAGGAAGGAAGGCAGGGAGAGTTGGTGTGCAAATTAAAGAAATCTCTTTATGGCCTGAAGCAATCACCTCGGCAATGGAATAAGAGGTTTGATTCCTTTGTAACCAGCCTGGGTTTCATAAGGAGCTACTATGATTCGTGCTTATATTACAAGGGGCACAAGGTGGAGGAAGTGGTGATCATTCTGATCTATGTTGAAGACATGTTGCTTGTTGGGAGCAACATGGAAAGGATAAGAAAATTGAAGGCTTAACTCAGTGAGGAGTTTGAGATGAAGGATCTTGGCCATGCATAGAAGATCCTTGGGATGTATATCATCCGAGAAAGGGAGAGAAACAGATTGAAGATCTCTCAAACTTTCTACATAGAGAAGATGATATCTAAGTTCTCTATGGAAGATAGCAAACCAGTGAAGGTTCCCCTTGTTGGACATTTCAAGTTCTCCAGCGATCAATGTTTGAGATCGGAGACGGAGAAGAAGGAAATGGAAAGGTCCCATACTCTAGTGCGGTTGGTTCTGTAATGTTCACCATGGTAAGCACTAGCCCTAATATTGCTCATGTAATAACTGTTCTCAGCAGGTTTATGAGTAATCCCGGATAGGAGCATTGGCTTAGGATGAAGTGGTTGCTGAGGTACTTGAAGAGAAGCCCAGAAGTGGGGCTGATTTATGAGAAGAGGGGTAAGTTCATCTACCTTGAGAGTTATGCTGATTCGGACTATGGAGCAGACCGGGATAAAAGGAGATCGATTACTTCCTACTTCTTCAACTTAAACGGATGTTGTGTAAGTTGGAAGGCTCAGTTGCAGCTTGTGGTAGCACTCTCAACAACCGAGACTGAGTATATAGCAGCAACAGAAGCCATAAAGGAGGCTATGTGGTGCAAAGGGTTATTGGAAGAGTTGAAGGTCCTAGAAGAGCAGATTGTGGTGTTTTCGGATAGTCAAAGTGCATTGCACTTGTGTAAAAATCTGGTGTTCCATGAGAGGACAAAGCACATGGATGTTCGGTATCATTTCATTCGGGAAAATGTTACGGAAAGATGCATTCATGTGGACAAGGTAGCCATGGAGGAAAGTCTTACAGACTTAGGCACCAAGGTTCTACCTCTAAGTAAGTTCAATCATTGCCTTGAAATACTTAGGATTGGAGTCGGTTGATTGATGACTCAAGATAAGTTTGGATACTGAGTTCTCTGCACAATGGGTTCGGTTTAAATGCTTAGACAAAGGTAGAGATTATTGGAGTTTGTCTAAGATTTAAACGGAAAAAGGAAGGAAGAAAAATCACCATGTTCAGCAAGGGGTGCACACCAGTGTGCGTTGCGGCCCAGCTTTGTCCAGGCCACGGCGCCCCCTCCTCCAGGCCACGGCTCCCAGAAAATGGTGAATTGGTGCTTTGCCTTGAGCTGTGGTGCTCCCTGTTTCAGGCCGCACCTTCAGGCATACTAAGGCACACATGCTTCAGCCTTTAGTTGAGTTCGTGAGACATATTCAAAATGCATAGGATCACTAAGGAATGATCAAGGACCATAGTTGATTGGTCATCAAGATCTAAGGGTGGATATTGACCCTCAAGATTGAACAAGAAGTTGGTGCACTATATAAAGGGTCACCTAGCTTCATTCTCATCAATTAATTGAGAGATTACAAGATACACATTGTGACATACAAGTGATCATTACACAAGAGAGAATTGTGTGAGAGTGCAAAGACACAAAACACAAGAGGCACTCATTGTAGAGAAGCTGGTTGTAAAGAGAGAAGTAGTATAGATTGTGGGTAGAGTTCTTTTGTAATAGTTCTATCACTTTCTTTCTTCTCTTCTTGGTTCTTTAAGAACTTGGGCTTTTTGGAGAGGGTTGCTGTATTTTGTAAAGAATTCCATTGATAAGATAGTCCAGAGAGCATAGAGGAGCTCACAGGGATGTAGGCACATTGCCGAACCTCGATAACAAATTGCTTGTGTTCTTTTCTTTCTTGCTTTCATTTGCTGTTTCATTTCATTACAAGTCATTCTGGACTTGGGTGTTTGGGAATCATCACCTGGGCATTCTTGTGAGGTGATTTTCAATAATAATAAATCCAAACTACAACTGAATCAACAATGGAAAATAAGAACGACTACACCTAGAGATTCATCCCTTCGCTTTGCTTGGTGATTAGTTGCCTATGGGGGAGAATGTGGCAGCCTTCATGATGTTTTCCCCTGCCTCCAGCCTCTAATCATCGTCTGCTCAAACCTTAAGTGATCTATTTATAATACAAGAGGTTCAAAGATGTTTTAGGGTTTAAACAATCATTAAAGTCCTAATTAGGTCATAACTCAGAAACAAAGTTTCGTGTGCGCGCTGTGGCTCTCACTTATGTGCGCCGCGACCCTGCCTGATCCTTGGTTGGGTGTGCCTTTAGGCTCCGTGGCCCTACCTTCTGGGCACCTAGGCTTTGGCTGTTCCATGCTTGGGTGTGCTTATGGACGCCTAGGCTCTCTCTTCTAGGCGCCTAGGCTTTGTCTGATGGTGGAGTCTTTCTCTTCTGGGCACCTAGGCTTTGTCTGGTCTGGGCCTAGGCGTACACTAAATGCTTCTTTGCCCATAAACCCTTCATCTTGTCCTTTCAAAATTACTCCTTCACTCCGATATGCATAGAATCTTTGAGCTTTAAGTAATGATAGGTTTTCCATCTCTTTTATACTCAAAGTACCTGAAAATGCATCGAAATAGATCAATGATCCAAGAATATCACTTTAGAGTTATTAAGGTATAAAAGTGTAATTCAAACCTCGATTAACCCTAAAATACTAACAATTAAGTACTGTTAAGATGCATTTTATGACTCTCATCATAACCCCCAACTAGCTTATTGCTAGTTCCTAGCAATTCAAGCGAAAACAAGAGATGAATTCTATGGTAAGAATCAAAACAAAGTAAAGCAATGCTAGCGTTAAACCAAGAGTAATTCAGCTTTTTGTCTAAAAAATCGCACATAACATACAACACATAGAATCATTAAATATCACCTAAGTCCAAAAGTAATCCAAACATTAATCTTAAAATTGTTATCGACTCTTAACATCCATCTTACCACAATCCATTAATCCGAACACCCGGATGATTTTATGCATAACATTCATGAATACAAGTCTTGGCCGCTAAAAACATAATAAATCGCGTGACATCAATCACAAATCAAGCTCCATAGGCTTATTTTTCAAATCACTCTCCACTATTGTAGAAAAATCACACTACCTGGGATCAATAGGCCTTTAATAAGCTTGTAACGTTAGGCTAAGGTAAAGGTTAAGAAAGAACGGGAAGGTTTCAACAAATAAAAAAACTTAATCTCTTAGTTTTAAACACAACCTTCTTTAAGCACTGGATAACCTTACTTCAACACCCAACTCTTTCAACTATTTTTTTATAAGAGCATATCTCTCGATAAGTCACCACTTTTCTTTTCTTTTCCTCTTTCTTTGCCATACTTCACTTCTCTTTTTCTTCTCTCCCTTTTTTTTTCTTTTCTTTTCTATTTTGACATAAGACCATTCACTTCCTTTTTTTTTTACTCTTTCCACTACCCTAACTTATCTCCTTTAATGTACTTGGGTTATGGCAGTAATATTTTTTCATATTTCTGTCCTTACTCCTCTTAAGTGCTTCCCAACAAATGTGTATAACTAAGTTCTTTTAAAAGAAGGGTAAGGATAAAAAAAATTTAGGCTCATAAAGGTGAGTAAATGGGCTATTGAAAGAAACAAGGCTCAAATTCTTTTTCAAGAAAAAGGCTCAAACATGTGACTAGCGATAGATATAGCAAGGGTGAGTTTGAAAGGTTCAAACGGTCCAAAAATGGCCTACATCATATCCTAAGTGGTGTGCATTCTAGGAATTTGCCTCAAGTGATTATCAAATAAGTTCTAGAGCTTGTCGAGATCATAAAAGTATTCACAAAGCAATCACACATAAAACTTCTCTAAATGTTTTAGACTAATCATACAATCTTATCGCAAACTAGAGTCTTAAACCAAATGAAGATTGACACTTAAATTTTCCTCAAACCGAAGCAAGATTTAACTTCTTCTAAATACTATATACTATCTTAATTAAGCTCATATCATTGACATGTGAATTAACTCAAAGGCTTAACACAAAGCATGCTAAACAAAAGGGGAGATGACACCAAGCAATTCAACGGAAAGAAATATGTTTCCTCCACCCCCAACTTAAAAATTGCATTGATCTCAATGTGAAATAAAAAGTAAAGGAAACTTATTTTGTAGCCAAAAGTGCACAGAGGCAGAAAATTGTGCACCACCATTTGAACTGAATGCTCATCTTTGTCCCTGAAAGGAAAAAAAAAATGAAGAAAAAATAATACGAAGTTAATACTGGAAAACAACAAAATACTAATAATAAACAAGAAAAAGAAATATGAAAGAAATAAAAAGGATAAGCTGTGGGGTGCCTCCCATGAGTGCTAAGTTTTATGTCTTCAGTCAGACTCTCTTATTCCCTCCTAGACAAACATAAGTTGAATGCACCAGCGACTGCTTCACTGCCAAATTTGGTGCTTGTATGCTTTGGAGAGGCCTCAATGATGTCATCAGTAACATCTGCAGATTCTGGCTCAATATATGCTCTTGTGGAACCATGGATGTGGATTGACTCCAATAGATTAAGGAGATGGACCTTTTCCATGAGTGAGTCAATCATGTATACTTGGTGGCTCTCGTCCACATCCTCTGATTTGTTTGTTGTGGGGATGTATAATGACTTAACACTTTGGGTTACAATGGCATTTACATTCTTCAAATTCTTTTGCACCAGGTGTTGACCATAGGGTGTGGACTGAGCTTGGGAAGGGAACTTACCTCGCTCATTCACACTCAAGTATGTCATCAATTTGGACACTTGGCTCTTTAGATCCTTATGTTCTTCAACAACTTGCGTAATTAAAGATTCAAGCCTTTGATTAGTCTTACCCTGTGCCTTAATAAAAGCATGCAAAGTTTCTTCTAAAGGACTCCTAGAAGGTGCAGGTGCATGATATGGTGCAGGATATGATCTAGGGGGCTGTGCAGGCGGCTGGTTTTAAGATTTCCAGCTAAGATTGGGGTGATTGCGCCACTTCGGATTATAGGTATCAGAGAAGGGTTAAAAAGGCTTCTTGTACATACCTGAGGCATTACATTGTTCCTCATACATCCCTCTCATCTCTGCAAATGTGGAACACTCTTGGGCCAGATGATCTACCTCACCACACACAAAACATGGTCCAAAAGATGCTGCATGATTAGCTACTTGTGTTGGCTTTAAGTTCTTAGTCTTTAACACATCTAGTTCCCTAGTGCGCATCTCGACCTTAGCCTTTAGGTTATCCTCTTCCCTAAGATGGTATATTCCACCACCATTTGGGTTCCCTATAGGTCGTGACCTATTTGTGCTTTCAGTAGCACTCGGTCCAGTCTAAGTGTGAGCTTTTTCAGCAAGCTCATTGAGGTATTCTATGACCTCATCAGGATTTTTTTGTAAGAACTCACCATTACACATCATCTCCACAAATCGGCGCTCTCTATATGTAAGTCCCTCATAAAAATAGCTCACTAAACGCTAATTCTCATACCTATGGTGTGGGCACATACTCAACAACTCTTTAAATCTCTCCCAAGATTGATACAAAGTCTCACTGTCCTTTTGTGCAAAGATGGAGATTTGCCTTTTTAAAGCATTGGTCTTATGTTGGGGAAAGTATTTATTGAAGAAGACCCAAGTCATCTCAGCCCACGACCTAATAGATCGCGGTCTCAGTGAATATAGCCAACTCTTAGCTCTATCCTTCAAATCGAAAGGAAAGAACTTGAGTCTCACGATATCATCATGTGTATCTTGACTATGAAAAGTCGCAACTATTTCCTCAAACTCTCTAATGTGCACATATGGGTTTTCATTTTCCAAGCCATGGAATGTAGGGAGTAACTGTATCATCCCTGTTTTAAAGTCCAGTTGGCGAGTATTGGCTGGAAACATGATGCATGATGGTGTGGCTATGCGTGTAAGGTGAAGGTAATCCTGAAGGGTCCTAGGGGGTTGATATTCATGTTCACTCATTTCTTCGGGACTAGATGGATTGTCAAATAAAGAATTTAGAAAAGAATTTAATTCTTACTCTAACACAGGCTTACAAGCAAATCTACCCAAAGTGTCTCTATATCGGGGCATGCAAGGTAAAGTAATAAAACAACAAAAAAGTAATGCAACAAGCTAAAAGAGGGAACGAAGTTACCGATTTTACAAACTGCTGAAAAGAAAAAAAAAACTATCTACAATTCTTCTGCCGTTATGTCTCAAGGTTGACAATCTTCCTTGTACTTAAGTGCGTCTCCCCGGCAACGGCGCTAAAATTTGATTACGCCCAAAGTATAACGCGGTAGTTGTAGCACAGCACAACTTTGGGGTATCGATTCCATAGGGAGACAAGCGATCTACAAAGAAAGTGCAAACCTTAAAACGAACGATAAAAGTTAAACGAGAGAATTTGAGTAGTGTGAGAAACTTGTGTAATTGTAATGAAAAATATAATGGAAGCAACAGGGTTCTGGGAATCCTCCCTAGGTTCGTTGCCTTATTCCAATCTCAATTCAGTTGTTTTTATCTCGATTGCAAGTTTCACATCCCAAACAAGCAATCAACAAATATTCAATCAAGCACATATATAAACCCTAATGTAATTGATATGAAATACTCTTTACTTTCGAGTTTAGCACACATGACCTATCCTATAGATTTATCAAGAAACGACAATACATCTTTAATGACAATATTGCAGTAATGGACAAACCTAGAAGATAAATCTACCAGACTCAATCATACCCAAACAACGTCACATAAGAAAATCATGACTAGACTTATATGGAGAAGAAAGATACAATCACCGGATTAAGAGAATAATCTTTTAATTAAATTAAAGAGTAACTCATACAATGTTTTGATAATAAATCCAAACTACAACTGAATCAATAATGGAAAATAAGAACGACTACACCTAGTGATTCATCTCTTCACCTTGCTTAGTGATTAGTTGCCCATGGAGGAGAATGTGGCAGCCTTCTTAATGTTTTCCCCGGCCTCCAGCCTCTAATCATTGTCTGCTCAAACCCTAAATGATTTATTTATAATACAAGAGGTCCAAGGGTGTTCTAGGGTTTAAACAATCATTATAGTCCTAATTAGGTCATAACTCAGAAACAAAGTTTCGTGTGCGCGCCGCGGCTCTCACTTATGAGCGTCGCGGCCCTGCCTGATCCTTGGTTGGGTGTGCCTCTGGGGGCCGCGGCCTAGCCTTCTAGGCACCTAGGCTTTGGTTTGTTCCTTGCTTGGGTGTGCTTCTGGGCGCCTAGGCTTTCTCTTCTGGGCGTCTAGGCTTTGACTGATGGTGGAGTCTCTCTCTTCTGGGCGCCTAGGCTTTGTCTGGTCTGGGCCTAGGCGCACACTGAAGGCTTCCTTGCCTATAAACCCTTCATCTTGTCCTTTCGGAAGCACTCCTTCACTCCGATACACATGGAATCTTCAAGCTTTAAGCAATGATAGCTTTTCCATCTCTTTTAAACTCAAAGTACCTAAAAATGCACCAAAATAGATCAATGATCCAAGAATATCACTTTAGAGTTATTAAGGTATAAAAGTGTAATTCAAACCTTGATCAACCCTAAAATACTAACAATTAAGTACTGTTAAGATGCATTTTATGACTCTCATCACATGGCAAAATATAGACTATTGATACACTTTGTTTTGGTGTGACATGGAATAAAGGAAAATAGAAATGTAGATCCAGTCCTTTTATAAGACTGCAGAGGATCCAAGTTTGTATATTAACATAATAAGATAATATGTTCAATAGAGTAGTTATGTAGTGTGGCAATGAATGGAAGAGTGACCAGTGATTTGCCAATTGCAATATTTTGGGTATAATGAAGTCAATGGTTGGAACGATACGCATCATCTGCCCAAGGGATATTGAAGGTGTTCAGAATCTCAAGGAATAAAAATTATAACCCTACAACAATAACCTTTTCATCCAGAGACAAAGACTAATGATCACATACAATTATAGAACTCACAACACATAACTAGTCACCATGAATACTATGTCAAGACTGTTACTTAGTAGTCTGTCTTCGAAAAAACTAATCAGTGATCACAAATACTAGGAGTCAATGAAAAAATCAGTGGCAAATACTTAAGTTTGTTCTTCATTAGTTCATTTCAATTATGAGATTTATCATGGGCAGTGAACGTGGGCTTTAAGATTTTATCATATGTTAATTAATTACCAATGTTAAAAGCAAATGGCTTTCCACTTTCCACTTTTAAACAGAAAGAAACAACAACCAAATGAATCATTTCAATATGAAAACAAAATAACCAACAAAAGTTTCATTCACTAACAAGTCAAATTAACGACTAACCCTTACCACAAATTGTCTAGATGGTTCATCAATAAAAGTTTCATCCTTGTGTTTATGAATTTCAGTAAAAAACTCTACTCGCCCGGGCTCATTTCCATGTTACATCTCTTGCTATTTATGAAAAATGTTCAAACAATGACTCAATACACTACATCTCAAATGAAAATGAAGCAAATCAACTCACATATTCATCTTGTTTTCTAGCAAAACTCTTTGATCCGGTCGTGTGAGGACATTGTTGTCTTTCACGTACTGCTGTCCCTATCGTAGAATATTTTTACACCAACAATAAACCAATTGACTAATAAATCATTAAAAGAAAATAGAAATAATGAGAATTCAAATGAACTTAATTATGAAAAAACAACCTCACTCTACTCAGAAAACCAGTAGTTCACAAGTTGTTTCCACTAATCTTGATCTACTCTTTTTGGAACATTATTGCTCAAAATTTGTTGTTTTGTTTTGTTCCTCATGTGGTCCCTTTTAAGCGCATATCTATAGTTCTTCTATTTTTTCTCGATCATCCTTAATAATATTTTGTTGATCGCCTCAATCATAGGATAATGGAACTTCCTCTACCACAAAGAAAAGAAATCAATGTCAAATAAGCATTTTTGGTGTTAGGGATTATATGCATGTACAACTCCACAAAAAAATAATGGAAGAAAATCTGAAATTAAGTTGTTGTTACTTACCCGAATCAATAAAACAAAGTCCTTTTTGTAGTTAGAAGGAACCTTCTTCCAATCCGTGTAACCAGGCGGACAAAGGTTCCCTCTCTTTGCAACTTTGCCCAACCAGCTACTTAATATTTGCCCACATTTTTTAACAGGTTGATTACGTGCATTGAAGTGGACAACAATTTTCTCCCCATGTTCAAAGGACCACACTTGTGAGGTTTGCGTGACATGTGTTTGCTTTCTCACCCTCCCTTCAGAATCTATACATTGAAAACATATATTTTATAATTAGTATAACAATGTGATATCAAACTAGTTATAAAGAGAATGTTTTATAATACAAAAATTACCAATTATCTCGTATTGTTCATTATCATTATTTTGACTTTCCGTTGTTATTGGCTCGATCTCAGAGTCAGTTTGAGAGTCATGATCATCATCAAGGTGATACTCATGCTCATGGTCAATATCTTCTTGATAGTGTGAAGACCCTGCTGGAGACTGGTTTGACATATTATCTCTGACTGAGGGAGGAATATATTTTGACCTAAACATGTTGCAATCTGTATACATAAAAACATAAACATGATTATATCTCACAGGTCCATCAAACACTGGGTTAAAGTAAACAAGTCATTGAACAAAGCAAATTTACAGGTGCAAGTGCAGGTGCTGGCGCTGCACCAGCCCCTCTGCATGTGCTGGTGCTGCACCATACCTTCTGCAGGTGCTGGTGCAGCACTAGCCATTGTGCAGGTGCTGGTGCTGCACCAGCCCCTTTGCAGGTGCTGATGCTGCACCAGCCCTTGTGCAGGTGCAGGTGCTAGTGCAGCATCAACCCCTGTACAGCACCAGCCCAGCCCTTGTAATTTATGATTAGCACACTATAGACTTGAACAAACCTTGTGTTTCACCCAGCTGGTAATTTAAAAGAAGAAAAAAAGAACTACTGTAAAGACAAGTAGTAGTGCTATTATATAATATTATAAGATGAAAGAAGCCTATGAGTTAATCCCTCTTTCTATCTTTTGGTTTATTAGAAAAGAATGCACTAGGAGGGCTTTTGATGGTGTTGGTGTTTATGATAAATCTAATAAAAGAATGATTCACCAAGACTACACATGAACAAATTGCTTATATAATTGATACTGTATATAGTAAGCAAAATCAATATTTTCATACTTTTAATTAATAAAATTAAAGCCACTTGGTGTGCACTCAAAGAAGTCATGTTGGAATATTATTTTCTGGGACCAGCATGCAATTACAATATTAACCAACGAATAATTTTACTATTTCAACATACAAAATTTGTTCCTACTTACTAATCCTACTGTGGACAAGTCCCACTATGATAAATCCATGAACAAGTTATAGCAGACACCTCTTCTCAGTATATAGCTACCTAAAGGAGAGAAAAATAAAAAGCAAGTGAACCTCGAAAAAGTTGTTTCTCCATTTGCTGACAACTTAGAACAAAAAAGCAAAAACAATTGATTGAAGTGAGACGTCAACACTTGAACAATGGTTACATAAATATTTGGAATCTAATTACAACTTCAGAACCACTTTCTTTTAGGGGGAGCATAAATTAGTCGGAAAAATAAATAATAAACTAGCCTTCTATGAGTAACAAATCTATATCTAGTCCAGAAACAAAAAAGAGAAACAAATGGATAAAAAGAAGATCTAAATAGAGCAAGAAAAGATGATAAGCCCATGATAAGGAGAGTAAAAGCAGCCTGGCTGAAGAATTTTTCTTTTTCATTAGAGTTCCATACGAAGCTGGCAACACAAGGAGTAGCACAACCCACTATTACCTTCAAATTTTTTTTTTATAATTATTCTTCTTTCCTCCTACTACTACCTTGAACATCGAATTAATAATAATTTTAAAAAAACAAGTTTTTTCAGTCAAAACAATTTGAAATGACACTTTTACTTTGAAATTCATTTGAGTTTTGCAGAGTAATGCTGTTTCGACCAATTTGACTGTACCCTTAATGCATTATGGCATATTGTTGACTTATAATCGTAATAGTTTATCGTGTTTTATTTCTGGATACATGTCATACGTATCAATATGTATTTGCATGTACTAGATGGAGAATGCTTCATGATTCCATTTAATGTAGGAGTTTTTCGTTTTATCTTCTAAATATTAACTTATCTTTCTTTTAAAGAACAATGAAATTAAGGCTTGAACATCAACCATCTACATCCAATGGTAAAAAGCCTAAGTCATCAAATATTATTGTAGCAAATACGCAAGAGAAATGCACTTGTGTTTCAAGGAAATCCAAGCCTTGTTGTTGCATATAAATACCCTTACTTACACATTCCTGAAATCAAATCAGCATTTAAATAGATGATAATAATACTTTCAGAATCAAGTTTCATGGAAAGAGAAGGGCTTACTGCACAAATTGTATATATAAGTCAAATTAGAACAATAGGTAGAATATATGATATAATCAGCTGACAAATAAATCACGAAATATGAAAGGTCAAAAGGCTGTAAAAAAAAAAATCAAGTTTCCTTGTTCAAGATGAATTAAGATATATAAAAAAGCAATTGCATACATATACATATTCAAGCACTTGAATACCATATTATTTTAACTAACACCCATTATCTATTTTTCCTTAGTTTAATTTTATCATTTTAAACAGAGTACCTATCTAATTATAGCAAAATATGCCACCAATCCCCCAGTAAACAATCCCATTTAGAGAGTAATACATAATAAAAACAAGTTGAAACTACTATAGAGATTAGAATTATACAAGAAGATTAGTAAAGCTAATAAATGAAAAATCACATGGCCTATACAAAATCAAGCAAACTACTACAGTACCATTCAAAATCATAATTAAGCAAAAGAAAAAATAACGTTGTAAAGTACTATATACCATATACTCGCATTGTACTCCTCATCATGCTTATTTCATAGGAATCAAACTTTTTTTTTTTTTTATAAAGCAAAATTTGTTTATCCAAGAGAACAAAGCAGGATACCTACTATAAGGGAAGAACCCAACAAAAATTTACAACTCGAATAAGTTCCACGTAGTTACAATAGCATTATTCATATATACTACTAACTGCTTTAAGATAATCAACAAACTTTTTCAAATCCAAAAAAAAAAAAACGGTCTCAAACCAACATCATATAAAAGAAAAAAGAACTTTTTTTCCTTTTAAAAAAAGAAAACAAATCAATTAACTATTTGAGTGGAAATTATTTCTTCTAACCTAATCTATTTAGATCACAAAAAATCCAAGAAAAAGAGAAAATGGGTCTCCTGTTCATGTCTATGGAAACCCATTGAAAGAAATGAGACTTATTTAATTAACTAAAACTATAGAAAAAAAAAAACAACAGACGTATCAATATTGTAACAACAAGATTTAAACTCTTACTATATGTATATAAAACAAAGAGAAGAGAAGAGAGTTCAAATAAAGAAGAAAACTACCTTTGCTTTAATGGCTTTCTCATAAATCTTTTGGCGTCCAAGACAAAAAGAACGGGGACAGCTAGAGGAAGAAGCAAGAAGATTATAGAGGAAGATGCAAGAACAGCCTTGAAAATTCGGGGGAGCTAAGGGCGCGCAGGACTTAATTTTTGGGGGGAAAAACACGCAGTAAGGAATGTGATGACAATATGTAAATTTATGAGTATATTCCGGTACTTGAAAGCACTGTAATATGAAATGGAGCATATTCCAGTGCTTCCAAGTGCTGGAATATGAAATGGGTTTGGAGCATATTCCGGTGCTTAAAAGAGTCGCAATATGCAGAAACCCATTTCATATTCCGGTGCTTCCAAGCTCCATAATATGAAATAGGTTTTGAGCATATACCAGCGCTTAAAAGCATTGCAATATGCAGAAACCTATTTCATATTCCGAGGCTTTCAAGTACCGATATATTGCGGTGCTTAGAAGTACTAAAATATAAAATAGGAATAACGGCGCTTTGAAGCATCGATATATGTTCTTTGGATATTGCGGCGCTTCAAGGAAGCACCATATATAAAGCGCAGGCGGTTGATATATTGCGGTATTTGTATGAAGCGCCAGCAATAAAGCACCGACAGGTGTCATTTACCTTGTAGTGTATGTTGCAGAATTTATTGGTATCCAGGCTTCCCTCTCCCTCAGACATGGTCAAAAAGGAGGAGAAGAAAGATGGGAATATAAAGAATAAAGATGTAAACCCCAATTTCGGGCCTGTACATGTTTTGGGTCTAGTTTTTTTCTTGACGGTTTGGGCTTGGACCCATGAATAGTCATGACTTTACAGCAGGGTGAAAATCCTAATTAGGGCGTCTTAAGTTGCTTATAAATACTCTCTATGTACTGAGCGCACATTGTAACGAGAGTTTGTAAGGTTGATAATAGTGAAACTTCTAGCAAGATGTAGCCCTATTCTGTGGTGAACCTAGGTATATCGTGTCTTATTTTCTTTCTGTTTATAATTCGTGTGATGATAGGTTTTGAATCATTCACCTTCTCCCTCAGACTTGGTCAAAAAGGAGGAGAAGAAAGATGGGTATAGAAAGAATGAAGATGTCAACCTGAATTGCATATCCGTAAGGCTTGAAAGGACTTATTTCTCTAGTGGTATTTGAGGATAACAAGAATATAAACTTTACCCTTATGGGAGTCGTCCAGGTGAATATGACTCATCATTCAGTGGTTCCCTTGAAAGTTTCTTAATGTTGAATTTTCTAAGGTTCAATGGATTAGAATTTAGAGTGTTAAGTAATTCCGTCGTGTGAGGTTTTCCCGTATAAAATTTTCCAAAATCTTATAGAGCAGCGCACTAAATATTGCAATCTTTAGAAGGAAGGTTGATGATCTTAACGCACTTCACTTGTCTCATTTTTTTTTGTTATAGTGGTGGGAGGGAAATTAAATCAGAATCTTCTATATGGAAGACCCAGAGGTGACCATTAGGCTAAGAGGACTATATCTAGTTAGGCCTATCAACCCATCTTATATATCTATTGAATCCTAGTATGTTGTGGATTTTACTGATTAGAGTGAGGTCTTAATTCTTTAAGTTAGGCTGCATACACTTAAAAAAATAGTCAAAATCTAGTACGGAGATCTGAATTGCAATTTTCTCGAATTGATGCTAAAGAAACTACAATAGTTGCAACTCAAATAAGATAGTAAACTAGGATCTTTTTTTTTCTTTATATTTCTTTTTATCAAGTTTCTGGCTCACAAGAATAAAGCATATTGAGACTGGTGGAGAGCATTTTGTTCAAAGTCAATAGCATAAATTTCCCAAGTTACAGGATTCTATTTGCTTTGAAATCGTATTGTTAGCTCTCTCTAAAACAAATAACAAGAATATTAATCAATTAATCTACTTCTTATATGGTAGAGAGTTTTGTCAATCAGTAGAAAACAACATATCACCATGAACTACACAACTAGTATTAATTTTTAAAATAGCTTACACATTCATTTGTTTCTTTTAACAAGAGGATTTTACAACTTTGTCACACACTTTACATACATCAAGCAAGATATCTGGGCATAAAATTGTTCATATGCAACTTGAAATATATATGTAGATAAGTCGACTTTAAGAAATCAATCTATCCTAATGATTTTCTCTTGAGATATTTTTTTCTTTGACATCCCAAACTTGAAATCTATATTTGAAAGATCATGTAATGGAATATCTTGCTTGCCTATCTAGGACTTAGGCTGTTAACTGAAATCTAAGATTTTGCTAAAAGACTACAGTTATATTCATGGTCTAAATGCATTCAACACCTTGTCATTTTTGGCTTGTAAAACATATTAGAATCAACAATCTTAGCAGCTTAACCAGAATATCTAGATTCATTTATTGTCTGTTGGTATTTTTATCAAGCAGTTAGCATTGGTAGACTCATAAGAGTACTACAGCTTGGGAACGGTCAATACAATGCTCATGAAAGAGCCCCAATGAAAAAATAGTATGAGATATTTTTTTTTATCTAAACTAGCTGCATTGTTCCTAATAAGCAATTTTAATCTGCCGAGGAGAAACATGTAGGCCATGTCTAGCATATGATCCCATTTATGGAAATGATTCTAACTTGGATTTTCCCCCCTTTTGTCTTATTTGATTCCACTAAAGCATGCAAAAAATCATTAATTTTGAGTTGTAATAGGGTTGTATGGATTTGAAGAAATTTTCTTGTCTACATGAACCTGAAAATAATTGGTTCCAAAAAATATATGGCAATGTTATGTGAACAAGTAGCAAAATTTCGTAAGTTTCAACAATTTTGAAAGGTATAGAAAGCTTCATTTCCTTCCTCTAATACATGCATTAACTTTCTGGCTTTCAAATTTGGTTTCAAATTTGTATTATTTTGTTAGAATAATTCCAAATTTTGAATAGAAAATGTTAACTTCTTTTCTTTTGAATTTTTTCTTCATTTTTTTTATGATCATTTCCCATTTATCCTTTTTCCTTGGGATTCTCACCTAGACATGCTCCGATATTTTCTCATTTTACATGAAAATTACAAGCAACCAAATAACAACTGCAAATGTTTGCTAGATACATTAGTTAAAGCACACAACATAATTGCTTGTAGATTGGTTTGACTCTGCCACTTTATGTGCAAGTCTTGTTAATTTACCATCTATCTAATGCATGGCATCAAAGTTTAGCCAACAATATATGAAGTAGTTTCTAGTAACTATACATGCCATTGTGCTTCATTGAGGAATAAAAGAAAGTGTCAAAAGATGGATGGAAGGTAAAGATTCCAAGGCAAGTATAAAGGACAAACGAACAAAATCCTTACTATTTCAATTTTTATCTTAAACGTGATTAATTTTTCTCATTTTCTTTCTTTTGTTTCCTATTGATTTCATTTGCTGGCAAAAATAAAAAAAGAAAGTATACCTAAAAGATAAAACAGAAAGCCATAAATAGAGGTAAAAAAGTAGAGGAGATAAGGTCATGTTAGAAGAATAAAGTGCACTTTCCATTTGCATGTACTTGGAAGGAAGTAAAGAGAAACAAATTTTCTGTAAACAATGCACTCAAGTCGGTTGGAATAACAAGTAAGTTTCTCGTAACCCAACCAGTACAACAGCCAGTATGAAATGACCCAATTGTTTCTTTACAAATTAACCTGGAGCTCTTATATTATATTAAGAAATGGTTGAGTTACCAATTATCCTAAAAGCTTATGTTGATGGAAAATGTAAAATGTATGAAAGTTACCAATGACTTCCCAATAATTACCAGCGGAGCTTTTACTGGTTAAAGACTTTTCTCCCTGGCACAGTGCCAGGCAAGACTTTCTTGATCAAATGCTGCAGCAAAGGTCAAATAGCTAGAGATTTTTGTTGTATAGTATGTGATCTTGGTATACTAATGCTAGTTTCAACTTTTTGTCAAATCATTAACCATGTTTTCAACTTTGGAGAAGAAAGTTCTACAATTTCGGATCAAAGATGAATATTGTATTAAAGGATCAAAGAATATGCCTTCCCACCTTATATCACGATAATCAACCTTGAAAACAACCTGTGAGTTCACCAGTTTTCCCACTTGTTAGATAAAAATGTTGGGGGAAGCTTTCCTTAACACCTTCATCTTTTTCTCTTTGCGTCTAAATTTTACTTATCTATATAAGCATCACTCAAGGCATCACAAACCCCACCTCTAACACCATTTAGCTAATTCATTCCTTGTAAGAGTAGAAAAAGAATGACAAGTATTTCCTTCGATCCAAGGCTCAATCCTCAAGTGGCCAAGAAAACTCACCAACATGGAGTCATAGTTGAAGATATTGAAGGCCTCATTAGAGTTTACAGAGACAGATCTATTGAAAGGGCCCCAAATATCCCTAATGTCTTGTAACGACCCATCCCGAGTTGGTCACCCTCGAGACGATGTCATCACATTATGAAAATCCCAGCACGACACATATATGCAACAATAAAAATAATACTAACAGAAAATTTTTACATCAATCCTCAACCCTCAACAGGGGAGATACATTAATCTGATATTAAATTTAACATTATATACAACGTAAAATGCATGAAAATTTACAAATAAATTTTTATTTTTATTTTCTCATTAGTCTGAGGATGTTGACATATACGTGACTTACAAAAAAAGATTTTGTCTGACTTTTAACCCACCAAACTATTTGTCTTGCCTGTTACCTGAAATCATTGTACAATGAGGGATGAGCCTCACAAGCTCAGTGAATTAAATTTACTAGAAGTATTCATTTGTATAAATGATCTTTCAATATTTAATCATTTATATATAATATAACTTGATACTAGCATTCCACTATCACTACACATATCGTAAGTCTCATTCTCTATCAATATTTTCTTCTTATTTAGTGGTTCACCTCAATACCATCAATTATCTCAAAATTTTCTCGTAATGAGGTTCACATCATAAAATCTATCAGTTAAATGGTTCTTATCACCATAACTGTCTCTCTGTGAGACTCATCCATCTATAAATAAATTCACAATAACACACCACACATCAACATTTCAATAATGCAAGCAATAATTAAAATAGATGCAATGCATGAATTATTATTATAGGAACATCTTCCCACATGTCAACATGTTTTTATTATCTTAGACTGGCCCCCTCCCGGTTCTTTTCTTTATAGCTTGTCCCGGCTATCACGGTATTTATTTCCAGTATATACCGACTGTCACGGTGTCCCTTTTATTTCTTGCACATACTGACTGTCACGGTTTTTCAATTAGACCGGTTGCCTTCCCGATTTTTTTATTTTCATTTAACACATATGCATATGAACAATGATATAAAATATGCATCTAAACAATAACATAAACAAAATACAAACATGAATTCAAATATTTAATTTTGGCTATCCTGATTTTTCTCAAATTATATAAAAAAATTTCACTAAATTCATCACATCCCAAATCACATCAAATCATCCATTAAAGCTTGTCAGGATCCACTAAATTTCATCCCAAATCACACCAAATCATCCATCAAAGCTTGTCAAGATCCGCTAAATTTCATCTCCTCATAATTCTTATCAAAACATCAATCATAGCTCATCAAGAATTTATTTATCACCATCATTATAAAATCAACTCATTATTCTAATAATATTTCTTCTCACATAAGAATTTTTCTGTGTTCAATATTCATATCATGTCTATCCCAATCTTTATCTATCACCAAAACATAAGCTAATAATTTATTTTAATATTATCACTAGATTTTTCATTTTTATTTAGATTACTTAAAGTAAATTCAACTCACCACGTAGCACTTAAAGCTACCCGTGGATCACCTCCTTGCCTTTCTCGTTTCTCTTAGAAATTTCCCCTGGTTGCTGATCATCAACACCTGACATCATATTTATATTAAATTTATAATTTATTCTTCAATTCGTTATAAACCACACCATTTGGAAATTCCTACTTTGAATTTGGGGAAATTTCGTGTACGATAAAAATTAAAAAATAAACATTATGTTATTACCTTCTATTTTTCTGATAGCTTCCTGTGACTCTCTATAAAATTTCCTCGTAAATCGCTTCAAAATTTTGCTCTTTTAACCTTTCTTTGGGTCTCCAAGTGTTTAAAGAAAACAAGTGATTTGAAGGAAAAATAAATGAAATTTGGTAAGTAAAAATTTGTGTTTACATTTTATATATATATGAAAAATTTGTCAAAATCTTCAGCCCAAAATCAATGCATACTCAACATTTCATTCTTTGAAATGGTGCCATGAAAAAAGCACGTGTTATACATGTAAGAATTTTTTTTTTCTTTTTCCTTTTTTTGGACGTCCATGTCCTAATTTATTTTTTTTATTGCTTTATAAAAATTTGACTTTTCGTATTTAAATATATATATATATATCTTATTTTAAATCTATGTCATATTTATTAAATTACTTATTTACCCTTACTTTATGATTACGGATATTACAATTCTACCCACCTTACAAAAATTTCATCCCAAAAATTTCCTTACCTAATTTAAGAAAAAGTTGTGGGTATTCTTTCCTCATTCTTGCTTCATGCTCCCACGTGACTTCTTCGACATCTTTATTCCGCCATAATACTTTAATCAAAGGAATGACTTTATTGCGCAAGACTTGTTCCTTTTTGTCTAGGATTCTGACCGACACTTGCATAAAAGTCAAATCTTCTTGAAATTCTATCGCCTGATTCGAGATACTATGGGATTAATCATGTAAGTACTTTCTTAGCAGTGAAACATGAAACACATTATATAATTGGTTTAATTCTGGAGGCAAATCCAAACTATAAGCTACTAGTCCAATTCTTTCGATCACCCCATATGGCCCCACAAATCTCGGGCTCAACCTTCCCTTCTTTTTAAACCTCAACACACCATTTCATGGAGATAGCTTCAAAAATACCCAATCACCAACTTGAAATTCAAGAAGTCTTTTATTAGTATCAGCATAGCTATTCGGTCTACTCTGTGCTGTTTTACGGTTCTCTCTGATCAATTTGATCCTCTCAGTTGTTAGCTCAATAATGGATGAACCAGATGTATTTCTCTCTCCCATTTCTTCTCAACATATAGGAGTTCTACACCTCCTACCATACAATGTTTCAATCAGTGCCATCCCAATACTAGTTTGATACTGATTATTATAAGCAACTTCAATCGATGGCATGTAAGCATCCCAACTTACTGAGAACTCATCACATTTGCCCTTAACATATCTTCTAGTATTCTAATAATCCTTTCTGTCTGAGCATGAAAAATTACATTAAATTGCAACTGTGTACCCGTGGCTTCCAGAAAGCCTCTCCAAAACCAAGATGTAAATCTAGCATCTCTATTTGACACTATGCTTCATGGTGCTCTATATAACCTCACAATCTCAACTATATCATTCTTCAATCCTGACCACCAGAAATTCATTCTCAATCCTCTATATATCTTATTGTTACTTGATTGCATCAAATCTACATCATCATGTACCTTTCTCAATATTTTCTTTCTCAACTTCACATTATTGGGAACACTATTTCTATGTTCCAAGACCAATATACCATCATTTCAAATTTTGAACGCATATTGCTTTCTAGTAAGCACTCAATGCTTAATCTTTTCTATCTCTTTATCTCTACCTTGCATCTCTAAAACATTTACTATGGATAACTGTACAACCATATTCGTTAACCATGATCCTCTATCACTGATATTCAACTTCATTCTCATCTCTCTTAAATCTATAATCAATTTCACATCAGGACTCCCAATTGCAGTTAACCTTCTTGTAGACTTTCTACTCAATATATCAGCTATCATCTTCGCATTTTCTAGATGATAGTGAATTGTACAATCATCATTACTAATTAACTCCATCTACCATCTTTGTCTTAATTTCAACTCTCTCTGGGTAGGTAAGTATGTTGAACTCTTATAACCCATAAATATCTTACAAGTGGCTCCATACAGATAATGTCTCTAATCTTTAAAGTAAACACTATAGCAGCCACTCTAAGTGATGAGTAGAGTAATTTCTATCATGAATCTTCAATTTCTTAGAAGTATAGGCCACAACTTTCCTATATTACACATATCCCAACCAATGATGTGATGCATCACTATACATCACAAATCCTTCATCACCATAAGGAAACACCAATACTGGAGCAGTAGTTAATTTCTCTTTCAAAAGCTGGAAACTTCTCTCAAATTCCTTTGACCACCTAAACTTCACATCCTTCCTGGTCAATTTAGTCAAAGTCCAGCAATCATAATTTTTTTTTGGATAAATCTCCTATAATAGCCAGCCAACCCCAAAAAGCTTCTAATTTCAGTTACAGTCGTGGGTTTTTCCTAGTTCAACATTGCTTCTACTTTTTATGGGTCAACTGCTATCCCTTCTCCCGACACAACATGCCCCAAGAAAGATATTTCATTCAACCAAAACTCATACTTAGAGAACTTTGCATATAATTTCTCTCTCCTCAAAATCTCCAACACTATCTCCAAATGTTGTATATGCTCCTCTTCATTCTTGGAATATACCAAAATATCATCAATAAACACAATCACAAATCTGTCCAAGAATGGTTTAAACACCCAATTCATAAGGTTCATAAATGCTGCAGGAGCATTAGTCAACCCAAATGGCATCACCAAGAATCATGATGGCCATAACGTGTCCTAAAAGTAGTCTTAGGCACGTCCCCCCTCCTTTATCCTCAATTGATGATAACCCAATCTCAAGTCTATCTTAGAAAACACTTTAGCTCCTTGCAACTGCTCAAACAATTCATTTATCCTAGGTAAAAGATATTGTTCTTATTCAATTATCTGTAGTCTATACACAATCTCATCATTCCATCTCCCTCCTCCATGAACAACACAGGGGCTTCCCAGATACATTAGGTCCGATAAATTATCTAAAAATTCTAGAACTTTCAATTTTCTTAACTCAGTGGGTGTCACTCTGAATGGTGCTATAGATATATGTGATGAACCTAATATCACATTAATAAAGAATTTAATCCCTCTACTAGGAGACAACTAGGCAACTCCTCAAGAATTACATTAGAATAATCTTTCACCACTAAAATTTATTTTAACTTCCTACTTTCCTTTTTAGAATCCATTATGTATGTCAAATACTCCTCAAAACCCTTCTTCAACCATATCCTAGTGGTCAGAGCAAAATAAGATAGTTCGAGAGTATCCTATGTTCTCCCTGAAAGTTAAACTCCTTATGTCCATATCTAGAACACTACATTCTTTCTAAAACAATCAACCATATTTAAAGATAATAAATCAGCCACAAATTTTCTATCACTGATACGAATTGCACAACCCTTATAAACATTTATGATTATCACTCTATCTTTAGTGAGAACTTCAACAAAAATATTTTGCATCAAAGGACTAATACATACTTCAATATACTTCATATGAATACTGGATGCAAAAGAATGGGTTGTACCAAGATCAACCAACATTGATATGTCCACCTTAAAGCACTTCAAATTTTTACAATTCTGGGATAAATATCTTATCTAAATATATCTATAACAAACTTCTATCTCTCATTCATACATCAGATTACCACTTCCCTTTGGTGAAAAACTTACTTCCTCTGCTATGACTCCTAGTTCCCATAACCTATCTCTCAAATCTAGGGGTCCCACTGATATTATTATAAGCCACAGAAGTAACGGATCCTGCTTGTCTCTGACTCTGTACTTCAGTTCCCTATGACAAGGAACACCTCCTCTGGGTGGTCTCCTACCCTGCACACTAATACTGGTACCACCTCTAGGTTCTTTAAATCTAAATTTCTTCTGCCAATTCCTCATTCCTCTAATTTCCATCATATCCTTCTCAATTTGAAGTGCTATATCCACCAATTTGACATAATTCATATGTCTAATGTAAGATAGTTTTTATCAAATCTTAAAACATAGTTCATCTATGAACCTCTTGCACTTCTTCTCCCCTAGGTCTACCATTTTCGGTACAAACCTTGACAAAGCCATAAATCTCTTATCATACTGAGTCATAATCAATACATTTACCCCAAATAATTAAAATCTCTATTTTGTTGGGCTCTAGAGGTATAAGGAAAGTATTTATCAAGGAAAAAACCTCCTTAAACCTATTCCAAGTTAAGAGTCTATCAACATCTACACTTACATTGGGAAGAATATCCTCCCAGCATTCTAGGGCCTCTCTCTCTAACTGAAATGAAGCAAAGGTAATCATCTGCTTGTTAGTTACTGGTAAAATACCAAATAATCTCTCTACATTTGGTGCATAAACTCACTTTTCCACTTTTGAACATTTACCATTTACTGGATTTACAACAACCTTAGGCATTGCTCTAGCCTATTCATCAAGTCTATGCTATAAGCTATCAATTCTTTCATCTGTTACATTTATTTCTCAAGAGCATTCGTAAGAGCTTATCTTAGCTTATCTCTTTCAACTTCCGATTTTCTCACACCTTTACTATTATCACTTATATTACTAATATTAATCATACTATCAACACGGTCTCTTCTAGGAACCATAGATTCAGACTCAACCACAACTTATCAAAATATATTGGGGGCCTACCACACCCTCTCAAATCAACAATTCTAACTCTAGCTCTAGTGCATTCACGTGTCATCCTCAGACTATTAAAATACAATTTATTTTAATCTTCCACTTTCTTACTTTTTATGCAATCTACAGAATCATAAAACGTAATGCTCTGATACCAAAATTGTAATGACACATCCCGGGTTGGCAACCCCCGAGACAGTGCCATCACATTTTGAAAATCCCAGCACGACATATACATGCAACAATAAAAATAATACTAACAGAAAATTTTTACATCAATCATCAACCCCCAACAAGGGAGATACATCAATCTGATATTAACTTTAACATTATATACAATGTAAAATGCATGAAAATTTATAAATAAATTTTTATTTTTATTTTCTCATTAGTCTGAGGATGTTGACATATACGTGACTTACAAAAAAAGATTTTATTTGACTTTTAACCCACCAAACTATTTGTCTTGCCTGCTACCTGAAATCATTGTACAATGAGGGATGAGCCTCACAAGCTCAGTGAATTAAATTTACTAGAAGTATTCATTTGTATAAATGGTCTTTCAATATTTAATCATTTATATCTAATATAACTTGATACTAGCATTCCACTATCACTACACATATCGTAAGTCTCATTCTCTATCAATATTTTCTTCTTATTTAGTGGTTCACCTCAAGACCATCAATTATCTCAAAATTTCCTCATAATGAGGTTCACATCATAAAATTTATCATTTAGATGGTTCTTATCACCATAATTGTCTCTTTGTGAGACTCATCCATCTATAAATAAATTCACAATAACACACCACAGATCAGTATTTCAATAATGCAAGCAATAATTAAAACAAATGCAATGCATGAATTATTATTATGGGAACATCTTCCCACATGGCGACATGTTTTTATTATTTTAGACTGGCCCCCTCCCGGTTCTTTTCTTTATAGCTTATCACGGCTGTTACGGTATTTATTTCCAGCATATACCGGCTGTCACGATATCTCTTTTATTTCCAGCACATACTGACTGTCACAGTTTTTCAATTAGACTGACTGCTTTCTCGGTTCTTTCCTTTTCATTTAATGCATATGCATATGAACAATGATATGAAATATGCATCTAAACAATAACATAAACAAAAAACAAACATGAATTCAAATATTTAGTTTTGGCTATCCTAATTTTTCTCAAATTATATAAAAAAATTTCACTAAATTCTTCTTACCCCAAATCACATCAAATCATCCATTAAAGCTTGTTAGGATCCACTAAATTTCATCACAAATCACATCAAATCATCCATTAAAGCTTGTCAAGATCCATTAAATTTCACCTCCTCATAATTCGTATCAAAACATCAATCATAGCTCATCAAGAATTTATTTATCACCATCATTATTAAATCAACTCATTATTCTAATAATATTTCTTCTCACATTATAATTTTTCTACATGTCCAATATTCATATCATATCTATCAACCAATCTTTATCTATCACCAAAACATAAGCTAATAATTTATTTTAATATTATCACTAGATTTTTCATTTTTATTTAGATTACTTAAAGTAAATTCAACTCACCATGTAACACTTAAAGCTACACATGGATCACCTCTTTGCCTTTCTCGTTCATCTAAAAATTTTCCCCCGGTTGCTGATCGTCAACACTTGACATCATATTTATATTAAATTTATAATTTATTTTTCAATTCTTTAAAAACCACACCCTTTGAAAATTCTCACTTTGAATTTGGGGAAATTTCATGTACACTAAAAATTAAAAAATAAACACTACATTATTACCTTCTATTTTTCTGATAGCTTCCTATGACTCTCTATAAAATTCCTCCATAAATCTCTTCAAAATTTTTCTCTTTCAACATTTCTTTGGGTCCCCAAATGTTTAAAGAAAACAAGTGATTTGAAAGAAAAATAAACGAAATTTGGTAAGTAAAAATTTGCGTTTACATTATATATATATATGAAATTTTTTGTCAAAATCTTTAGCCTAAAAGCAATGCATACTCAGCATTTCATTCCTTGAAATGGTGTCATGAGTAAAGCATGTGTTATACATGCAAAAGACTTTCTTTTATTTGGCCTCCTGCTGCTACGTTTTTTTGGCTCTTTTTTTTTTAACAAAACTTCGTTTTTTCTTTTCTTTTCTTTTTCCTTTGCTACTGGATGTTCTACATTCCAGAATTTTTTTAATGCTTTATAAAATTTTGACTTTTCGCATTTAAATGTATATATATTATTTTAACTCTATGTCATATTTATTAAATTACTTCTTTACCCTTACTTTACGATTACGGGTATTACATGTCTCCTGCAATATGGCATTAAATCATGTTGGTGTGATAGCCAGGGACATTATCATCAATAAAATCACCAACTTATGGGCATGAATTTACATACCAAGTTCCTCTGCAGGCAAGCTGCCTTTGCTTGTTTACTTCCATGGAGGAGGATTTTGTGTTGGCTCAGCAACTTGGAGTTGTTACCATGAGTTCTTGATCAATCTAGCTTTGAAAGCAGGCTGTGTGATTATGTCAGTAAATTACCGTTTAGCCCCCAAAAACCATCTCCATGCTGCTTACGAGGATGGTTTCAATGCCTTTATGTGGATGAAACAGCAAGCTGTTTACTTGTCTAGTGAGCAGAAATGGTGGTTAAGTCAATGCAATTTCTCTAGCTTGTTCTTAGTTGGGGATAGTGCTGGTGCCAATATAGCATACAATGTAGCCACAAGGCTAGGATCCAGTGGCACATCAGATTCCATAATTAAACTATTGTCTCTAAAGGGTATAATTTTAATCCAACCTTTCTTTGGAGGAGAAGCAAGGACAGGCTCTGAAAATCACCATAACACTCAAGCTACAGCCAATTCGGCACTAACTCTATCAGCTTTTGATACATATTGGTGCTTGTCTTTACCTTTAGGGGCTAACTGTGACCATCCATGGTGCAACCCTTTAGCAAATGGAGCAGTTAGGTTGTGCGAATCGAGACTTCCATCAACAATGGTGTGCATATCAGAGATAGATATATTAAAAGATAGGAATTTGGGGTTCTGCACAATGTTGGCTAATGTTCGTAGGAGGGTGGACTGAGTGATATACAATGGAGTTGGGCATGCTTTTTAGGTTCTGCATAATTCTTAGTGCTCTCAAATTAGGATCCAAGAAATGATGTCTCACCTGAAGACTTTCATCAACCAAAATAACTAGTGGAATTAATGTTTATTCATCTTACTTTAGCATTTTTATGATATAATTTGTGTTGAAACTTATATATATTAAAGCTGCTAGGTTATTGTAAATTCAAGTTTTCCATGTTTATTTCACTATTTATTTGCCTTGTGGTGCTTGCTAAGAAGTGAAACTACATTCATTATTACGCTAACGATAAACGAGCCACGCGAAGAAAACACCCAAATAGGGTTGTTTTAATCTTATTTAATTTTTCATTAATAATATTTACTTTTTTCATTTCTTTCAATTCTTCTTCTGTTAATCATTTTCAGCACTTGAAACTCCATGCTCTTTGGCAATTAGATCTAATTGAATTGTAGTATCACTAGCAGAAACCTCTCTCCTCTATTGTTCATCCAATCATACACCTAAAGAACATTGAAAAAGACAATAACTGCCGGCAGAAAGAGAGAAAAGAACCATAGCTTAAAACAATAGGTCACAACATAAAGGTTAAGAACAATAACTAGCACAGAAAAATGATCCTACCCAGCCAATTAACAGTCTAGGTACAAGAGACCACCCCAATTGCACAGAATAAAACATAGGAAAATACATTCTAAAAATTGCAAAAATGGGGAAAAATCACTTACTTGAATCCCCTATTGTCTTCTTTATTTCTAACAACATCATGAATCTAAAGTTAGATGCTAGATGGATAAAATTGCTTCCAACAATGCCCATCAAAGACTAAATGACTGAAATTTATGAACATGATGGATCCTATAAGGAGCAAACATTTTCATTTTTTTGCAACTTATCATAATTTTTTTTTGATAAGTAAAAGAATATATTATGAGAAGCACCAAGAGGGTGTAACTTAATTACAAAATTATCTACAAGAAAGAAACTCAAATTTATAGATTGCATATCATATATGAAATAACCTAATGCAAAATAAGAAATTTCTAACAAAACAATGACTTCATAAATCTTTGTTAGCATAGTTTTTGCCTCATCAAAACGGAGACAAGCAGAAAATAAAGTAAGAGGTACGTGAGGGAAAAGGGAAGGAAAATGATTAACAGAAGAAGAATTTTCCAAAGGAATGAAATGAAATGAAAAACAAATAAATATTATTAGTGAAAAATGTAGTGATCCTTTCATTTTTAATTTTTTTTTATTTAATTTACTGATTTTAGTTTTTATTTTTATTTTTAAAGCAAGTGCGGTTAGAGAAAGAAAGTCAAGTTAATGAAGAAGAGATTATAAAGATAGGTTTCATAGAAATTAATTTGAACCTTATATCAAACTACATGGACCATTGTTGTAATTTATTAATTTTGCATTTGATGATGTGACAAAAACAACTCATTTAAAGAAATAAGATTAAAACAACCTTATTTAGGGAAATAAGATTTTTAAGAACCTTATAATAAGAAAAAACCCATAAATAGTCTAAAAGATAAATTAGGAAACTAAATCATAAGAATAGTTACCCTAAATCAAGTTAGGTACTCTAGAAGATAAATTATGAAACTAAGTCATAAGAATAATTACTTAAATTAAGTTAGGTAATCTTACAATCAATTAGCAAGACAATTAATAGAGAAAACATATGAGATACATTAGTTTGACTTTGATTCTGTTTGACCTTCTAATCTCATATTCTCTTGAAATTGTACCATGAATCTCTTTGAGATTCCCACCCGTTAATGCAATTTCTTAATGTGTTTTACCATACCAGCATCATCCCCACTAAAGTAATTACTGATAGGTAGTGTGATCAAGTCCAGTGGATTGTTTCGGTTTGCGTCAAAGACGGCTTCAAACAAGCTCATTCCGATAGAATCACTCCTAGACTGATTATATGCACACTCTGAATGTGGTAGGACTTCATACCTATTTGTTTTGTTCATTCCCACCATAGAAAAAAAGTTATTTCTCTCCCCTTTTAAAAGTTTAGGAATTTTTTCCAATTTTAACGGCCCCAAAATTATCTTCTTCCCCTCTTTTGAGAAAGTATAAGTATTTTTGTATCCATCTTACATTTCCCTTCTATCAAATTGCCATGGCTTACCCAACAACAAGTGAAAAACATCCATAGGTTCTTTCTTGAACCATTCAAGCTTGTAAGGTTCAACCTTCTTCTCGGTCTTGAAGCTCAACTTGTCGACCATCTCCTTAGTCACCATGTTCTTACAACTTCCACTATCTATAATAGCATTAAAAACTTTCCCATTTAAGGTACAAATGTTGTGCCATGACCATTTGGTTTCACCCTCAGCCTTTGTTGCTTTCATGACATGTTGTACTACTAGGCCTTCTCTATGGTCATCTTAAGTAATCTGGGCTCCCTCATCATCATCATATTCATTATATATAGGTGGCTCATATACTACGGTATATTTATTAAATTGTTAAGCTAAGTTGGCGTACATTCGTTTTTGGTAATCAGAAGCTATATAACCTATACTTGAGCATTTAAAGCACTTGATTATCCCATTCATATGGCTCTACATGTGGAGCACAACGATGAAAAAGATAATTAGTTACTGTACAATTCAACACATCTGAAGTTGCTTGTTTGTTTTAGTGAAATACTTCAAGGTGCCTCCTTGAAGAGAGTGGACGTAGGGTCAAAAAGTTTTCGATATTGTTGAACCACTATAAACCAAGTTTGCTCTTTCTTATCCTTTACTCCTTTAATTTCCTGCAATATAATTCCTGTTGTTCACACTTGATTTCATAAGTGTTTAAACTTGTTTGTTGGTTGCAAAAAGTTTTTAAAACCCAATTCACCTATTCTTTTGGGTTGCACTTTGGTTTACAGTTGGTATCAAAGCTTTGTTTTCATAATTAGGCTTAAAATCCTTGAGTATATTCTATGACTACTAATAAGTATAATGAAGGTCATTCTTACACTAGACCCTCTTTGTTTGATGGAACAAATTACAACTATTGAAAAAATAGAATGAAAATCTTTGTAGAAAGTCAAGATTATAACTTATGGACAATCATTGAAGAATGACCTAGGATTCCTATAAAGAAAGTTAAAATTGGTGAATTAGAAGCTACAATGGCTAAAATTAAACAAGAATTTGATGATGATGATTGTAGAATGATGTCCTTAAATAGTAGAGCTACTAGTATACTTCATTAAGCTTTAGACATTAATGAATACATACAATTTCTGCTTGTGTTTCGGCTAAGAAAATATGGAATAAACTTCAAGTTACATATGAAGGCACTAGTGAAGTAAAGAAATAAAAAATCTATATGTTGGTGTCTAAATATGAAGCTTTTAAAATGTCTCTTATCGAAACCATTTCTGAAATGTACTCTCAATTCACTAATGTTTTTAATGGTTTAAAGCTTATTGGTAGGATTTATGATGATTGCGAATTGGTAAGGAAGATTCTTAGATCTTTTCCACCAATTGGGAAGCAAAGAGGATGACCATTGAGGAAGCGAAAGACATTGACAATCTTGACATCAAAACATTTATGGGCTCATTATTAACTAATGAGATGAATGTAATAAATCGAGTTGTTGTTGATGATGAGTCAAAGAAGAAGAAGGTCATTTCCCTCAAAACCACCTCAAGCAAGCAAGTAGAAAAAGATGAGAATGAAAGTAGTGAAGTAGATGGAGAAATGGCTCTTATCACAAATGGGTTTCAAAAATTCTTAAAGAAGAGAAAAAAGCCTTATACAAAGGACAACTTAACCAAAAAGGATCCTATTGTGTGCTTTAGTTGCAATAAACTCAGGCACATCAAGGCGAATTTTCCTACAACAAAGAAACCTTATAAGAACTTCAATAAAAAAGCTATGGTATGTTGCTACCACTTGGACTGATGATGATGAAGACATTTCAGAAAGTGAAATTGACTATCAAGAGATTGTCAATCTTTGCTTGATGATGAAAATGAGGTAACCAATTCTTCATTTAGTAATGATATTGATAATGAAAATAGTAATGAAGAATTGATTAAAGCTATAAATGAATTTTATAAGTAATTAAATAAATTTGATGCTAAGAATGTTTCTCTCAAAAAGGAAGTTTCATCTCTCTCTAAAGAGATGAAAGTTCAAAAAGAACAAAAAGAAAAACTCTCTTTAAAGCTTAACAACTCTTCACAATAATTTTTTATGAATGAAAATGTCGATTTGAAAACTAAAATGATTGAGTTGAATAACACTATATCTAAATTTGTAAGTAGAAAAAAAAAGAAGCTAGATAAAGTGTTAGCTTGTCAAAGAATAAGTAAAGAAAAATCGGATTTGGGTTATTCCCCATTGGGCAAGCAAAAATCAAATGAAACTATCTTTGTGAAAGCAACATGTGTTGATGAACCCTCTACTTCTAAGGTACTTAGTAATGTTAATAATATTCCTTTGAAGAATGCTAGGAAGCCTAATAATTCAAATGTCAATTCCTATGGTTGAAATTTATATTCTAATACTAGAAATCAACATCCAAGAAATACTTATGCTCATTCTAGAAATGTAAATGCTAGGTATGCTCATTCAAAAAATTCATGTGCTAGGAATGTATATCCTAGAAATAACTATCATTCATATCCTAGAAATAACATGTAAGCTCATAACTCATATAATACTAGAAACATGTATTCAAGGAATGCAAGATATTCTCATCCAATGAGTGATAGATTTGCATATTCCTGACATCCTAGAAATTTCTATAATTATCAATCTAGGATCATGCATCATCCACAATACTACGATTAAGGAGCACATTATAGAACTAAGAAAGTATGAGTTTCTAAATGATCCATATTTTCAAGAACTAACCCGAAAGTACCCAAGAAATTTCAAGTACCTAAAAGTTCCATCTTATATCATTATATTATGTAGATATGTCTCTACAAAAAGGTATAAAGTGACCATTGGTACCTTGATAGTGGATGCTTGAAGAATATAATCGATGATCAAAACATCTTTATGGAGTTAACTCTAAGGGATGGCAGACATGTCACCATTGGAGACAACACCAAGATGAAGATCATTGAACATGTAAAGTGGGTAAAAATTCTTCAACCCTTGATCATGTTTTACTTGTGCAAGGACTTAAGCCTAATTTACTTAGTATTAATCAATTATGTGATAAATGTAATAAAGTCATATTTGAATCATTTCATTCTCTTATAATAGACATAAAGAGTAACAAGATCAAATTTGTTGGCCAAAGATATGAAAATGTCTATTTAGTTGATCTCAAAACTTTGCATTCAAAAAATAAAAAATGTTTTTCAGCTTTTAGTGAAAAATGTTTTTAAGCTTTTAGTGAAAAATGATTGCTATGCCATAGAAGGCTTGGTCATGTAAACATGGATTTGATCAAAATTATTCTAAAATGGATTTGTCTATTGGCTCTCTTAAGATCAAATTTGAAAAAGAAAAAGTTTGTGATGCTTATCAAATGGGAAAAACAAACAAGAGTTTCTTTTAAATCCAAATATAGGTAAGGAATTTGTTGTAACAGCTAATATCGTGCATCTTCTTTTGAATATGCATGCAATTGGTATTACTTGGTACTTAGAGGGTTGGCCTGAATATTTTGATTAGGAGGGTGCTTGTAGGGTGGTTAAGAGTAACCCCTTCTATGTATATGGTCTCCAAACCTATAACACTTATGATGATCTGCCCATAGACTCTAGGATGATAAATTTGATTATCAGTTGGCGTATCAATCCTAGGCTAGGTAGCTGAGATTACCTCTCTAAGCTGGAAATCCTTATGATTTGATATCTTAATATTGGAACTTCTTATAATCTTTACTCTCCGATCCTTACTAATATGATTGATGGAAATTAGAATGATTCTAGTGGGTTACCCTATAGGATTCTTATCACTCTCACCTTGGAGTACTTTAAGTTTCCCTTCCTTGAAACCGAAGCCAATGAAATTGACTATAGTGATGTCATCCATCTGTCTACCTTGAAAGGAATAGGTTTTACTGTTCCCGACAGTATGGTAGTGTAATGACGGTATCATCACATTTTGAAAATCCCAGCATGACACATATATGCAACAGTAAAAAATGATACTAACAAAAATTATTTTATATCATTCTGATATTAATTTAAACATAATATACAACGCAAAATGCATGAATGTTTTCAATAAAATTTTTACAAGTCATTTTCTCGTTTGTCTAAGGATATTGACATGTACATGGCTTATAGAAAATGATTTTGTCTGAATCTCAACTCATCAAACTATTTGTCCTGTCTGCTACCTGAAATCATTGTACAATGAGGGGTGAGCTTCACAAGCTCAGTGAATTAAATTTACTAAAAGTATTCAGCTTGCATAATAGCCCTTTTATATTTAATCATATATAATTCATATAACTTGTTGATAACTTTCTACTATCATTACACATGTCATAAGATTCATTCTCTATCAATCTCTTCTTCTCATTCATTGGTCCACCTTAAGACCATCAATTATCTCGTAATTACCTCGTAATGAGGTTCACATCATAAAGTTCACCATTTAGATGGTTCTTATCATTCTATGTTTCTTTCTCACCATAACTGTCTCTCTCTGTGAGACCAATTCATCTATAAACAATTTCATAATAACACACCACACATCAATATTTCAATAATACAAGCAATAATTAAAACAGATGCAATGCATGAATTATTATTATAGGAACGTCTTCCCACATGTCGACATGTTTTTATTATCTTAGACCGGCTCCTTCCCGGTTCTTTTCTTTACAGCTTATCCTGGCTGTCACGGATTTATTTTCAGCATATACCGGCTGTCACGGTGTCCCTTTTATTACCAGCATATACCGGCTGTCACGGTTTTTCAATTAGACTGGCCCCTTCCCGGTTCTTTCGGTTCTTTTATTTAATGCATATGCATATGAACAATGATATGAAAGATGCATATGAACAGTAATATAACAACAACATGAATTCAAATATTTAAATTGGCTATCATGATTTTTCTTAAACTATACAAAAAAATTCACAAAATTCTTCTCATCCTAAATCAAATCAAATTATCCATTAAAGTTTGTCAAGATCCACTAAATTTCATCCAAAATCACATCAAAATCATCCATCAAAGCTTGTCAAGATCCACTAAATTTCACCTCCTCATAGTTCGTATTAAAACTTTAACCATAGCTCATCAAGAATTTATTTATCACCATCATTATTAAATCAACTCATTATTCTAATAATATTTCTTCTCACATAAAATTTTTTCTACATGTCCAATATTTATATCATATCTATCAACTAAATCTTTATCTATCATCAAAACTTAAACTAATAATTTATTTTAAAATTATCACTAGATTTTTCATTTCTTATTTAGATTACTTAAAGTAAATCTAACTCACCACATAGCCCTTAAAACTACCCGTAGATCACCTTTTTTCCTTTCTCGTTCCTCTTAGAAATTTTTCTCAGTTGTTGATCGTCAACACCTGACATCATATTTAAATTAAATTTCTAATTTAATCTTCAATTTGTTATAAACCACACCCTTTGAAAATTCCCACTTTGAATTTAGGGAAATTTCATGAATGATAAAATTTCAAAAATAAATACTACATTATTACCTTCTATTTTTCTGATAGCGTCTCATGATTCTCTATGAAATTCTGCAGTAAACTCCTTCAAAATTTTGTTATTTCGACATTTCTTTGGGTCCCCAAATGTTTTAAGAAATAGAATAATTTGAAAGAAAACTTATATGAAATCGGTAAGTGTATTTACAATTACCTAATATATATACCACATTTTTTTCCAACTATTTCCCCCACCCCATTTCCAAGCTGCCACGTTTTTACTACCCAACACACTTGTATAACATGCAAAAACCCTCAAATTTAACATGGCAGCAGGTTGCCACTTGCTGCCACGTTTTCATCCTTTGTTTTTTTTTAAAGAAAAAATATAATTAATTAAATTTTTTTATTTTTTTCCTTCTTTTCTATTCTGGACGTCTTGCAAGTCCGGTTTTGTTTTTGCTTGTTTTTTTTATATAAAAATAAAAATATTATTATTGTTATTATTATTATTTCTTTTTCATTCTTTTCATTTCTTTGTAACTATGCCCCCCCACGTCCAATCTTTTTTTAGGAGAATTATTTTATTCAATACTAAATCCTTCACGAAAAATATTATTTTAATTTCATGTCATATTTATTAAATTACTTCTTTACCCTTACTTTACGAATACGGGTATTACAATTCTACCCACCGTACAAAAATTTTGTCCCCGAAATTTCCTTACGTAACTCTAAAAACAAATTTGAACAATATTTTCTCATAATTGTCTCATGCTTTCACGTAATCTCTTCAACATCCTTATTCTGTCATAGAACTTAAACTAATTAAATTATTTTATTATACAAGATTTGTTCTTTTTGTCTCAAATTCTCATTGGTACTTGTATATAAGCCCAATTTTTCTAAATTTTTACAGCTTAGCTCGAAATATTATAATATTCATCATGTAAACACTTTCTTAAAAGTGAAACATTAAATATGTTATGCCACTACTTCAACTCTGGAGGTAAATCCAGGCTACTCATAACTAGCCTCACTTTCTCAACAACCTCATAGGGTCTCACTTACCTCAAACTCAACTTTTCTTTCTTTTTGATCCTCAACACACCTTTTCATGGAGATATTTTTAATTACACCCCATCACCTACTTGAAATTCCAGAGGTCTTCTCTTAGTATCAGCATATCTATTCGGTCTACTCTGTGCTGCTTTACGATTCTCTCTAACCAATTTGATCTCCTCAATTGTTAACTCAAATAATTGATAGACCAGATATATTTCTCTCTCCCATTTCTTCCCAATATATATGAGTTCTACACCTCTGACCATACAATGTCTCAATCGGTGCCATCCCAATACTAATTTGATACTGAATATTATAAGCAACTTCAATCGATGGCATGTAAGCATCCAACTTACTGAGAAATTCATCACATTTGTCCTTAACATATCTTCTAGTACTCTAAAAATCCAGTCTGAGTATGAAAAATTATATTAAATTGCAACTGTGTACCCGTGGCTTTCTGAAAGTATCTCAAAGACCAAGGTGTAAATCTAACACCTCTATTTGACACTATGATCCATGTACTCCATACAACCTCACAATCTCAGCTATATCCCTCTTCAATCCTAACCATCAGAATTTCTGTCTCAATCCTCTATACCTCTTATTATTACTTGGTTGCATCAAATCTACATCATCATGTGCCTCTCTCATTAACTCCTCTCTCAACTTCGCAATATTGGGAACACAATTTCCATGCTCCAAGACCAAAATACTCTCATTTCAAATTTTTGAACTCACATTGCTTTCTAGTAAGCACTCAATGCTTAATCTTTTCTATATCTTCATTTCTATCTTGCATCTTTAAAACATTTCACTATGGATGACTGTACAACCATATTTGTTAACCATGATCCTCTATTACTAATATTCAACTTCATTCTTATCTTTTTTAAATCTATTATCAATTTCACATTAGGACTCCCAATAGCAATTAACCTTCTTGTAGACTTTCTACTCATTGCATCAGCTATCACCTTCGCATTTTTCTAAATGATAGTGAATTATACAATCATCGTTACTAATCAACTTCATCTACCATCTTTGTCTCAAATTCAACCCTCTTTGGGTAGGTAAGTATGCCAAACTTTTATAATCCATGAATATCTCACAAGTGGCTCCATACAGATGATGTCTCCAATCTTTAAAGTAAACAATATAGCAGCCAACTCCAAGTCATGAGTAGGATAAATTTTATCATGAATCTTCAATTGTCTAGAAGTATGGGCCACAGCTTTCCTATGTTACACCCATCACAATCATTGATGTGACGCATCACTATATACCACAAATCCTTCATCACCAGAAGGAAACACCAATAATGAAATTGTAGTCAATTTCTCCTTGAGAAATTGGATTTTTTTTTCCTTCACACTTCCCTCAATAGAAAACTCTCACCTCTTTCTTAGTCAGTCTATTCAATAGTATTACAATAATAGAAAAATTCTAAAAGAATCTTCTATAATAACCAGCTAACCCCAAGAAGATTCTAATCTCAATCACATTAATTGATTTCTCCCAACTTAACATTGCCTCTACTTTTTATGGATCAACTGTTATACCATTTCCCGATATTACATGTTCCAAGAACGTTGTTTCATTCAGCCAACACTCACACTTAGAGAATTTTGCATATAGTTTCTCTCTCCTCAGAATCTCCAACACACTTTCTAAGGTTTCACAGACTGTTCTTCCTTCTTAGAATATATCAGAATGTCAAATACAACCATAAACTTGTTAAGATATAGTTTAAACACTCTATTTATCAAGTCCATGAATGTTTCTGGAACATTAGTTAATCCAAATAACATTACAAAAAGTTTGTGACCATAACGTGTCCTAAAAGCAGTCTTAGGCATGTCTCCCTTCTCTATCCTCAAATGGTGATAACCTGATCTCAGGTTTATCTTAGAAAACCACTCTCACTCCTTGCACTGCTCAAAAAATTTATTTATCCTAGGTAAAAGACATTTATTCTTATTCAACTATTTGTAATATGTACACAATCTCATCGTTCCATCTTCCTCCTTCATGAACAACACAGGGGCTCCCCAAATACATTAGGTCCAATAAATTGTTTACCTAAAAATTCTTGAACTTTCAATTCTCTTAACTCAATGGGTGTCACTTTTGTAGGGTGCTATTAAATATTTGTGATGATCCTGGTATCACATCAATAGAGAATTTGATCTCCCTACTTGGAGGCAACCTAGACAACTCATCAGGAATTACATTAGAATAATCTTTCACCACTAAGATTTATTCTAACTTCTTATTTTTCTTTCTAGAATCCATTATGTATGCCAAATACTCCTCATGTCCATATCTTAAACACTATCATCTTTCTGGAACAATCAACCCAAGTGTAATACGTCGACAACCAATTTATTCTCAAAATTAAATGAAATTATATCATATTCACAGATAATAAATTAGCTTTATATTCTCTATCACTGATACGAATCACAAGACCCTTATAAGCATTCATGATTATCACTCTATCTCTAGTGGAAAACTCCAACAAAATATTTTGCATCAAATGACTAATACATACTTCAATAGACTTCATATGAATACTAGATGCAAAAGAATGGGTTGCACCAAGATCAACCATCATTGATATGTCCATCTTCTCTATACACAAAGCACTTCAAAATTTTTTTTTTGACAATTCTAGGATAAATATCTTATCTGAATATATCTATAACAAACTTCTGTCTCTCAATCATACATCAGATTACCACTCCCCCTTGGTGGCATACTTACTTTCTCTGCCGTGATTCCCAGTTCCCACAACCTGTCTCACAAATCTAAGGGTCCCACCAATAGTATTCTGAGCTACAGAAATAACAAATCTTGCTTGCCTCTGACTCTTGTACTTTAGTTCCCTGTGACAAGGAATGCCTCATTTAGGTGGTCTCCCACCCTGCACACTCATACTGGTACCACTTTTAGGTTTTTCAAATCTAGATTTCTTCCGTCAATTCCTCATTCCTCTAAATTCTATCACATCCTTCTCAATCTGAAGTGCTATATCTACTAATCTGACATAATTTATATGCCTCATGTAAGATGGTTTTGATCAAATCTTAAAACATAGTTCATCTATGAACCTCTTACACTTCTTCTCCTCTAGGTTTACCTTTTCTGGTACAAATCTCGACAAAGCCACAAATCTCTTATCATACTGAGTTATATTTAATACATTTACCCTAAATAAATAAAATCTCTATTTGTTGGGCTTTAGAGGTCTAAGGAAAGTATTGATTAAGGAAAACCTCCTTAAGCCTATTCCAGGTTAAGGGTCTATCAACTTCTGCACTTACCCTGGGAAGAGTATCTTCTCATCATTCTAAAGCTTCTCCTTCTAACTCAAATGAAACAAAGGCACCTATCTGCTTGTCAGTTACTGGTACAATAACAAATAATCTCTCTACATGTTTCTCCCAAAACTCAAGCTTAAAAGGATTCATAGATCCTTTAAACAGCAAGGCATTCAACTTAACAATCTCCTTGCATCTGATGTATAAACTCTCTTTTCCACTTTTTTAATTATCTACTATTACTAGATTAATAACCTCAGGCACTGCTCTAGCCTGTTCATCAAGTCTATGCTATAAGCTATCAAATCTATCATCTGTTACCTTCACTTATCAAGAGCATGTGCAAGAGCTTATCTTAGCTTATCGCTTTCAACTTCAGATTCTCTCATACCTTTACTAATATCAATTAAATTGTCAACATGTTCCTTTCTAGGAACCACAGATTCAAACTCAACCTCAACTTGTCAAAATATTGGGGGCCTACCACGCTCTCTTAAATTAACAACTCTAACTCTAGCTCTAGCACGTCCATGTGTCATCCTCAGACTATTTAAAATATAATTTATTAAGATCTTTCACTTTTCTTCTTTTTATGCAGTCTACAGAATCATAAAACCTAATGCTCTGATACCAAAATTGTAATGACCCATCCCGGGTTGGCCACCTCCGAGAAGGTATCATCACATTTTGAAAATCAAAGCATGACACATATATGCAACAGTAAAAAATAATACTAAAAAAAATTCTTTTATATCATTCTGATATTAATTTAAACATAATATAAAGCACAAAATGCATGAATGTTTTCAATAAAATTTTTATAAGTCATTTTCTCGTTTGTTTGAGGATATTGACACGTACGTGGCTTACAGAAAATGATTTCGTCTGAATCTCAACTCATTAAACTATTTGTCTTGTCTGCTACCTAAAATCATTGTACAATGAGGGGTGAGCTTCACAAGCCCAATGAATTAAATTTACTAAAAGTATTCAGTTTGCATAATAGCCCCTTTATATTTAATCATTTATAATTCACATAACTTGATGATAACTTTCTACTATCACTACACATGCCATAAGATTCATTCTCTATCAATATTTTCTTCTCATTCATTGGTTCACCTTAAGGCCATCAATTATCTCTTAATGAGGTTCACATCATAAAATCCACCATTTAGATGGTTCATATCATTCTATGTTTCTTTCTCACCACAACTGTCTCTCTCTGTGAGATCAATTCATCTATAAAAAATTTCATAATAACACACCACACATCAACATTTTAATGATGCAAGCAATAATTAAAACAGATGCAATGTTATGGGAACGTCTTCCCACATGTCGACATGTTTTTATTATCTTAGACTGGCCCCCTCCCGGTTCTTTTCTTTACAGCTTATCCCAGCTGTCACGGATTTATTTCCAGTATATACTTGTTGTCACGGTGTCCCTTTTATTACCAGCATATACCGGCTATCATGGTTTTTTTAATTAGACCGGCCCCTTCCCGGTTCTTTGTTGTACAATTATCTTAGCTAAATTATTAAGCAAATAATCGAACTTGTTTTACTTGCAAGTGTGATGAGTGCCAAATATTGCATATTTTGGCCCCTTAATTTACATTTGTTAGCTTACGAATTTGTTACTTTGAGTTGTTTTTCGTTGTTTTACAGGTTTACAAGCACTTTCACTAAATTGCCAGAATTGCCTGTACAAATCAGTCATCTTTGCGGATTAAACTGTATTGATTTAGGAAGAACCAGGAGATGATCCATATATGCTTGGAAAGATCTGGATGTCTATTTTCTGGGGAATTTTACAACTCATAAATATGATTTTTCTAGAGAAAGTTATGACAGTTTTAGTAGACAAAGGTCAGACTATGCGGGATTTCAGCGAGGGCAGAAGTTTTGAAGGGCATGTGAAGGCTTAAATCCCACATCCCACATCAGTTTGAAACACATTCTATATCCCACATCCCACGTTAGATTGGAAACATATTACACCTATGGAGTTTTCCTATAAGAGCCCCACCTCACTAAGGCAATCGGTGTGCAATCTGGAGGACTTCTGCTAGCATTCTGGTGGATCTCGAAGGCTTTGCTACCAAGAGGGGAAGTACCGCAAGATAGCTACGAGTGGAATCTCTCTATCCATGTATTGTTAGTTTTAATTTATTTTAAGTTTTAAAGTTTAAATGTTTAGCACTGGAATTGTGAAAATTATGTTCATAATTATGCGAGGCTAAAATCTTCATCTAAGGTTGAAGATGAAGCCTCGCCATTGTTTAGCATTATATTTTCATATATGTTCGTACAATGATGATATTTTTAGTATAAATGTTGTATTTCAATTGTTTGAGTAAACACTTATGATTGAATGTTTTTTAAATTGTTAAATTGGATATTCCTTGTGTTTCATCTGTCGGATACGGCAGATCATTCAAATTAGATTGGATATCTATTGTGATTTGTGAATTAAACGGATACATTGGATGGTTATGGTTTAGTTTGGGTATTCGCCATGATTTGTATAATGGTGGATTCATTGAATGATTTGGTAGATTATTTTTATATAGAACAAGAAGATATATGCTTTACTTTAGTGGGGTGGATTCATAAAACCTTAGTGTTTTTATCAGTTGTTTTTAAATCAATTTAGTTTAGTTTGTATTTCTTTGCAAGATACAATTCGAAACTAGGTTAAAATACGGTTAGTTTAGATAAATATATTTTTTCACAATGCAATTCCTTGTGGATTCGACCTCGCAATTGCACAACACTATATTACAAACGACTCGTGCGCTTGCGAGTAATTTAAAACTCACAACAATTTTTTGGCGCCGTTGCCAGGGAGTTGTTTGGTTTGTGAAAATTAAATTATTTGTCTGAATTGATTTTATTTTTCTACTAGTTTAGTTAGCATTTTTGTTTTATTTTTCTTTTTGCAATTGCCTATAAAAAATAAAAATAAATATATAAAAAATTTTTGCCAATTTTTGTTGGCCCATTTTGTGAGTATTGTGTTTTCTGTTTTTGCATTTATTTTATATTATCTTATTGTTATTTATTATTTTATTTTATTCTTTTGTTTCTGCTGGTTAGTTCATATTAGTGTTGCTTGTTTGGTGTATGCTTGGTCGGAGATCCCTGAATTTAGAGTCAATACCTTTAGATCCTGAATTAGAAAGAACTCTTAGGAGACAAAAGAGAGCACTTGTTGAAAGAGAGACAATTGAGATGAGAGAAAATTTTTGGAATATAAATCAACTTGAGAATGTAAAGCAACCTAGAGCTTGGAACGTGGACTTCACTACATCCCTTAGGGATTTGTTCGCACCCGTTGCGACTAACTCCCTTTCTTGTATAGTGTTACCACCAACCAATGCTACCCATTTTGATCTAAAGCCACAGACATTGGAGGACAGCCTCAAGAATTTCATGAAGATGACTAGCTAGTCCATAAATGCAGCCAATACATTCAATGTTGATAGTTGTTCCATTTGTGCTAGTCCTATGCATTTAGCACAGAATTGTCCATCAATGCCGGCTTTTGCCGAGTATTCCATGGAATAAGTGAACGCTTTCAATGACTATCGGTGGCAATCAAATGGATCTTACTCCGAGACTTACAATCCAGGGTGGCAGAACCACCCTAATTTTTCATGAGAGCAGAACCAACCGATGAATCAGGGAGAAACCCTTCATCATGCTCACAATCAATACCCTCCCAAATTTCCTCCACCATTTCTAAGTCATGGACGTTCAGCCCATCTAGCACCATCACCCACTTACCATGCTCCTACTCAAGCTCCAGTGTCGGTTTCACAGTCTCTAGAGGACACCCTCAAGGATTTCATGAAGATGACTGGCCAATCCATCGGCGAAGTGAGGAGTGCAACAATGGTAAACACCAAAGTGATTGCCAAGCTAGAGAGTCAAATGGATCAAATCGCAAGTTATGTGGGTGAAGGATAGAACGGAACATTCCCCAGTCAGTCCGTGCACAACCCAAAGGGACAGTTTGCAGTTGGAAATTCATCAAATCCTACGCACAGGTAGGAATGCAATCGATTGTCACATTGAGATCTGGGAGACAAGTGGATAATCAAGTGGAAGAGAACCCTACTTTGCAGCTAGGGCAAGAAAATGGCAACAAGGAGAAGAGAGATGCTAAGCCATCTACAGCCACACCTACTATTAAGGATCTTTCTAGGTCGTTTGTACCTAAAGCACCTTAAATAGAGAGATTACAAGCGCCCAAGAAATGAGGGAAGTCTGAGGACATTCTGGAGGCATGCTTTGCTTAGTTTGGGGAGGATTTGGAATTGGATAAGTTACTTGAGCATGCAAATGCCATTTTGGAGTCTGCTTCTCAGGAGAGTAGTGAGACGGAGGAGATCGCAGCACCTGAGCCCCCCAAGAAGGAACTTAAGCCTTTACCAGACAATCTTAAGTATAAGTTCCTAGGTCTAGCAGATTCTTTGCCTGTGATTATAGCTTTAGATTTGGTTGAGGCTCAAGAGGATCAATTATTGGATGTTTTAAGAGAGTACAAGGAAGCTATCAGCTAGACTATTGAGGATATCAAGGGAATCAGCCCCTCGGTGGTGATGCACAAGATACATTTGGAGGAGAATGCCAAGCCATCGAGGGAGCCACAAAGAAGGCTCAACCCAGCTATGCAAGAGGTTGTGAGGACTGAAGTGATAAAGTTGTTGGATGTAGGGATCATTTATCCAATCTTTGATAGCGAGTGGGTGAGCCCGATTCATGTCGTGCCAAAGCGGGTTGGATTGACGGTAGTGAAGAATAAAGACGACGAGTTGGTTCCAACTCGTGTGCATTCAAGATGGAAAGTGAGTATAGACTACCGTAAGTTGAATGCTACCACAAGGAATGATCATTTTCCACTCCCATTTATTGATCAAATGGTGGAGCACTTGGCTGGGCACGATTACTATTGCTGAGTCTGGCTGAAGACGTTAAACTTAGCGCTCATGGGAGGTACCCCACAGTATATCCTTTTTGTTTGTTTATTATTTTATATATTTTTTGTTACTGTTTATTTCTAGTGTTTCTTTTGTTTTCCAATCTTTATTTTTCAGGGACAACACATACTTCAGTTCAAGTTTAGGGGTATGCTATGAGCCATGCCAGTCTAGCTAGTTCTCCATATCCCAGGTCAGCTCTTTCTATGTTATTCACACAAAGGGGACACTGTGTACATTAAGTTTGGGGGTATGGGAGACACATTCACACACACTTTGTCCTAGTTTTTTTTATATATTATTGAAAAGATAAATGCATGTTCATGATTATTTTGAAATTTTGGTTGAACTAAACAATTTTTGTGATGTGATGTCATTGGAATTTTTGTGATGTGATGTCATTGGTGAGCTTAAAATTTTGAACACATGATCTGATGATAAAGTTTTAAAATTTAGTTACTTACTTTAGGCATTTGAGAATTCACATGCTGAAAATCACCTTGACAAGATGCTCAGGTGGTGATCTTCTAAACACCCAAGTCTAGAAGGACTTGTAGAAAGAATTGGAATCGAAAACAGGAACAGAAAATCAAAGAAAGAAAGAAGACAAACAATTTGTTATCGAGGTTCGACAATGTGCCTACATCCCCGTGAGTTCCTCCAAACTCTCTGCACTATCTCAAATGGTTCTTATAAGTTACATCAATCCCCTTCAAGAAGCTCAAGTTCTTAAAGAAACAAAGAAGAGAAGAAAGAAGATTACAATGCTCTCTCTCTATGCTACTCTCTCTTCTTTACAACCAGCCTCACTACAAAGAGTCCCTCTTGTGTTTATGTCTCTCACATAATTCTCTCTTGTATTGCAATTGATCTTAAAGTGTGTTTTGTATGTGTTGTATTCTATATATGAAAAATGAGGCTTGGGAACCCCTTTTATAGCCATCCATTTCTTGGACATTCTTGAGATTCAATCCTCACCCTTTGATCATGATCCTCACTTAATCATAGCCCTCCATCACTTCCCAAGTGGTGTTGTGCATTTTAACATTGAACTCATGCACTTAAGAGGGTCTTAAAATAGGCTGTCCATGTGTGCAGCCCTTTGCCTAGCGCCTAGGCACTCAACAGGGGGCGCCATGTCGCTTGGCAGGGCACCTTTGCACACCTTCTGGACGCCATGGTGCTGGTTGCTGGGTGCCTAGGCGCTGGTGCGCACCTGATATGCAACACGCTGGAAGGCATGGCGCTAGGTTTTAGGCACTATGGCACTAGTGCTATCCTGGAGAATGTCATTCTGGGCGCCAGGGCGTTGGTGGAGGGTGCCTAGGCGCACACTGATGCTGCAGCTGTGCGCACACTTTCCTGATTGTGTGCAGAAGTGCGCACACTAGTGCGCATAGCCTTCCCTTGCTCCAAATTGATGCACATACATGTGTGTAGTCTTCTAAATTGCTGAACTTTAATCCTCCAACTTTGGTTTAGACTTTAACCATCTTTGAGCCATGGTTGGACCTGTGCAAACCTTAGACAAATACCAACAATCTCTACCTTTGTCTAAGTGTTTAAACCTGAACAATTGTGCAGAAGACTTAGGGATCCAAACTCATCTTGAGTCATCAATTAACCAACTCCAATCCTAAGTAGTCCAGGGCAATGATTAAACTTACTTAGAGGTAGAACTTTAGTACCTAAATCCGCAGGATTTTCTTCCGTGGCAACCTTGTCCACATGGATGCATCCTTTTGTAACATTTTCCTGAATGAAATGATACCGAACATCCATATGCTTTGTCCTCTCATGGAACACTGGATTTTTACACAAGTGCAAAGCACTTTGACTATCCAAAAATACCATAACCTGCTCATCCAGTACCTTCAACTCTTCAAGCAATCCTTTACACCACATAGCTTCCTTGATGGCCTCCATAACAGCTATGTACTCAGCCTCGGTTGTTGAGAGTGCTACCACTGGCTGCAACTGAGCCTTCCAACTTACACAACATCCATTTAAGTTGAAAAAATAGGAGGTAATCGATCTTCTTTTATCCTGGTCTGCTCCATAGTCCGAATCAGCAAAACCCTCAAGGCAGATGACATTACCCCTCTTCTCATACACCAGCCCTACTTCTGGGCTTCCCTTCAAATACCTTAGCAACCACTTCATCCTAAGCCAATGCTCCTTTCCGGGATTACTCATAATCTGCTGAGAACACTCATTGCATGAGCAATGTCGGGTCTAGTGCTTACCATGGTGTACATAACAGAACCAACAACACTGGATGTTGTGCGAACGATCGCATGTGCGCTCGATCGCATGCAGTAGTGCGATCGATCACACTTTGACCAGAAGCTGCTCCAAGATTTCCAGGCTTCTTCTCTTAAGTGCCAAAACTGCTTCCTTTTTCTCCAAGACCTATAAAAAACATGTGAAACACACAAAATGAAGTAAAACAGACTAAAACGTATAGACAAAGAGCTTAACACATGTAAATTAATATTTAAGCCCTTATCACACCCCCAAACATACATATTGCTAGTCCCTTAGCAATACGAAACTAAAAACTAAAATAAAGACACATAGATAAATCCAATATTCATGGTGTCCACAAAAGTTTAGGTATCATACAAAACCATGATGTGCATTCATGAGCAAGCTTAACAAGTACAAACAAATCTTTGCAATGAATAAGAGTTTTGAACGCACATCACTTTCATGAGGCAGGTTAAGACATCACAAGTTTGACTTTAATGTGTGATGAACTAGCACATAAAAGATTAGGTTTCCAAATAATTCTAATGTGTAGTGTTTCAATGTCTCAAGATTCACCAAATTTCCTATTAGAACCAACAAAAATGGCATAGTTTTTTTTTTCTTTTATTGTGAGATTTTTGCCAAGTTTAGTTGCCTTAAGCTTTCTATTTGACTCATGTAGCGAGCGTTTAGACAATGACTCCCAAACTAGATGGTTTTAGGGCATTAGGTGTAAAGACACCCCTAAGGACTTACTAACTCGAGTCAAAAAGGCTACGGAACTAACTGGTCTTAATACTACCAATCAGAATTTCCACTTTTTGACGTGACACTCACTGCTTACTGAGGCAAGAGGGCCAGTTACTCAGCGGAAAATTTATTTTATGATCTTTAGAAACATTTTTTCTTTTTGAGCAATAACAATCTTTTTCTATTTTACTATGCCAAAGTGCTAATCTAACAGGTCATCCTATTCACAGTTAAGCCAAAGAAACATACAAATTAAAATTACATGTCATACCCCACACCATTATGTGCTAATGTGCTCGTGTTAGTTTAGGACAAACTCGTGAATCCTTAAATGCAAAAAAGTAAGTGATTAAGGTTTAAAACTTAATTATTGGCCTATATGTTCAAGGTGTTAAGCTCACTTATGAAGTCAAATCATATTGTTTGTTTAGATCACCCAAAATTTTTGGAACAGAATGAACATGCATTTATCTATAAAAACAAAAAAAAACTGGGACTTAGTGTGTGCATGTGTTTCAAGTGCGTGTGTGATAGTATCTAGTATCTCCCACTACCCCCAAACTTAAAATACACATTGTTACCAATGTGTGTGGCATTGAAAGATCTGACCTAGGAGATGGAGAACTAGGTTGCTTGCTTTGCTTGTAACATGCCCCCAAACTTGAACTGGATGCACGCACTAAGTACCGGACAAAGAAAAATAAACATTGTTCCGGAAAACAAGAAATATAAATACTAAATATGTAAATATAAATATAAATAAAAGAAAAATACTAAAATGAAAAGGATAAGTCAGGGGTGCCTCCCATGAGCGCTAAGTTTAACGTCTTCAGTCGGACCAAGCCTTATTTTTTCCCAAAAGTAAGAGTGGCAGCAGCTAGCATAGGAAGTGTCTTATTCTCTCCCATATAAGCATAAGGTAAGTGCTCTAGCAACTGCTTAAATTCTAAGTTAGGTGCCTATACAATAAAAGCTAGAAAAGTAGTATTAGAAAGCATAAGAATGTCAAATGGATCGGTGTACTTACTTGGATGATTTGGAGAGGCCTCTAGGAAGTGCACAGTTTTAATGATGTCATCAGTAACATCCTCACATTCGGGCTCAAATTCTGATCTTGTGACACTATAGGTATAAGTAGTTTCTAACAGATCAAGATGATGGGTTGGAAAAGCTTGCTCAACAACACCTTGCTCTTGTTCACTTAGTTGCTTAGTCAATTGCCCCACTTGTACTTCCAATCTTTGAATAGCTTGCTCATGCCTTGCATTTATTTGTCTTTGCTCAGTCATAAACTGCTCTTGTGAGGTAATCAGCTGTTGTTGTTGAATGACCAATTCCCTCATAATGCTCTCTAGGTCACTCTTTCTTGATTCTGGAACTGATTGAGCTACTTGTTGGAAGTTTCTTTGCTGCCCTTGAAAGTTCAAGGCATTTTGATTATTCCATGCAAAGTTGGGGTGGTTCTGCCATCCAGGATTGTAGGTATATGCATATGCATTGTTCGGTCCCTCATAATTTGCTTGCTCTTGATCTGCATATAAATATAAAGGGCAAGTTTCAGTAGTGTGATCAAAATGAGAACATATAGCACATACCTGGAGTTGTGTAGCTCGTGGTCGAGGTGGGATGCTCTGAGCAGTCATGGCTTCTATAAGCATATCTAGCTTCCTCTCCATAGCAGCTAGATAAGCATAACTTGTTGAGCGATTATCCACCTAAATTGCTGGGCAAATAATCGCACTCGTTTTACTTGCAAGTGCACAAGGTCAACAGTGTAGTATAGTGTGCGAAAGCAAGATCATCTCCGCAGGGATTGGTAAAGTTCGATTTAGAATTATATTCGCAATGTAAAAAGATAGAAATAATAAAAGGCTTGATTTTGATAAAGGTAAAATAATAAAGATAAAGGCGTAGGGACTTGATATCCACCACTAATCATGCTACCACAACAAAACAGTATGCCAATGCTTTACTCATGTCATGAATACCTAATGTTTGTCAACCTAAGGGCATGGTATCTACTCCTTAAGCTATTAATCTCCCTAAGCAATGAGTTAGGCATGGTATGTACTCTAACTCTTTTCTCTCTCAAGGGATTCAACCTAGTGTATGCTGAGTTTTTCCTTAAGAGAGCATAGGATCTGTGGAAATCGACAACCACACGGGACCTAGGGCATGGTATCTACTCTTGGTTTCCCATGTTGATTAACCCAAGAATCTGGTGTGGATATCTTTTGTTACTAATGTCAGACCCAAGACTCGGTCATCCAAATTGATCTAACTAACAAGTCTATACCACATGCACATATTGATCAGACATATACATATGAGGAATTTAAATAAAAGCAGGTATTAATCAAGTTAAGCAACACAACATAAATATCGCAAAGGCACCAATACTAAATTTATTGAGTAAACATAATTAGGGCTTCAACCAAGCCCTTACTAAAAGTTATACATAATAAAAATAAAGGAAAGAAGAAACCCAAGAGAAGAGTCGTCAATTCTCCTCCACAGTTTTCTTCTCTAAGCTAAAAGTAAAAGATAGAAGAAGTGATTAAAGAAGTGATTCGATGATTTGTGTGTGCTTTACAGGTGTATTTATAGGGCTTGAGTAGTCCTAGAAGGCTCATGAGTTCCTAAACTTTCCTAAAACAAAAAACTCCTTTATTTCCAAAATAGGGTTATTTTCAAAATATGGTTCTGCAGTTTACTGTTCACGCCCGTACATGTGCGCTCGATCACATGCAGTAGTGCGATCAATTGCACTTTGACCAGAAGCTACTCCAGGATTTCCAGGCTTCTTCCCTTAAGTGCCAAAACTGCTTCCTTTTTCTCCAAGACCTATAAAAACATGTGAAACACACAAAATGGAGTAAAACAGACTAAAACATACAGACAAAAAGCTTAACACATGTAAATTAAGGGGCTTAAATATGAATATTTAAGCGCTTATCACTAGAGTAGGGGACTTTCTCCATTTTCTTCTTCTCCACCTCCAATCTTGGACATTGATTGCTGAAGAACTTGAAGTGACCAGCAAAAGGAACCTTCACTGGTTTGCTATCTTCCATAGAGAATTTAGATATCATCTTCTCTATGTAGGAAGTTTGAAAGATCTTTAAACTATTTCTCTCCCTTTCCCGGATGATACACATCCCAAGGATCTTCTTTGCATAGCCAAGATCTTTCATCTCAAACTCTTCACTGAGTTGGGCCTTTAATTTCTTTATCCTCTCCATACTGCTCCCAACCAGCAACATGTCATCAACATAGATGAGGATGATCACCATCTTCTCAATCTTCTACCCCTTATAGTACAAGCAAGAATCATAGTAGCTCATCATGAAACCCAATCTGATCACAAAGGAATCAAACCTCTTGTTCCATTGCCGAGGTGATTGCTTCAGGCCATAGAGAGATTTCTTCAATTTGCACACTAACTCTCCCTGCCTTCCTTCCTCATAGCCTTCGGGTTGCCTCATGAATATGGTCTCATCAAGCTCTCCATGTAAGAACGCTGTCTTCACATCCATTTGCTCAATTTCACAATCAAATTGGACCACTAATGCTAACACTATCTGTATTGTCTTGTACTTCACAACCGGTGAGAAGATTTCGATGAAATCTATGCCTTCTTTTTGTGTGAAACCTTTCGCCACTAGCCTAGCTTTATATCGGACTTCATCCATTGGAGTATTCCCTTATTTGATCTTGTCGAGCCATCTACAATCCACAACTCTCTGTTTTTCTGGTTTGGGCACCAGCTCCCAAGAGTTGTTCTTCATCAAATAGTCCATTTCTTCCTCCATTGCCAGCTACCACTTTGACAAATCCTTACACTCCATGGCATCCATGTAAGTTTCTGGTTCAACTTCTCCTTCTATTCAAGGAGCTGCTACATTAGCATCCGCAAACCCATATCTCAAGGGTGGTCTAACCACTCTCCTTTCTCGGTCTCTTGTGAGCTGGTAGTCATTTACTGCATCAACCTCTTCTTGTTCAGCCTCTTCTTGAGTTTCTTGAGCTTGGCTTTCATCTAAGGGCTCTACTTGGTCTGAACCCTCTTGCCTCCTCTGCTCTACCTGAACCGAGTTCTCCTTGATGCAATGCTCCACAACTTTCAGTTTGGTTTACTCACTAGCCCCTGCAGGGTTAGTTTTCTCCAAGTAAGGAAATAATAATTCATTAAAGATAACATCCCTACTTATGATCAGTTTCATGCCCTTCTTTTCTAAGAACCATAACCTATATCCCTTAACCCCATTACCATATCCTAGAAATACACATTTTCTAGATCTAGGGTCAAGTTTATCCTCCTTTTGATGTGTATATGCTGCACACCCAAAAGTCTTAAAGTTGTTTAATTCAGGGGGTTTTCCACTTCACATCTCCATGGGAGTCTTGAGCTCTAAAGCTCTAGAGGGTGATCTATTTATCAAGTATTCAGCTGTACCCACAGCTTCTCCCCAAAAATATTTTGGTAACCTGGATCCTATTAGCATGCACCTAACCTTTTTCATAAGGGTTCTATTCATTCTTTCAGCAACTCCATTTTGCTGGGGTGTTTTTACAACCGTCCAATGTCTTAAAATGCCATTTAATTCACAGAATTTATCAAAATCATTATTGTAAAATTCTAAGCCATTATTGGTTCGTAAAGCCTTAACTGCCCTAACTGTTTGAGTTTCCAGCAACTTCTTCCACACAACAAATTTATTCAAGGCATCAGATTTATTCCTAAGCAAATAAACCCACACTTTTCTTGAATAATCATCAATTAAAGACATAAAGTAAAAGTTACCTCCCTGTGTTAGTGTCCTAGCTAGTCCCCAAAGGTCTAAATGAATGTCGTCAAGAATCCCTTTGGACTTGTGCACTCTGGTGTTGAAGCTAACCCGGTGTTGCTTCCCAAGAATGCAACTCTCATAGAAATCCAATTTTTCTACTTTGTCACCATCAAGTAGACCTTCCTTGCTAAGCACTTGCAAGTCATTTTCACTCATGTGTCCCAAGCGAGTGTGCAAAAGACCTACCTTGTCCATCTCAGCCAGCAAGCTTGCCGCTTGATCATTGATTTCTGTCTCTCTGATCATCTCATAGAGTCCATCGTTTCTTGCTGCCTTGATCATTACCAAAGATCCCTTGGTCACCTTGATCTTTCCTCCCTCTACTTTGCATGTATACCCCATGGAATCCAACTGCCCCAATGAGATCAAATTTCTCTTCAAATCTGGAAGATACCTCACATTTCGCAGCAGCCTTGTGACTCCATCAAACATCCTCAATTGGATGTCTCCAATTCCTCTCACTTGGCAAGAAATGGCATTCCTCAAGAAGACCCTTCCATCATTGATCTCCTTGAAATTCTTGAACCATTCCTTGTGAGGGCACATATGATAAATGCACCTGGAATCAAGAATCCACTTTCTGCTGCCTTGCCTCCTGCTCACATTTGAGCACACAATAAGAACATCATCTTGCTGTTCTCCTTTGGCAACCGAAGCCTCTCCATTGTTGGTATGGCTTCTTCTCTCATCCCACATTCTCTTCTTGCAATCTTTCTTGAAATAGCCCTCTTTGTTGCAGTAAAAGCATCTCCTTCCTCCTCCAAGTCTTATCTTGGAATGATATTTCTCATGGTTCTGCCCTCTACCTCTTGATTTCTCCCGATAGTTACCATGGTTGCTACTGCCATTCCGAGTTGCTGGCCTTCCTCTTACGAACAGCCCATCAGCACTTGATGTCTCCTTCATCTTGGCTTTGAAATCATGTGCTCTTATGGCATTGATCACAATCTCCTTTTGTCAAAGTATCATTTCCATACTCAATGGCATTAATCAAGTTATCAAAGCAATCAGGAAGAGAATTTAACAAAATGACAGCCAATTGTTCATCCGAAAAAATAATGCTACAGCTATTCAAATCTTAAACTAGCTTATTAAAGACATCAAGATTATCTTGCAACTCTTTACTAGGATCCATTTTAAAAGCAAAGATTCTTTTAAGAAGATAAATCTTGTTAGGGAGAGTTTTGGTAAGAAACAACTCATCTAGTTTCTTCCATATGACAGCCGGATCCTCCGAGTCTTCGCACTCTCTTGTGACACTATCCGACATGTGCAAGAAAATGGTGCTGTAAGCCATCTTCTTCATCTCGGTCCGCTGGTCCTCCGTGACACTTGATGGAAAAGCATCATCTTCTCCAATAGCCAAGTACACTTTCTGTTGCATTAGAACCGCCTTGATCTTCCGCTTCCAAAGGGCAAAGTCTCCCTTTCTATCAAACTTCTCTACACAGAAATTTGAAGCCATCTTTTGCGGACAAGATCCCAGATTTATTCACTAACCACAAATGCTTTCTTCAACCTCAAGAACACATATCGAAGATGGATCTTAACACCGTTCTTGAATCAACCTTCAAGAACACGATCAGATTTTGATCTTTACACCGTTCTTGAATCACCCAAGAAGTTAATCTTTGATTCTTGGAGTTTTGGCTCCATCACCTTCTTGTTCTTACTCTGATATCCTCTAACCAAGCTCTGATACCACTATTGGAAATCACCTTAACAAGATTCCCAGGTGGTGATGTTCTAAACACCCAAGTCTAGAATGACTTGTAGAAAGAATTGGAATCGAAAACAGGAACAAAAAATCAAAGAAAGAAAGAAGACAAGCAATTTGTTATCGAGGTTCGGCAATGTGCCTACGTCCCCGTGAGTTCCTCTAAACTCTCTACACTATCTCAAATGGTTCTTACAAGTTACAGTAATCCCCTTCAAGAAGCTCAAGTTCTTAAAGAAACAAAGAAGAGAAGAAAGAAGATTACAATGCTCTCTCTCTATGCTACTCTCTCTTCTTTACAACCAGCCTCGCTACAAAGAGTCCCTCTTGTGTTTATATCTCTCACACAATTCTCTCTTGTATTATAATTGATCTTAAAGTGTGTCTTGTATGTGTTGTATTCTATATATGAAAAATGAGGCTTGGGAACCCCTTTTATAGCCAACCACTTCTTGGACATTCTTGAGATTTAATCCTCACGCTTTGATCATGATCCTCACTTAATCATAGCTCTCCATCACTTCACCAGTGGTGCTGTGCATTTTAACATTGCATTCATGCACTTAAGAGGGTCTTAAAATAGGTTGTCCATGTGTGCAGCCCTTTGCCTAGCGCTTAGGCGCTCAACAGGGGGTGCCATGGCGCTGGGCAGGGCACCTTTGCACACCTTCTGGACGCCATAATGCTGGTTGCTGGGCTCCTAGGCGCTGGTGGGCACCTGATATGCAACACGCTGGAAGGCATGGTGCTGGGTTCTGGGCACTATGGCACTGGTGCTATCCTAGAGCACGTCATTCTGGGCGCCAGGGCGCTGGTGGAGGGCGCTTAGGCGCACATTGATGCTGCAGCTATGCGAACACTTTCCTGATTGTGTGCAGAAGTGCGCACACTAGTGCGCATGGCCTTCCCTTACTCCAAATTAATGCACACATATGTGTGCAGTCTTCTAACTTGCTGAACTATAATCCTCCAACTTTGGTTTAGACTTTAACCATCTTTGAACCATGGTTGGACCTATGCAAACCTTAGACAAATACCAACATCACATGTTTGATCGAATCTGACACGAGCACATAATTGTGTGAGGTATGACATGTGATTTTAATGTGTATGTGTCCATGACTTAGCTAACTAAATGACTTGTTGGATAAACACTTTGGTATAGAAAGGTATAAAAAAATATTTATAATGATCATCAATAAAATTTTCACTAAGTAACTGGACCTCTTGCCTTAGTAAGCAGTGAGTGTTCACGTCAAAAGGTGGGAATTTTATTCATAATAATCACTGAGAAACTTTCCGCTGAGTAACTGGACCTCTTGCCTCAATAAGCAGTGAGTGTTCACATCAAAAGGTGGAAAGTTTGCTTGGTAGCAGTAAGGCCAGTTTAGTTTCGTAGCCTTTTTGACTCGCGTTAGTAGGTCCTTAGAGGTGTCTTTACACCTAATGCCCTAAAACCATCTGGTTTGGGAGTCATTGACTCAACACTCGCTACATGGGTCAATTAGAAAGCTTAAGGGAACTAAAGATAGCAGAACCTTATAATTAAAAAAAAAAAAGAGAAGAAAATAAACTATGCCATTTTTGTTCATTCTGATGAGAAATTCAGTGAATCTTGAGATATAGAGACATTACACATTAGAGTTATTTGGAAGCTTCATTTTTATATGCTAATTCACTTTACACTGAGTCACACTTGTGATGCCTTAGCTTGCCTTTTGTAAATAATTAGATTTTAACATTTATATTCATTGCAAAGATGGGTTTATCTTTTTAAGCTTTCTCATGAATGAATATCATGGTTTTGTGTGCTACTTAAATTTTTGGATACCATGAGTGATGAGCTTATCTTTATGCTCTTTGTTTTTCATTTAGTTTTTATTTTTTTTTTCAAGGGACTAGCAAAATGTAAGTTTGGGGGTATTTGATGAGTGCCAAATATTTCATATTTTAGCCCCTTAATTTACATTTGTTAGCTTAGGAATTTGTTACTTCGAGTTGTTTTTTCGTTGTTTTACAGGTTTACAAGCACTTGGAAAGGGGTTTCACTAAATTGCCAGAATTTCCTGTACAGATCAGTCATCTTTGTGGATTAAACTCTATTAATTCAGGAATAACCAAGAGATGAGCAATATATGCTTGGAAAGATCCGGATGTCTATTTTCTAGGGAATTTTACGACTCGTAAATATGATTTTTCTAGAGAAAGTTATGGCAGTTTTAGTAGACAAAGGTCAGGTTGTGCGTGATTTCAACATGGCAGAAGTGATTTTGTGGATTAAACTGTAATGATTCAGGAAGAACCAGGAGATGAGCCATATATGCTTGGAAAGATCCAAATGTCTATTTTCTAGGGAATTTTACGGCTCGTAAATATGATTTTTCTAGAGAAAGTTATGGCAGTTTTAGTAGACAAAGGTCAGGCTATGCAGGATTTTAGTGTGGGCAGAAGTTCTGAAGGGCATGTTAAGGGTTAAATTCCACATCCCACATCATTTGGAAACACATTCTATATTCTATATCCCACATTAGATTGGAAACATATTGCACTCATGGAGTTTCTCTATAAAAGCCTTACCTCACCGAAGCAATCAGTGTGCAATCTAGAGGACTTTTGCTAGCATTCTGGTGGATCTCGAAGGCTTTGCTGCCAAGAGGGGAAGTGCCGCACGAAAGCTGTGAGTGGAATCTCTCTATCCATGTATTGTTAGTTTTGATTTATTTTAAGTTTTAAAGTTTAAATGTTTAGCACTGTAATTGTGAAAATTATGTTTATAATTATGCGAGGCTAAAATTTTCATATAAGGTTGAAGATGAAGCCTCGCCATTGTTTAGTGATGAGTGCCAAATATTGCATATTTTGGCCCCTTAATTTACATTTGTTAGCTTACGAATTTATTACTTTGAGTTGTTTTCATTATTTTACAGGTTTACAAACTCGGAAAGGAGTTTCACTAAAATTGCTAGAATTGCATGTACAGATCAGTCATTTTTGTGGATTTTACTATATTGATTCAGGAAGAACTAGGAGATAAGCCATATATTTTTGGAAAGATTCGGATGTCTATTTTATGAGGAATTTTATGGCTCATAAAAATGATTTTTCTAGAGAAAGTTATGACAGTTTTAGTAGACAAAGGTCAGGCTGTATGTGATTTCAGCGTGGCAGATCAGTCATTTTTGTGGATTTTACTATATTGATTCAGAAAGAACCAAGAGATGAGCCATATATTCTTAGAAAGATCCAGATGTCTATTTTCTGAGAAATTTTATGGCTCATAAAATTGATTTTTCTAGAGAACGTTATGGCAGTTTTAGTAGACAAAGGTCAGATAGTGCACCATGCTGCGCTTGAGCACACAAGACTGTGATTAAGCGCACTTGGGCAGTATCCCACATTGAATTTGAAACACATTGCACTCTTGAGTTTCCTTATAAAAACCCCACCTCACTGAAGCAATTGGTGTGTAATCCGAAAGACTTCTGCTAGCATTCTGGTGGATCTCGAAGGCTTTGCTACCACGAGGGGAAACGCCGCCCAACAATGAGTGGAATTTCTCCCAATGTATAGTCAGTTTTAATTTATTTATTTTCTAGTTTTAAAGTTTAATGTTTAGCACTTTTATTGTAAACGTTAGTTTCATAATTATAAGAGGCTAAAATCTTCATATAAGGTTGAAGATGAAGCCTCGCCATTGTTTGGCATAATATTTTTCAGATTTGTTCATACAATTCTGATATTTTTAGTATAAATGTTCTGTTTAATTATTTGAGTAAAATCTTATGATTGATTACTTTTAAATTATTAAATTGGATATTCCTTATGTTTCATCTACTGGATACGGCGGATCATTCAAATTAGATTGGATATCTATTATGATTTTTGAATTAAACGGATACATTGGATGGTTTTGGTTTAGTTTGGGTATTTGATAGGTGCTTAAATATATTTAAGCACCCTTATTTACATTTATTAGGTCCTTAATTACGTTAATTTTATCTCTTTTACTCCATTTGTGTGTTTTACATGTTTTTATAGGGTCTTGGAGAAAAAGAAGCAGTTTTGGCACTTAAAGGAAGAAGCCTAGAATCCTTGGGGCAGTCTCTGGACAAACTGTGATCGATCGCAATATGCAATGCGATCGAGCGCACATTGCAATCGTGCATGCACAAGAGGGATCGAGCGCAGCATTGCGATCGAGCACACATGTACGGGCATGAACAGTAACTGCAGAACCCTATTTTGGAAATAAAAGAGTTTTGTTTTTAGGGAAAGTTTTAGGAACTCATGGGCCTCTTAGGACTTCTCAAAGACCTATAAATACACCTATAAAGCACACACAATTCATCACAACTTAGAGAACACTTCTCTTAGCTTTTACTTGGAGTTGTGAGCTTTGGGAGAGAATTGACGCCTCTTCTCTCGGGTTTATTCTTCTCTTTATGTTTAGTTTATATATGATGTTTTTAGACAGTATGTGTAACTAACTTTCTTATAGAGCTTGATTGAAGCCCTAGTTATGCTTTCTCATATAATTATTCATTGATAAATCTTTGCCAATAGCCTTTATTATGTTGCTTAACTTGATTAATGCCTGTGCTTATTTAAATTCCTCATATGTATGTGTATGGCCAGCGTATGCATGTAGCATGGACCTGTTAGTTATGTCAATTTGGATGACTGAGTCCTGGGTCTAATATTAGTAACGAGGGATATCTTATTCGGATACCCGGGTTAATTAACATGGGAAACCAGGAGTAGATACCATGCCCTAGGTCTCATGTGGTTGTCGATTTCCATAGTACTTATGCTTTCTTAAGGAACAACTCAAGCAGATACCATGCTGAATCCCTTAAGGAAGAAAAGAGTTAGAGTAGATACCATGCCTAACTCGTTGCTTAGGGAGATCAATAGCTTAAGGAGTAGATACTATGCCCTTAGGTTGGCAACCAATAGGTACACATGATAAGGCTAGTGCACTGATACATTAAACAATTGGGAAAGTATGACTAGTGGTGGATATCAAAGCCCTATGTCTTTATTATTATCACTTACATTCAACAGTTATTTTATTTCTTGTTACTTTAAAGAAACTAATTCTAAAAACTGAACTTTACCAATCCCTGTGGATATGACCTTGCTTTCGCACACTACACTACACTGTTGACCTTGTATACTTGCAAGTAAAACGAGTGCGGTTATTTACTTATTTATTTAGGTATATTTTCGTCCAATAAGTTTTTGGCGCCGTTGCCGGGGATTGCGCTAAAAGTTCCTTTTAGGATTACTTTCGTTTAATCATTATTATTATTACTTTACTTTTACCATCTTTGTTTTATCAAAACCTAATCAAATTCATTTTATGTTTTTGGCACGTAAACCCTAAATCACACTTTCTGTGGTACTTGTGATCGATCGCAACCTCCTGTGCGATCGAGCGCATTTAGGGCAGAGAGTTACCCGAGCAGCAGAGTTGCACTACTGCACTGAAGCCGGTTTTCCTGATTTATGCACGGACTGTGATCCCGACATCTAACATTCTTTCCACTTGATCCAGAGCTTGAGTGGACTATTCGACAAAAGCTAAGGAACAACTTCGAGGAGAACGAAGAAGAAGTCGAGAACGAAACACAAATGGCGGAATAGCTCGAGAACCAGCAACCACCTGCACGAGTACCGATAAAGCACTCCTTCATCCCTCAGAACATTGATCAACCATCATCCATTGCATATCAACTTGAGGCGGCAGGAAATTATTACATATCTCCGCAAATCTTGAATGCTTTGACTCATTTTAGAGGCACTCCTAATGAAGATCCACACTTGCACCTCCGAGAATTTTTCGATCTTTGCAAGTTCCAGCACATACAAGGACTAGACCAAGAAGGAATAAGGTTGATTCTGTTCCCTTTTTCCTTGAAAGATAATGCTAAACTTTGGTATAATTCTTTGCCTGTAGTTTCCATCCACACTTGGGAGGAGTTGGCAAGCAAGTTCCTGAAGAAGTTCTTTCCAGCCCAAAAGACAAGGCAAATAAGGAAGGACATCCAGTCCTTCCAACAAAAGGATGGGGACTTCTTCTTCGAAGCATGGGGACACTTCAACGAGCTGCTACTAAAATGCCCACACCATAACCTGCCTCAAGATGAATTGGTACAAGCATTCTATGAAGGTTTAAATGATACTAACAAATGTATTGTTGATTCAGGTTGTGGAGGAGTCCTGATGGAGAAAAGCAGTGAAGAAGCAATTGAGCTCTTCGAAACCCTCAGCGAGCACACCCAACAATTCTCCTCTCGAGGTAGACATGTGACCAAGGGTAAGGGTATGTATGAGGTAAATGTAAATGGAGGATCTTCCCCTCAAATGGCAGCAATGGAAAGGAAACTAGACTTATTGGTAAAAGCCATGGCTGCTCAAACTGCCTCATCTAGCTTACTAGCTACACCACTACAGGTATGTGCGATATGTTCCCAATATGATCATAATACTGATACTTGTCCTCTATCTGCAGATCCAGAACAAGCCAATTATGTGGGGCCTAACAACTATCCACCAAAGAACAACCCATATGCCAACACGTACAACCCTGGATGGCGAAGCCACCCAAATTTCTCGTGGAGCAACACCCAGAACAATCAATGACAGCAACGAAACCCCCATCCCACTGCTCATGCTACTCCTGAACCAAAGAAGAACGACCTCGAAAGTCTAGTAAGACAACTGGTGACATCACAAGAACAGTTCATGACTCAGCAAAAACAAACCATTGCGGCACATGAGCAAGCAATTCAAAGACTAGAGGTACAAATGGGACAACTAGCTAAAGAGCTCAGTGGCAGAAAGCAAGGGGAGCTCCCAGCTCAAACATTACCCAACCCTGGGGGGCATCAACAACTAAAGGCTGTCACAACCTTGAGAAATGGAAAAGTGATCAGATCCGAGGAATCTTCTGTAGCATCCAAAGAGACACCATCAGCATCAAGGGTAAGTGAGACGGAGAAGGTGAATGCACCACCCTTCCCGTAAAGGTTAGTAAAACAAAAGAAAGACAATAAACTACTTGATATTTTTGAAACCTTGTGGAAAGTTGAAATTAATATTCCATTACTAGATGCAATTCATCAAATACCCGCCTATACTAAGTTCCTAAAAGATTGTTGCACTCATAAAAGGAAATTTCAAAAATATGAAACTGTAGCATTAACTGAAGAAGTAAGTGATGTACTACTAAGAAAACTCCCACCCAAACTGAAAGATCCGGGTAGTTTTACTATTTTCTGTAGAATAGGTGATCAGCTATTTGACAAAGCATTACTAGACTTAGGAGCGGGGGTAAACTTACTACCTTACACGGTATTCGAGACCCTAGGTTTGGGGGAGTTACAACCAACGTCTATTGCCGTACAATTGGCAGATAGGAGTATTAAAAGACCTAGGGGTATTCTCGAGGATGTCCTAGTAAAAGTTGGAGAGTTCATCTTACCTGCTGATTTCATCGTATTAGACATAGAAGAGTTCCCTACGCCAATGCCCTTACCCATCATATTAGGGAGACCCTTCATGAGAACTGCTGACACTAAGATTTGTGTGAAAAAGGGTATAGTGAGTATGAAAATCAATGATGAGAAAATAGAGTTTAAAATATTTGATGCAATGAAACTTCCTCAAGATGACTTAGAATGCTTTAATGTATGTATGATACAAAACTTTGTTGAGCAAGCTTTTTAGGTCCAAAACATTGATCCATTGGAGACCACTCTCACCTACAGCTTCACAGAGGTGGATATGGAGCAAGACTATGAAGATATTACTAATGACATCATCATAACTGCGCACTTCCTTGAGACTTCTCCAAAATATTCCAGTAAGTATCCTCCTCTATTTGAATCTCTCATACCCACTAATACTACTCTTCTTCCATCTATTGTCCAGGCACCAACATTGGAACTAAAGCAGCTACCCGAACATTTGACATATGCCTATTTGGGAGAAAAGAAGACTTTACCTGTGATTGTAGCTGCTAACTTGAGTAGTGGAGAAGAAGAGAAGTTGTTAAGAGTTCTTAGGGAACATAACTCTGCCATTGGGTGGACCATTGCTGACATCAAAGGGATAAGTCTAGCAAAATGCATGCATAGTATCTACCTTGAAGAAGAAGCAAAGCCCACTCGAGATGCTCAAAGATGACTTAACCCACACATGAAGGAGGTAGTAAAGGCTGAGGTATTGAAGCTACTAGATGTCGGCATCATCTACCTTATATCAGATAGCAAATGGGTGAGCCCGGTCCAAGTTATTCCTAAAAAGAGTGGGATCACAGTAACAAAAAATGAAAATGAGGAGCTCATACCTACATGAAAAACAACGGGTTGGAGAGTATATATCGATTACCAGAAACTAAACAAGGAAACCAGAAAAGATCATTTCCCCTTACCATTCATCGATCAAATGTTGAAGAGATTAGCCAGTCACAGTTACTATTGTTTCTTGGATGGGTACAGTGGATACAATCAAATTGCCATAGCACCTGAGGATCAAGAAAAGACTACCTTCACATGTCCTTTCGATACATTTGCTTATAGAAGAATGCCATTCGGTTTATGCAACGCACCAGCCACTTTTCAAAGATGTATGATGAGCATTTTTTCCGATATGGTAGAGAAATATATTGAGGTGTTCATGGACGATTTTAGTGTCTTTGGATCTAATTTTAATGAGTGCCTAAATCATTTGGAAAATGTCCTAAAGAGATGTGAAGAGAGTAATTTAGTGCTAAATTGGGAGAAATGCCACTTCATGGTTCAACAAGGTATTGTGTTGGGTCATTCCATCTCAAACAGAGGTATTGAGGTCGACAAAGATAAAATAGATATTATTTCAAAGTTACCTCCCCCTCTCACAGTCAAAGGCATTAGAAGTTTCCTTGGACATGCTGGTTTCTATAGAAGATTCATCAAGGACTTCTCCAAAATCTCGAGACCTCTTTGTGCATTGTTAGCCAAGGATACCAAGTTTGAATGGAATAATGATTGTATGCAAGCTTTCAACACATTAAAGAATGTTCTCACATCTGCCCTAATAATGATGGCACCGGATTGGAATCTCCCTTTTGAATTAGTGTGTGATGCCAGTGATTTCGCTTTGGGAGCTGTCTTAGGTCAAAGGATCAATTAGGTACCTCATGCTATTTACTATGCTTCTAGAACGTTAAATGATGCCCAGCTTAACTATTCTACTACTGAAAAAAAGTTGTTAGCTGTTATTTTTGCTTTAGAGAAGTTTAGATCATATCTTATTGGTTCTAAAGTTATTGTATTCACTGACCATGCTACCTTGAGATATTTGTTTTCTAAGAAAGATGCAAAGCCTAGGCTAATCAGATTGGTACTCCTACTACAAGAATTCGATTTAGAGATCAAAGACAAGAAAGGTAGTGAGAATGTAGTTGCGGATCATTTGTCAAGACTTCCCTATGAGAGTGATGATAAAAAGTTACCATTAAATGAGAACTACCCCGATGAAAAACTATTCACACTAGAGGTAAAACTTCCATGGTACGCTGATATAGTAAACTATCTAACTGCTAAAGTTTTTCCTCCAGGCATGACCACTCAAGAAAAGAAACGGCAGATATCTCTGTTAAGACATTACTATTGGGATGATCCTTATCTTTTCAAAGCTTGCCCCGATCAAATCATCAGATGGTGTATCCCAGAAGAGGAGCACTTGAGCTTATTGCAACACTGCCACCAGTTTTCTTGTGGAGGACATTTTGGGGCAAAACGAACAGCTCTTAAGGTACTCCAATCTGGTTTTTATTGGCCTAATCTGTTTAAAGATGCTTTCTCATTTTGCAGCTCATGTGATAGATGCCAGTGGACAGGTAACATCTCTTCCCGAAATCAAATGCCCTTACAAAATATTCATATAGTAGAACTTTTTGATGTATGGGGCATTGATTTCATGGGACCATTTCCTAACTCATTTAGTTATTTATATATTCTTGTGGGCATGGATTATGTGTCTAAATGGGCCGAGGCTGTCCCCTCAAGGACTAATGATCACAAAGTGGTTATCAAGTTTCTGTAGGCTAACATTTTTACTAGGTTTGGAACTCCAAGAGCAATCATCAGTGATGGGGGCAGTCACTTTCATCATCGTTCTTTTGCCGAACTACTCCGGAAGTATGGGATCACTCATAAAGTTGGCACTGCATATCATCCTCAAACCAGTGGCCAAGTGGAGATTAGTAACTGAGAGATCAAGGGAATATTAGAAAAGACTGTGAAGCCTAACCGAAAGGATTGGTCTCTATGCCTAAATGATGCTCTATAGGCATATAGGACAGCCTATAAGACCCCAATAGGCATGTCTCCCTACCGTCTAGTTTTTGGAAAAGCATGCCATCTATCGATGGAATTAGAACATCGAGCATATTGGGCCATAAAGCAGTTCAACTTTGATATGAAGCAAGCGGGTAAGAAAAGAAAGCTGCATCTAAATGAGTTTAAAGAATTGAGATATGATGCCTATGAGAATGCAAAGTTGTACAAGGAACGGACAAAAGCTTATCATGACAAACAACTAGTATGGAAGGAGTTCCATGTAGGACAAAAGGTGCTACTATATGACTCAAGATTGAGACTGTTCCCAAGCAAGCTCAAATCTAGATGGTACGGTCCGTACATGGTCACCAAGGTCTTCCCTCATGGTGCATTAGAAGTCTGTGGCCCAAGCGGGAATTAGTCCTTTACAATAAATGGACACAGAGCCAAACCTTACCTCGACATTCAATTTCCTCCAAGAGATGAAGACTTGGCACTTGAAGAGGTTCAGTAAATAGCTGACACACAGACATTAGAGCCACAAGAGGTGGGCTCTAAGTGCTCCCCCTCCAACCAACTAGCACAGAAACACGAGAGTGCTTGAGCAAAAATTCATTTCGATTATTCATACCGCTCAAGCATCTCTACAGAGGTTAGTGGTACTGAGGCCACTAACAAATGGTAAGGTTGTACTATTCCAAAATTATCATTTTTAGCTGAGGTAAGTTGTTATTTTTGCCCAGACACACTGCTTGCGATCGATCGCATCATCCAGTGCGATCGAGCGCAAGTGTGCGATCGATCGTGTCCTTACATATGCTCGAGCGCACAAATGCGATCGAGCGCAACCCGTGTGCGATTGAGCACACTCGTGGCAGAAGGTTTAGATATAAATCTGCAAATTTTCATTCATACTCACTCACTATCTCACTGTTCACTCACTCCCTCTCGCACAAGACTCACACTCTCACACTCACACCCTCACACTCAGCCGTTCTCACTCACACTCTCCACTTCACAATCACCTCCATCCTCACTCCCCATCACCACTGACATCCACTATCACCACTGTCATCAGCCATTTTCGCCATATACACCCTCCCCATTACCCATTACATCCATACACAAAGTACCCATTTCGATACACACACACAAATTTTTAATATGTTTTAATTACCTTTCAAGTATAAATAGATGTATCTTGTGAATGATTGGGTACTTATCTGTTTGTAGGAGGTTGGGATCACATTGAAATCCTTAAAACCATGGCTTGGTCTTTTGGTGCACACAAGCTGTTCGAGGAAAAGCCTGACCGTGTGCGATCGAGCGCACGACATTTACGATCGAGCGTATAGCCAATGTGCGATCGAGCGCACCTCCTTAAGATCGATCGCGAATCAGGCAGAAACTGTAGATAAGCATGTCTAGACCATCTGTTTCCACTTCTAGTGCATCTAGCAGTCGTGCCTCGTCATCCCGACCCAGCATAGAGCAAAGAGAGCTTTTATTCGAGACCTCTTTCGCCATCGACAATGTATTCCGGCACATGGACGCCACTCAATGGGCCGTCCAAGCATTCCGACATCGAGGGTTGAAGAGGCTGTTTAAACTGGTTTGTTCTACTGCTTACTCCCATCTCATAGTCCAGTTTTATGCAAACGTACCATTTGACTACAGCAGACCGAGAGTCCTCACTTCTTCAGTCTGGGGCACACCCATCGAGGTGACTAGTGCCGATATAGCTGTTGCTCTTCATTGCACCGACGAGTCTCCTCATGAGGACACAGATATCGAGGAGCAGCTGGAGTTCTTTGCCCTGGCTGAGATCATCACAGACATGTGCGCTGGCCAGTATACCGACAGGCATAACAATGCGGCCAACCAGTCCAAGCTGTCTCCATGACTGTGGCTTGTCGACACAATCCTGCAACGTAATGTGTGTCTATTGGGGCATAAGACACAACGGCAAGAGCAGTTTCTCCAGTCCTTATATGCCTTCCATAGAGGCCACTGGTACTCCATCCCGGCTGGCATTTGGAGCCAGCTGCACAAGTTTTGGGATCACGTACATGGCTGTCAGACCACCATGGCCAATGCTTGGGGCCTCCCTTTCTCGTTCCTACTCTCTTCCATCCTCAAGAAGAAGGGGATTAAGGGGACCTACAGTGACGGGCCAGTACGAGAGCATCACTTCTTCGGGAAGGCTCAGTGGACACACAGCATCTCGCATATGCCATGAGGACCCCCAGTACCTGCTCCAGCAGCTAAGCGAGTTGAGGAGGATTATATGGAAACCGAGCCCCAGGTAATTAGCCCAGTACGAGAGGAGGACCATTCGGACATGGGACCCGTCGAGTCCCAGCACTTCCTAGCTGAGCTATCCTCCTTCCAAGGTGAGGTCTCTGCTGCTACCACACTCGTGCATCAGCATATGGATAGTTTGAAGGCACGGTTAGCATGACATGAGGCTATGCTGTAGGCCATTCTTGATCACCTACCTCCGACACCCGGTACCTCTTCGACTACACCACCTGATGATCAGCAGTGTGAGGATACCACGTCTGGCTGAAGACGTTAAACTTAGCGCTCATGGGAGGCACCCCAAAGCATATCCTTTTTCTTAGTTTATTTCATTTTATTATTCATAGTTTATTTTTCTATCTATTTATTATTACGTGTTTTCCATTTTATGTTTGTTTCTCTTTTTTTTTCAAGGACAACGTAAGTACATCCAGTTGAAGTTTGGGGGCGTGCTACGAGCCATGCCAGCCATCAGTTCTCCATCTCCCAGGTCAGCTTCTTCCATGCTATTCACACATTGGGGATAATGTACAATTTAAGTTTGGGGGTATGGGGACACATTCACACACTCAATATGTCCCACTTTTTTCTGTTTTGTTGCTATTTTCATAGATAAATGCATGTTCATTCTGTCCAATAAATTTTTTGTGATCTAAATAGAACTTTATGATTCAACTTCATCAGCTAGCTTAACACTTTGAACATATAGGCTAATAATCAAGTTTTGAACCTAGATCACTGCCTTTTAGAGATTTAAAGATTCGCAAGTTTGACCTAAACTATCACAAGCACACTAGCACATAACTGCGTGGGGTATGACATGTTATTTGGATGTGTATGTTTCTTTTGCTTAACTGTGAACTAGATGACTTATTAGATTGACATTTTGGCATATAAAAATTGAAAAGATTGATTAGAGCTCAAAAGAAGAAATAAATGCTCCTAATGATCAATAAAACTTGTTTTCTGCTGAGTAACTGGCCCTCTTGCCTCAGTAAGCATTGAGTGTCACGTCAAAAGGTGGAAAATCTTAAATGATCATTAAAAAAAACTTTTCACTGAGTAACTGGCCCTCTTGCCTCAGTAAGCGTTGAGTGTCACGTCAAAAGTTGGAAAATTCTAAGTGGAAGCATTAAAACCAATTAGTTTCGTAGCCTTGTTGACTCGAGCTAGTAAGTCCTTAGGGGTGTCTTTACACCTAATTCCCTAAAACCATATGGTTTGAGAGTCATTGGCTAAATGCTTGTTACACGAGTCAACAAGAAAGCTTAAGGGAACTAACTTGGCAAAAATCTCACAAATAAAAGTCTATGCCATATTTGTCGACTCTAATAGGAAGTTTGGTGAATCTTGAGTCATCGAAACACTACATGTTTGAACTTCTTGGAAACCCAATCTTTTATATGCTAGTCACCACACACTAAAGTCAAACTTGTGATGTCTTAAAATACCTCATGAAAACGATTTACGTTCAAAACTCTTATACATTGCAAAAATATGTTCATACTTGTTAAGCTTGCTCATGAATGCGCATCATAGTTTTGTGTAAAATCTAAACTTTTGATTGACACCATGAACATTGGATTTATCTGTATTTTTCGTTTTAGTTTTTAATTTAGTATTGCTAAGGGACTAGCAATATGCAAGTTTGGAGGTGTGATAGGTGCTTAAATATTCATATTTAAGGCCCTTTATTTATATTTGTTAGGTCCTTAATTACGTTAATTTTATTTCTTTTACTCCATTTGTGTGTTTTACATGTTTTTATAGGGTCTTGGAGAAAAAGAAGCAGTTTTGGCACTTAAAGGAAGAAGCTTGGAATCCCTGGGGCAGTCTCTGGACAAACTGCGATCGATCGCAATATGCAATGCGATCGAGCGCAAGACACATGCGATTGAGCGCACATGTACGGGCGTGAACAGTAACTGCAGAATCCTATTTTGGAAATAAAAGAGTTTTGTTTTTAGGAAAGTTTTAGGAACTCATGGGCCTCTTAGGACTTCTCAAAGACTTATAAATACACCTGTAAAGCACATACAATTCATCACAACTTAGAGAACACTTCTCTTAGCTTTTACTTGGAGTTGTAAGCTTTGGGAGAGAATTTACGCCTCTTCTCTCGGGTTTATTCTTCTCTTTATGTTTAGTTTATATATGATGTTTTTAGACAGCATGTGCAACTAACTTTCTTATAGGCTCGATTGAAGCCCTAGTTATGCTTTCTCATATAATTATTCATTGATAAATCTTTGCCAATAGCCTTTATTATGTTGCTTAACTTGATTAATGCTTGTGCTTATTTAGTTTCCTCATATGTATGTGTATGGCCAGCATATGCATGTGGTATGGACCTGTTAGTTAGATCAATTTGGATGACCGAGTCCTAGGTCTAACATTAGTAATGAGGGATATCTTATCCGGATACCCGGGTTAATCAACATGGGAAACCAGGAGTAGATACCATGCCCTAGGTCTCATGTGGTTGTCGATTTCCATAGTACTTATGCTTTCTTAAGGAACAACTCAAGCAGATACCATACTTAAGGAAGAAAAAAGTTAGAGTAGATACCATGCCTAACTCATTGCTTAGGGAGATCAATAGCTTAAAGAGTAGATACCATGCCCTTAGGTTGACAACCAGTTGGTATACATGATAAGGCTAGTGCACTGATACATTATACAATTGGGAAAGTATGACTAGTGGTGGATATCAAAGCCCTATGTCTTTATTATTATCACTCACATTCAACAATTATTTTATTTCTTGTTACTTTAAAGAAACTAATTCTAAAAACTGAACTTTACCAATCCCTGTGGAGATGACCTTGCTTTCTCACACTACACTACACTGTTGACCTTGTGCACTTGCAAGTAAAACGAGTGCGATTATTTACTTATTTATTTAGGTATATTTTTGTCCAATAATATTCGCCGTGATTTGTATAATGGTGGATTCATGGAATGATTTGGTAGATTATTTTTATATAGAACATGAAAATATATGCTTTACTTTGGTGGGGTGGATTCAGAAACCTTAGTATCTTTATCATTTGCTTTAAACCAATTTAGTTTAAGTTTATATTTCTTTGCACAATAATTCACAATTCGGAACTAGGTTAAAATAGGGTTAGTTTAGATAAAAATATATTTTCACAACGCAATTCCCTGTGAATTCGACCTCGCACTTGCACAACACTATATTGCAAACCACTCGTGCACTTGCGAGTAATTTAAAACTCACAACAAGTTTTGTGCCATTGCCGGGGAGTGTTGCGCGTTTATCTACCTAAATTAATAAGTAAATAACCGTACAGTTTTACTTGCAAGTGCACAAGGTCAGTGGTAGCATAGTGTGCAAGTGCGAGATCATTTCCACAGGGATTGGTGAATTTCGTTTTAGAATCAGTTTCTTAATAAAAGAAGGTCAAAATAACTGTTGAAAGTGAATGAATAAAAATGAGACATAGGGCTTTGATATCCACCACTAGTCATACTTCCCCAATGAGTAATAGGTCAATACACTAGCCTTCTTATGAATACCTAATGGTTGCCAACCTAAGGGCATGGTATCTACTCCTTAAGCTATTGATTTCCCTAAGCACCGAGTTAGGCATGGTATCTACTCTAACTCTTTTCTTTCTTAAGGGATTCAGCATGGTATCTACTGAGTTGTTCCTTAAGAAAGCATAAGATTTATGGAAATTGACAACCACATGAGACCTAGGGTCTAGTATCTACTCCCAGTTTCTCATGTTGATTAATCCAAGAATCCGGTGTGGATATCTTTTGTTACTATCGTTAGGCCCAAGACTCGGTCATCCAAATTGGTCTAACTAACTAATCCATACCACATGCACATATTGATCAGACATGCACATATGAGGAATATAAATAAACACAAGCATTATTCAAGTTAAGCATCATAATCAAGGCTATTGCAAAGATAATCAATGAATATATATATATGAGAAAGCATAACTAGGGCTTCAATCGAGCCCATAAAGAGTTAGTTACACATATTGTCTAAGATAAACATCATAGCATAAACTAAACATAAACTATAAAACCTAAAGAATACTGTGGAGACGGGTTGTCAATCCTCTCCAAAGCTTACAATTCCGACTTAAGTAAAAGATAAAAGAAGTGATCCCTTTTGTGTGTGTTTACAGGTGTATTTAGAGGGGTTGAATAACCCTAGAAGACTCAAGAAACCCTAAACTTCCTAAAACATAAAACCTCATCTTTTTCCAAAACTGGTTCTGCCATTTTACTGTTCACGCCTATACATGTGCGCTCGATCGAAAGACTGCGCTCGATCCTTCTTGTGTGCGCACGAGCGCTTATGTGCTCGATCATACCTAATAGTGCGATCGATCGCACTTTTGCCAGTAGCTGCACCAGGATTTCCAGGTTTCTTCCTTTAGGTGCCAAAAATGCTTCTTTTTATCCAAGACCCTATAAAAACATGTGAAACACAGAAATTAAGTAAAATAGACTAAATTATCATAACTAAGGACTTAACAAATGTAAATAAGGGGGCTTAAATATGAATATTTAAGCACCTATCACACCCCCAAACTTACATATTACTAGTCCCTTAGCAATAAAAAATTAAAAACTAAAATGAAAAATAACGACACACAGATAGATCCAATATCCATAGTGTCCACAAAAGTTTAGGCCTTCACACAAAGTTATGATGCGCACTCATGAGCAAGCCTAACAAATATAAACATATCTTTACAATGAATAAGAGTTTTGAATGCAAATCACTTTCATGAGGCAGTTTAAGACATCACAAGTTTGACTTTAGTGTGTGGTGAACTAGCACATAAAAGATTAGGTTTCTAAATAATTCTAATGCGTAATGTTTCGATGACTCAAGATTCACAAAATTTCCTATTAGAATCAACAAAAATGGCATAGTTTTTCCTTCTTTTTTTCTTTTATTTGTGAGATTTTTTTTTTTTTTTTTGCCGAGTTAGTTCCCTTAAGCTTTCTATTTGACTCATGTAATGAGTGTTTAGTCAATAACTCCCAAACCAGAAGGTCTTAGGGCATTAAGTGTAAAGACACCCCTAAGGACTTACTAACTCGAGTCAAAAAGGCTACGAAACTTAACAGGTCTTAATGCTTAGTTCCCTTAAGCTTTCTATTTGACTCATGTAGCGAGTGTTTAGCCAATGATTCACAAACCAGATGGTCTTAGGGCATTAGGTGTAAAGAGACCCCTAAAGACTTACTAACTCGAGTAAAAAATGCTACAGAACTTAACAGGTCTTAATGCTACCAATAAGAATTTCCACCTTTTGACGTGACATTCACTGCTTACTGAGGCAAGAGGGCTAGTTACTCAGTGGAAAGTTCTTTTTTTTTTATTTTTTTTTATTATACCAAAATGTTAATCTAATAGATCATTTGGTTCATAGTCGAGCAAAAGAAATATACAAATCAAAATTACATGTCATACCCCACACAACTATGTGCTAATATGCTCGTGTTAGTTTAGGTCAAACTTGGGAATCCTTAAATGCCTAAAAGTAAGTGATCTATGTTCAAAACTTAATTATTGGCCTATAAGTTCAAAGTTTTAAGCTCACTTATGAAGTCGAATCATATTGTTTGTTTAGATCATCCAACATTTTTGGAACAAAATGAACATGCATTTATCTATAAAAACAACAAAAAAAAGGGATATAATGTGTGTGTGTGAGTGTGTCCCTATACCCCCAAACGTAAATTGCACATTGTCCCCAATGTGTGAATAGCATGGAAGGAGTTGATATGGGAGATGGAGAACTATATGGCTGGCATGGCTCGTAGCACGCCCCCAAACTTCAACTGGATACACTCACTCTATCCTTGAAAAAGAAAGGTAAACAAACATAAAATGGGAAAACAAGTAATAATAAACAGCTATAGAAAAGTAAATACTAACAATAAAATAAAATAAAATACTAAAAGGATATGTTTTGGGGTGCCTCCCATAAGCACTAAGTTTAACATCTTCAGCCAAACGGGGTATCCTCTCACTGCTGATTGCTAAGTGGTGCAGTCGATGAGGTACCAAGTGCGGGAGGTGGAGGTTGACTGTTTAGGCTTCCTAGAAAGTTGGTGTGCTCGAGCGCACTTCTGCACTTATGGCAGAAAGTGCGTACTCAGTGGCCTCAGTGCCACTGACCTTAATAGAGGCGCTTGAGCTACACATTTATCAAAGTCTGGACTGCTCAAGCGCTCTCTATAGTACCTTCAACATTTAGTCTTTCGGCATGGCGTACTTAAAGTCCACTGCATGTGGCTCAAGTGCTCTTGTTGCTACTGTATACTGGACAGTCTGGGGCGCTAAATCTTCATCTCTTGGTTGCACTATAATTTTCGAGTGTGGTGTGACTTTGTGTCCATGTACTGTGAATGTCTGATTTCTTGCAGGCAACTACAGCAATTCCAATTTTGGTTCCTGGACAATAGATGAGAGAAAAGTAATATTAGCACTCTCAAAAGTTTCAAACAGAGGAGTAAACTTACTTGGATGCTTTGGAGAGGCTTCAAGGAGGTGCACAGCTTCAATGATGTCATCTGTAATATCTTCAAATTTTGGCTTAGGTACCACATCCGAACTTGTGACGCTATGGGTGAGGGTGGCCTCCAATGGATCAGTGTGATGGACCTAAAAAATTTTCTCAACAACACTTTGCATCATACATTCATTAAAACATTTATCATCATTATCATCTTGGGGTAATTTCAACGCATCAAATATCTTAAATTCTATTGTCTCACCATTTACCGTCATACTTACAATACCCATTTTTCACATTAATTATTGTATCAGCAGTTCTCATAAAGGGTCTTCCTAAGATGATAGACAAAGGTAATGGCATAAAGCATTCTTCGATATCTAAAACGATGAAGTCAGTAGGAAAGATAAGCTCACCGACCTTTACCAAGACATCCTCAAGTATACCTCTAAGTCTTTTGATGCTTCTATCTGCCAATTGCAAAGTGATAAAGGTTGGTTGAAGCTCCCCCAAACCTAGTTTTTCAACTACTGTGTATGGTAGCAAATTTACACTTGCTCTTAAATCTAATAGTGCACGCTCAAAAAACTGGTCACCTATCCTGCAGGGAATGGTAAAACCACTCAGATCTTATAGCTTTGGTGGTAGTTTTCTTAATAATACCGCACTTACCTCTTCAGTTAGAGCCACTGTTTCATGCTCTTGAAACTTTCTTTTATTGGTGCAACACTCTTTTAAAAATTTAGCATAAATAGGAATTCGTTTAATTGCATCTAATAAGAGAATATTAATTTCTACTTTTCTCAAAGTTTCAAAAAATATCAAACAATTTATCTTTCTTTGGATTTACTAACCTTTGAGGGAAGGGTGGTGCATTCCACTTCTCCATTTCACTTACCTTAGATTTGAATGGCTTAGCAGGAGATGCTTGCGTTGGCTCATTAACTCCTATGACCTTACCATTTCTGAGAGTTGTCACGACATTTAGTTGCTGATATCCTCTCGGATTAGGTATTGGGTGGGCAGGAAGCTCACCTTGCTTCCTTGCACTTAACTCTTTAGCCATTTGCCCCATTTGAACTTCTAGTCTTTGGATTGTTTGCTCGTGCTTTGCAATTGTTTATCTTTGCTCAGTTTGAATTTGCCTTCCATCTGCTATAAATTGTTCTTGTGACGTTATCAGTTACCTTACCATACTCTCTAGGTCACTTGTCTTTGACTCTTGAACTGGTTGGGCTGTTTGGTGGAAGTTCCTTTGTTGCCCTTGAAGGTTCAGGGCATTTTGATTATTGCTCCATGAGAGGTTGGGGTGGTTTCACCATCCAGGATTGTAGGTATTTGCATATGTACTGTTTGGTCCCATATAGTTCACTTGCTCAGGATCTATAGATGAATATAAATGGCAAGTCTCAGTAGTGTGATCAAATTGAGAACATAAAGCATATACCTGGTGTTGTGTGGCTTGTGGACTCGGTGAGGCGTTTTGAGCAGTCATGGCTTTTACAAGCATATCTAGTTTCCTCTCCATAGCAGCTATCTGAGTTGGAATTCCACCAATTAAGTTAACTTCATACATACCCTTGCTCTTTACTCCTTGTCTCCCTCTGGATGAGAATTGTTGGGTGTGCTCACTCAATGCCTCAAACAGTTTCATGGCTTTTTCATTGCCTTTCTCCATCAGCACACATCCACAACCTGAATCAACAATACCTTTATTTATTTCATTTAGACCTTCGTAAAAGGATAGTACCAGCTCATCTTGAGGTAGGTTGTGATGTGGACATTTGTGAAGCAGCTCATTAAAGTGTCCCCATGCCTCAAAGAAAAGGTCTCCATCCCTCTGCTGGAAAGATTGAATCTCCTTCCTCATTTGTCTCTTCTTTTGAGCTGGGAAGAACTTTCTTAGGAACTTGCTGGCCAACTCTTCCCAAGTGTAGATAGAAATTGCAGGCAATGAATTGTACCATAGCTTAGCATTATCTTTTAAGGAAAAAGGGAAAATAATTAACCTGATTCCTTCTTGGTCTAAGCCCTGGATATGCTGGAATTTGCAAAGATCAAAGAACTTTTGAAGGTGCAAATGTGGATCCTCATTAGGTGTACCCCTAAAGTGAGTAAGTGCACTCAATATTTGCGGAGATATATAGTAGTTGCCTTCCGCCTTAGGTTGATATGCAATACATGATGGCTGATCAAGGTTCCGTGGGATGAAGGATTGCTTCATCGGTATTGGTGCAGGTGGTTGCTGGTTTTCGAGCTGTTCCGCCATTGGTGCTTCGTTCTCGAATTCTTCTTCGTTCTCCTCGAAGTTGTTTCTAAGCCTTTGTCGGATGGTTCGTTCAAGCTCAGGATCGAGGGGAAAGAATGTTAGATGTCGGGATCGAAGTCCATGCATAAATCAGGTAAAACAGGTTCAGTGCAGCAGTTCAACTCTGCTGCTCGGGTAACTCTCTGCCCTAATTGCGCTTGATTGTACAAGAGGGTACAATCGATCGCAAGTATCACAGAAAGTTTTGCTGATACCCTGAAACAGAAAAGAAATCGATTAGGGTTTGATAAAAATAAAGATGATAAACAGAAACTTAATTTTTTTTTAGATTTTAGATAAAAATAAAGTAGAATAAAATAACAACTAATGATGATTAAACTAAACGAAAATAATTTTAAAAGGAAATTTAGCACAATCCCCGGCAACGGCTCCAAAAACTTGTTGCGCGTTTATCTACCTAAATTAATAAGTAAATAACCATACAATTTTACTTGCAAGTGCACAAGGTCAGTGATAGCATAGTGTGCAAGTGCGAGATCATTTCCACAGGGATTGATGAATTTCGTTTTAGAATCAGTTTCTTAATAAAAGAAGGTCAAAATAACTGTTGAAGGTGAATTAATAATAATGAGACATAGGGCTTTGATATCCACCACTAGTCATACTTTCCCAATGAGTAATAGGTCAATGCACTAACCTTCTTATGAATACCTAATGGTTGCCAACCTAAGAGCATGGTATCTACTCCTTAAGCTATTGATTTCCCTAAGCACCGAGTTAGGCATGGTATCTACTCTAACTCTTTTCTTTCTTAAGGGATTCAGCATAGTATCTACTGAGTTGTTCCTTAAGAAAGCATAAGATTTATGAAAATCGACAACCACATGAGACCTAGGGTATGGTATCTACTCTCGGTTTCTCATGTTGATTAATCCAAGAATCCGGTGTGGATATCTTTTATTACTATCGTTAGGCCCAGAACTCGGTCATCCAAATTGGTCTAACTAACTAATCCATACCACATGCACATATTGATCAGACATACATATATGAGGAATGTAAATAAACACATGCATTAATCAAGTTAAGCATCATAATCAAGGCTATTGCAAAGATAATCAATGAATATATATATATGGGAAAGCATAACTAGGGCTTCAATCGAGCCCTATAAAGAGTTAGTTACACATGCTGTCTAGGATAAACATGATGTGATGAAATTAACACAAGCAAGTGCACTACTCGTTCAAGTAATAAAATGATGAGTAAATATCGTTTCCAACGAGGACTGAGCAAATATTATAGAAATTATGACTCAACTCTTGCTATTATTTGAGCAAACGAATAATTGTAGGAGAAAAGTTTACTAGCAATTAACTAAAGAAAAAAAACAAAAGCACTAATAATTAACGGAAGATTTGCAAACTTTGGAACGAAGACTCTTATGAACTAACGTGCTAAGGACTCGACTTCACCTAAACCATAATTGACAAGAGTTTTGAATGGACAAGTTTCACTTACTATGTTTTTCAAGATGGTAGAATCCCCAATCAATTGGTTATCCTTATTCAGGTCTAACCACAATCTCGAGAATCATCAACTTCAAATATCCAAATTCCAAGTCTACTCTAGATTGATTCAACTTAAGAAGCATTAAGTTCAATGGAATTCCTTTCAGTTAAATCTCCCTATTCGGTTACGGTTTAAATGGACCACATGAACTTCCTAGAATCCCTATTCGGTTACTCCTATTTCATTCATGGCATGTTTTACCCTGGCTTTGCATAGCTAACAATTCAAAATCATATTTATTAATTCAACTATTCATAAAAGCATAGCTTCTCTATTCGACACATCACTATGCCTCAAGAAGGAATCAAAATAATAAACAGCATTAAGAACAATAAAACACACTCTTTGAAAAACAAAGTAAATTCCAACTTGTCCAAATAGCACTCAAGATATAGGTTTAGGATCCATCTATCCTTAACACAAAAATATCTACTCCATAATAATATTCAAAAAAGCTATGTTCATATTATAAAACATCAACATAGCTAGGTAAGAATAATACAAAACCGGAGAAAAATGATTTAAAAGCTTGATGCGTAACCTCCCGGAGTGTTTCCAACTCTCATTTTGCATCTCCTCTCCTCCAAATTTTGTTTTTTTCTTCTACGGCCACGCTATTCTTTTTGTTCAGCGAGGGTTTCAATTTATAACTTTCAGAATCCGCGGGCTAGCGCTGCAGTGCCAACATCCCGACGCTGTAGCTTCAAGACGTGTTTCTAACCCTAGTATGGCGCTGCAGCTTCAACATCCCAGCGCTGCAGCGCCAACTTTCTGCCCAAATCCTCTCTTTTTGTCAGCTACCAGCGCTGCAGCACCAACATCCCAGCGCTACAGCCTTGAGTTTCTGCCTCCTTTGTGCATTTTGGCCTTCCAGTGCTCCAGCAAGTGTCTGCACAACAGATTTCCATGACTTAGCATTGATCATTCAACTAAAACAACTTATTAGTAGAATAAGATAGACTAAACTCAAATTGCTAAAAACACATGCAACATAATTCTAATGCTTAAGATTAACACCAAAAATGTGCCTAAAAGCAGTATAATAACATGATTTGTTCAGAGTTATCACACCCTCAAACTTACATTTTTGCTAATCCTCGATCAAACTAGAGCAAAATTCTATACACACACAACCTAAGAGTGAGAGATGGTTTGATTAGATTTGATATAACATGCCTTAAAGATTGCATATAGATTATAACGCATGAAAACTTTCCAAATCCTGCTAATGTCTAGAATTTCAAATTTATTGCCAACTTTATCTTACATCAAATTCTTCAAACGTGTGTGTGTGTAACACCTTTATAAACTTAATCATTTCGCCACTCTGATCGGTTTATGCAAGTAGGTAGGATAATGCCAATCTTTCAAAGTCCATAAGCTTGCTTTTCACACCACTTTCCACTAATGTAGGCCATGACAATACCCGAGATCACCAGGACTTTTATTCAGCTTATAACTTTGGCTAAGGTTAAGGTATGGTAAAATATTGATTTGAGGCTCACATCACCTTAAGCACATCAACCAATAACAATTTTATTTCAAACTTTCCCTCAGTTATCATGGAATACTTCCAATACTTTTGCTATTGTCACATCTTCTTCTTCTTTTCTTCTTTTTTTTTTTCATATGCTTGTACTATAGTAGCACTAGTCTTTATTTCCGTGTGCATTAATTAAACCATAACATAGCATGTACACGATGATCAAACACAGCTTTGCCAGCTGCCTGTGATAGGCATAATACAACTTGATCAAATAGTTCGTGTGGTACACGTTTTAACTTCGATCTTTCCCTTGGTCACTCTCGATGGAAAATATTTGGTACTTAACACAGCCAAGTCGAAGATTGATTTCTCTTGCTCAATCCTCTACCACCACTTAAGAGAATAGTCCATTCATTAATCAATGTGCTTACAGGTGAAACGTAGAGTTGTAGCAATTTTTTTTTTATGTTTTTTTTTTGTTTGAAAAAGAAATAGGTTAAATGATCGGGTGACAAAACAATAGATATCCAAGCTCAAAAGGGAAAAACTAAGGATAATCACATATCAAGGGTTGGCTAGAAAGACTCAAACTTTCCAAACATGGCCTGGATCCTTTCTTTGGTATAGTACTATCTAGGATTTCGCCTCGAGTGGTCTTCAATCAAGTTCTAGAGTCTAAGAGATCACAAGAACTACACTACTCACATAAACGTTCTCCGAAATAGCAAGACAACAAAGTGCTTAGGTGTAAGTGCTCATTGTGTTCAAAGAGTTCGATGTAAAATAAATCCAACAACAAATTCAAGCACACAGACAAACACAACATTTTTCAAATTTCCAATGGCTATAATCAAGTCAATCTATTTTTCATCATCGGCAAAATCAAAATCAAACAACAGAAAGCACTCAGATAAAGCAAACAGACAGAAAACACTCAGATATAACAAACAGAAAAATAACTAAAAACATGAGTAGTGCACAACACTCAGATAAAGTTCCCACCCCCAAACTTAAATGATACATTGTCCGCAATGTATAAAATTTGAATTATAAAGTTAGAGAATGGAATTCCCCTGATTAGTCGGAGGCCAAATCAATCATCTTTGTCAATGTCCTCATCCTCTGGATCACTACTATGACTGGGATATGGTGGTAGTAGAGGTAAGAAGGTTGAATTTTAGTGATTTGGAGAGAGTGAGGCGCTGAAAATCAGAAATTGAATTGATCTAATGGTGGAAAATCTGTTCATTTAAAAGCCCAGTGTGCGACCTAGCGCTGCAGCGCCAACTTCCCAGCGCTGCAGCACTGAATCTCTGGTCAGATCAGTGTGTAAGGGCAAGATCAACACTGCAGCGCCCAAAGTGTAAGGCTGTAGCGCAGAGTCTCTGTCCTGACTCCAATTAATCCTGAAAATAACCCAAAAATAACACATTTAAAACAATAAAAACTTAACTCAAAGACAAACCAAACAAAAAAAATTAAACACACCAAACAAATTCAAATGCAAGAAAAATAAAACAAAATATTAGTTCTAATTTATAGTCTTTAGCTTGACTTTCTAATTTATGGCTCTTGGAGAATGGTTGTGGACGATTGAGGGTCAAACATCCCAATGATATAGTGCTTCAATCTGTACCCATTGACCTTGAACGTCTCATTGTTTTTCTCGTGTCGTAATTCAACAACACCAAAATGTGATACACTTATCACGGTGTATGGTCCAGTCCACCGAGATTTCAGCTTTCCCGGAAATATGTGCCTTCTTAGGACTTCTAGCAACTGTTCTTCCATTTTACCTGTCAACGAAGAAGATATTATAGTAGGGTAAATATTTTTCTCTAAATAAGCATATTTCAAATGAGAAAGTAAAGTTTTCAATTCAGTTATTATTATTTGTTCTTCTGGCACTTCTTTTCCCATTTTAGACTCCAAGTTCCTTGCTTCTTCTTGGATAACGAGTTCTTCAGTGGTAGTAGTTCCTGATTCCATGATGCATCTCTCCGAAGGATCTTCATTTAATGTTTTCTCCTGAAACTCCTCAATGAGGTTATCAATTATATCCACTTGAAAACAAGAAGAAGTAGAAAAGCCAGAAGGGTGTTTCATAATTTTATACATATCAAAAACTACTTGCTCATCATTGACTCTTAAAGTCAATTTTCCTTGTTGTACATCAATTAAGGCTCTCCCTATAGCAAGGAATGGACGTCCAAGTATAAGAGGTACTTCATGATCCTCTTCCATGTCGAGAATGATGAAGTATACAGGGAATATAAATTTATCAACCTTTACCAGTACATCTTCTATAATTCCCCGTGGTCTCTTAATAGATCGATCAGCTAATTGCAATAACACTGTTGTTGTTTTGATTTTTTCTAGTCCAAGTTTCCTGAAAATTGAAAGAGGCGTAAGATTAATACTAGCACCAAGGTCACATAAAGCTTTATCAAAAAATGAATTTCTCAAAGTGCAAGGTATAGTAAAACTCCCTGGATCTTTTAATTTTGGAAGTAGCTTGTTTTGCAGTATAGCGTTACACTCTTCAGTTAACATCATCGTTCCATGTTCCTCTAGCTTCCGTTTATTAGACAAAATTTCCTTAAAAAATTTACTGTAGCTAGGCATCTGTGCTAATGCCTCTGCAAATGGTATGTTAATATGCAACTTCTTGAAAATCTCTAAAAATTTTGAGAATTGTTTGTCCAATTTTTCTTTTTGGAATTTCTGAGGATAAGGAAGAGGTGGCATATATTTAGTTTCGGAGTTAGAATCAATCAAACCTTTACCAGTAGACTTCTTTGCTGAAACTCATTTTTCCTCTTGCTCAGTCTCTTACTTTTCGCCAACTTGCTGAGTAATTTCCTTAGGTTGTGGCTCTTCCAATTGTGTGCCGCTCCTTATTGTTATGGCCTTGACATCTTCCTTAGGATTCTTTTCTGTGTTACTCGGGAGGGAACCTTGTTCACGTCCAGAAATTATGGTTGCTAGTTGACCGACCTGAACTTCCAGGCTTTTGATAGATGCTTCTTGATTTTGGAATCTAGTTTCTACTGTACTTAAGAATTTGGCCATCATGTCCTCCAAGTTGGGCTTTTTTTCTTGAGGAGGATATTCAAGATGATGTTGCTTCGCATTGCTTTGATTCCAAGAGAAGTTCGGATGATTCCTCTATCTCGGATTATATGTGTTGCTGTATGGATTGTTCTGCCTGTGAAAATTTGAAACAAAATTAGCTTGTTCAGTAGATGAATTATATGCAAACTGATTACCTACTTGGCAATTACTGCTGTGATGGCCACTACCACCACACAATTCACATATTGTATGTGAGTTGGGACTAAGTCCATCAATCTTCTTGTTGAGAGTCTCTAGTTGTGCTGCTAGAGTTGTAACAGCATCTACATTGTGCAATCCTGAGGCTCTATTGACAGGTAACCTTTCAATTGGCCATTAATAAGAGTTTGTGGCCATTTCTTCTAGTAATTCAATGGCTTCTTCTAGAGTTTTTCTCATGATAGTGCCACCTGCAACTACATCAATCATGTTGCGGCTTGTACTAGTTAAACCGTTATAAAAAGTTTGTACCTATATCAAAGTGGGCAGCTCGTGACGAGGATATCTTCTCAAAAGGTCTTTAAAACGTTCCCAGGCCTCATAGAGTGACTCCCGATCGACCTGCAAGAACATAGTAATTTCATTACGTAACTTTGCAGTTTTTGCAGGAGGAAAGTATTTCCCTAAAAATTTATGTGCCAATTCTACCCATGTTGTCATGGATCCGACAAGCAAAGAAGTCAACCAGCTTTTTGCTTTATCCCTCAATGAAAATGGGAAAAGTCTTAAACGAATCGCATCCTCCGATACTCTGTTATGCTTGAATGTGTCACAAATTTCAAAGAAATTAATCAATTGAACATTTGGATCTTCTTGCGATAGGCCCCCAAATTGTACTGAATGTTGAATCATTTGAATGATGGCGGGCTTAATTTCAAAATTGTTCGCTTGTATAGGTCGTCGCCGAATGCTAGACTCAACACCATCCATCTTTGGCATGGCATAATCCCACAGTGCATGTTGCACCTCTGCATTGTTTCCTTCTGCCATTGTGTCAACTGTTACTGGTGCTGCTCTTCTCAAAGCGTGAAAAGTGCGCTCAATCTCTGGATTCAGTTCTGCAAGTATTCTCCCACTAGTACGTGTCATGCACTAGTGACGAAAACCCTGCAAAATAGACTTAAAAAACCAAATTAATAAACTCTCAAATTAACTAGTAGAATCACAATGAATGTAATATATTATTTCAGTCCCCGGCAACGGCTCCAAAAATTTGATGCGATGAAATTAACACTAGCAAGTGCACTAATCGTTCAAGTAATAAAATGATGAGTAAATATCGTTCCCAACAAGGACTGAGCAAATACTACAGAAATTATGACTCAACTCTTGCTGTTATTTGAGTAAACAAATAATTGTAGGAGAAAAGTTTACTAGCAATTAACTAAAGAGAAAAAACAAAAGCACTAATAATTAACGGAAGATTTGCAAACTTTGGAATGAAGAATCTTATGAACTAACATGCTAAGGACTCGACTTCACCTAAACCATAATTGATAAGAGTTTTGGATGGACAAGTTTCACTTACTATGTTTTTCAAGATGGTAGAATCCCCAATCAATTGGTTATCCTTATTTAGGTCTAACCACAATCTCGAGAATCATCAACTTCAAATATCCATATTCCAGGTCTATTCTAGATTGATTCAACTTAAGAAGCATTAAGTTCAATGGAATTCCTTTCAGTTAAATCTCCCTATTCGGTTACGGTTTAAACGGACCACATGAACTTCCTAGAATCCCTATTCGGTTACTCCTATTTCATTCATGGCATGTTTTACCCTGGCTTTGCATAGCTAACAATCCAAAATCATATTTATTAATTCAACTATTCATAAAAGCATAGCTTCTCCATTCGACACATCACTATGCCTCAAGAAGGAATCAAAATAATAAATAGCATTAAGAACAATAAAACACACTCTTTGAAAAACAAAGTAAATTCCAACTTGTCCAAATAGCACTCAAGATATAGGTTTAGGATCCATCTATCCTTAACACAAAAATATCTACTCCATAATAATATTCAAACAACCCATGTTCATATTATAAAACATCAACATAGCTAGATAAGAATAATACAAAACCGGAGAAGAATGATTTAAAAGCTTGATGCGTAGCCTCCCGGAGTGTCTCCAACTCTCCTTTTGCGTCTTCTCTCCTCCAAATTCTGTTTTTTTCTTCTATGGCTGCGATCTTCTTCTTGTTCAACTAGGGTTTCAATTTATAACATTCAGAATCCGTGGGCTGGCGCTGCAGTGCCAACATCCCAGCACTGCAGTTTCAAGACATATTTCTAACCCTAGTCTGGTGCTGCAGCTTCAACATCCCAGCGTTGTAGCGCCAAATTTCTGCCCAAATCCTCTCTTTTTGTCAGCTACCTGCACTGCAACGCCAATATCCCAGCGCTGCAGCCTTGAGTTTCTGCCTTCTTTGTGCATTTTGGCCTTCTAGTGCTCTCTAGTGCTCCAGCAAGTGTCTGCACAACAGATTTTCATGACTTAGCATTGATCATTCAACTAAAACAACTTATTAGTAGAATAAGATAGACTAAACTCAAATTGCTAAAAATACATGCAACATAATTCTAATGCTTAAGATTAACACTAAAAACGTGCCTAAAAGCAATATAATAACATGATTTATTCAGAGTTATCAAAACATCATAGCATACACTATAAAACCCGAAGAATACTGTGGAGACGGGTTGTCAATCCTCTCCAAAGCTTACAATTCTGATTTAAGCAAAAGATAAAAGAACTGATCCCTTTTGTGTGTGTTTACAGGTGTATTTATAGGGGTTGAATAACCTTAGAAGACTCAGGAAACCCTAAACTTCCTAAAACGTAAAACATCCTCTTTTTCCAAAACTGGTTCTGTCGTTTTACTGTTCATGCCCGTACATGTGCGCTCAATCGCATATGTTGTGCCCTCGATCGCAAGGCTGCACTCGATCCTTCTTGTGTGCGCATGAGCACTTATACGCACAATCGTACCCAATAGTGCGATCGATCGTACTTTTGCCAGTAGTTGCTCTAGGATTTCCAAGTTTCTTCCTTTAGGTGCCAAAAATGCTTCTTTTTATCCAAGACCCTATAAAAACATGTGAAACACAGAAATGAAGTAAAATAGACTAAATTATCATAACTAACGACTTAACAAATGTAAATAAGGGGGCTTAAATATGAATACTTAAGCACCCATCAGAGAGTTTTGTGGTTTATGAAAATTAAATTTTTGTGTGAATTGATTTTATTTTTCTACTAGTTTAGTTAGCATTTTTGTTTTATTTTTCTTTTGTAATTTTATTTTAGTTTATTTGTTTCTATTGGAAATTGCCCATAAAAAATAAAAATAAAATAAGAAATAAAAATATGTGGATGAATCCAGCACAAATTTCACAGTCTTTGGAGGACACCCTCAAGGATTTCATGAAGATGACCAGCCAGTCCATCAGTGCAGCCAATACATTCAATGTTGATAGTTGTTCTATCTATACTAGCCCTATGCATTTAGCACAGAATTGTCTATCTATGCCAGCTTTTTCCGAGTATCCCATGGAATAAATGAACGCTTTCAATGACTATCGGTGGCAATCAAATGGATCTTACTCTGAGATGTACAATCCAGGGTGGAGGAACCACCCTGATTTTTCATGGACGCAGAACCAACTGATGAATCAGGGAGGAGCCTCTCATCATGCTCACAATCAATACCCTCATGGATTTCCTCCACCAGTTCCACGTTATGGTCGCTCAGCCCATCCAGCACTATCACTCGCTTACCAAGCTCTCACTCAAGCGCTAGGGTCGGTTTCACAGTTATTAGAAGACACCTTTAAGGATTTCATGAAGATGACTGGCCACTCCATCAGCGAAGTAAGAAGTGCGTAAATAGTAAAGACCCAAGCGATTGCCAAGCTAGAGAGTTAAATGGATCAAATCGCAAGTCATGTGGGTGAAAGAGAGAATGGAAAGTTCCCCAATCAACCTATGCCCAACCCGAAGGAATAGTTTGCGGTGGGAAATTCATTAACTCCTACACATGGCCAAAAATAAGTGCAATTGATTGCCACATTGAGGTCTAGGAGATAAGTGTACAATCAAGTGGAAGAGAACCTTGTTATGTAGCAAGGGCAAGAAAGTGACAACAAGGAGAAGAGAGATGCTGAGCCATCTACTACCACACCTACTATTAAGGATCTTCCTGAGGCGTTTGTACCTAAAATGCCTTAGCCTGAGAGATTACAAGCGCTCAAGAAAGGAGGGCAGTCTGAGGACATTGTGGAGGCATGCTTTGCTCAGTTTGGAGAGGATTTGGATTTGGATAAGCTACTTGAGCAAGAAAATGCTATCCTGGAGTCTGTTCCTCAAGAGAGCAGTAAGACGGAGGAGATTGTGGGTGAATCAAGCATTGAGGACCCCCTGGAGGCATGCTTTGCTCAGTTTGGAGAGGATTTGGATTTGGATAAGTTGCTTGAGCAAGAAAATGCTACTTTGGAGTCTGTTCCTCAGAAGAGCAGTGAGACGGAGGATACCACAGCACCTGAACCCTCTAAGAAGGAACTTAAGCCTTTACCGGACAATCTTAAGTATAAGTTCCTAGGTCCAGCATATTCTTTACCTGTGATTATAGCTTTAGATTTGGGTGAGGCTCAAGAGGAGAAATTAGTGGACATTTTAAGATAGCACAAGAAAGCTATCGGTTGGACTATTGAGGATATCAGAGGAATTAGCCCCTCAATGGTGATGCACAAGATACATTTAGAGGAGAATGTCAAGCCATCGAGGGAGCCATAAAAAAGGCTCAACCCAGCTATGTAAGAGGTTGTGAGGACTGAAGTGATAAAGCTATTGGATGTAGGGATCATTTATCCAATCTTTGATAGCGAGTGCGTAAGCCCGATTCATGTCGTGCCAAAGCGGGCTGGATTGATGGTAGTGATGAATAAAGACGACGAGTTGGTTCCAACTCATGTGCAGTCAGGATGGAGAGTGAGTATAGACTACCGTAAGTTGAATGCTACTACAAGGAATGATCATTTTCCACTCCCATTTATTGATCAGATGGTGGAGCACTTAGCTGGGCACGATTACTAATGCTGGGTCTAGCTGAAGACGTTAACTTAGCGTTTATGGGAGGCACCCCACAACATATCCTTTCTGTTTGTTTTTTATTTTACATATTTCTTGTTACTGTTTTTCTCTAGTGTTTTTTATTTTCTAGTCTTTATTTTTTAGGGACAAAGCGTACTTCAGATCAAGTTTGGGGGTATGCTATGAGCCATACCAGTTCAGATAGTTTTCTATTTCCCAGGTCAGCTCTTTCCATATTATTCACACATTAGGGTCAATGTATAATTTAAGTTGGGGGGTATGGGAGACACATTACACACACTTTGTCCTAATTTGTTGTCGTTTTTGTTCATTTAAAAAAAAAGGGTAAATACATGCTCATGTTATTTTGAAATTTTAGTTGATCTAAACAAATACTGTGATGTGATGTCATTGGTGAGCTTAAAATTGTGAACACATGATTTGATGATAGAGTTTTAAAACTTTGTTACTTACTTTAAGCATTTGAGAATTCACATGTTTGATCTAATCTGACATGAGCACATTAGCAAAAAATTGTGTGAGGTATGACATGTGATTTCAATATGTATGTTTCCTTGACTTAACTGAAACTGGATGACTTATAGGATAAACACTTTGGCATAGAAACTAAAAAAAGAAAAAAAAATATTTATAATGATCATCAATAAACTGTCCACTGAGTAACTAGACCTCTTTCCTTAGCATGCAGTGAGTGTTCACGTCAAAATGTGAAAATTTTATTCATAATGATCATTGTGAAACTTTCTGCTAAGTAACTGGACCTCTTGCCTTAATAAGTAGTGAGTGTTCACGTCAAAAGGTGGAAATTTCACTTGGTAGCATTAAGGCCAGTTTAGTTTCGTAGCCTTTTTGGCTTGAGTTAGTAAGTCCTTAGGGGTGTCTTTACACCTAATACCCTAAAACCATCTGGTTTGGGAGTCAATGACTTAACACTCGATACATGGGTCAATTAGAAAGCTTAAGGGAACTAAATATAACAGAGCCTTATAATAAAAATAAATAAATAAAAAAAAATAAAACTATGCCATTGTTTTTCATTCTGATGAGAAATTCTGTGAATCTTGAGACATGGAGACATTGTACATTGAAGTTATTTGGAAACCTCATCTGTATATGCTAATTCACTTTACACTGATTCAAGCTTGTGATGTCTTAGCCTGCCTCTTCTAAGTAATTAGGTTTTAAAATTGCTATTCATTGCAAAGAAAGGTTATATCTTTTTAAGCTTTCTCATGAATGAATATCATGGTTTTGAGTGCTCCTTAAATTTTTGGATACCATGAGTGATGAACTTATCTTTATGTTCTTTGTTTTTCATTTAGTTTTTTTATACTGTTTTGCTAAGGGTCTAGCAAAATGTAAGTTTGGGGGTATTTGATGAGTGCCAAATATTGCAAATTTTGGCCCCTTAATTTATATTTGTTAGCTTAGGAATTTGTTACTTTGAGTTATTTTCGTTATTTTATAGGTTTATAAGCACTCAGAAAGGAGTTTCACTAAAATTGCCAGAATTGCATGTACAGATTAGTCATTTTTGTGGATTTTATTGTATTGATTCAGGAATAACCAGGAGATGAGCTATATATTCTTGGAAAGATCTGGATGTCTATTTTCTGAGGAATTTTATGGTTCATAAAAATAATTTTTCTAGAGAAAGTTATGGTAGTTTTAGTAGACAAAGGTCATGCTGTGTGTGATTTCAGTGTGGCAGATAAGTCATTTTTGTGGATTTTACTGTATTGATTCAGGAAAAACCAGGAGATGAGCCATAAATTCTTAGAAAGATCCGGATGTCTATTTTCTGAGGAATTTTATGGCTCATAAAAATAATTTTTCTAGAGAATGTTATGGCAATTTTAGTAGACAAAGGTCAGGCAGTGCACCATGCTACGCTCGAGCGCACAAGACTGTAATTGAGCACACTCGGGGAGTATCCCACATCGAATTTGAAACACATTGCACTATTGAGTTTCCCTATAAAAGCCCCACCTCATTGAAGCAATTGGTGTGCAATCCAGAAGACTTCTGCTAGCATTCTGGTGGATCTCGAAGGCTTTGCTACCACGAGGGGAAGCGCCATCCAACAACGAGTGGGATTTCTCCCAATGTATAGTCAGTTTTAATTTATTTCTTTTTTAGTTTTAAAGTTCAATGTTTAGTACTTTTATTGTGAACTTTAGTTTCATAATTACGAGAGGCTAAAATCTTCATCTAAGGTTGAAGATGAAGCCTCGCCATTGTTTGGCATAATATTTTTTAGATTTGTTCATACAATTATGATATTTTTAATATAAATATCTGTTTAATTATTTGAGTAAAATCTTATGATTGATTGCTTTTAAATTGCTAAATTGGATATTCCTTGTGTTTCATCTGCCGAATACAGCGGATCATTCAAATTAGATTGGATATCTATTGTGATTTGTGAATTAAACGGATACATTGGATGGTTTTGGTTTAGTTTGAGTATTCGCCGTGATTTGTATAATGGTGGATTCATGGAATGATTTGATAGATTATTTTTATATAGAACATGAAAATATATACTTTACTTTGGAGGGGTGGATTCAGAACCTTAGTATCTTTATCATTTGCTTTAAACTAATTTAGTTTAAGTTTATATTTCTTTGCACAATATAATTCACAATTTGGAACTAGGTTAAAATAGGGTTAGTTTAGATAAAAATATATTTTCATAACGCAATTCCCTGTGGATTCGACCTCGCACTTGCACAACACTATATTACAAACGACTCGTGCACTTGCGAGTAATTTAAAACTCACAACATTTAGCATTATATTTTCAGATATGTTTGTACAATGATGATATTTTTAGTATAAATGTTCTATTTCAATTGTTTGAGTAAACTCTTATGATTGATTGTTTTTTAAATTGTTAAATTGGATATTCCTTGTGTTTCATTTGCCGGATACGACAGATCATTCAAATTAGATTAGATATCCATTGTGATTTGTGAATAAAATGGATACATTGTATGGTTTTGGTTTAGTTTGGGTATTCGTCGTGATTTGTATAATGGTGGATTCATGGAATGATTTGATAGATTATTTTTATATTATACATGAAGATATATGCTTTACTTTGGTGGGGTGGATCCAGAAAACCTTAGTGTTTTTATCAGTTGTTTTTAAATCAATTTAGTTTAGTTTATATATCTTTACAAGATGCAATCCAAAATTCGGAACTCGGTTAAAATAGTTTAGATAAAAATATTTTTTCACAACGCAATTCCCTGTGGATTCGACCTCGCACTTGCACAACACTATATTGCAAATGACTCGTGCGCTTGTGAGTAATTTAAAACTCACAACAAAGTGCACAAGGTCAACAGTAGCATAGTGTGCAAATGCGAGATCATCTCCGCAGGGATTGGTGAATTTCGTTTTAGAATCAGTTTCACAATATAAAATAATAGAAATAAATATTAAGTTTGTAGGAATATTAATAAAAGCGTAGAGACTTGATATCCACCACCAATCATGCTACCGCAATAAAACAATATGCTAATTCTTTAAATATGTCATGATTACCTAATGTTTGTCAACCTAAGGGTTTGGTCCACTCCTTAAGCTATTGATTTCCCTAAGCAACGAGTTAGGCATGGTGTATACTCTAACTCTTCTCTTTCTTTAAGGGATTCAACATGGTGTATACTAAGTTGTTCCTTAAGAGAGCATAGGATCTGTGAAAATCGACAGCCACACGAGACCTAGGGCTTGATCCACTCCCGGTTTCCTATATTGATTAACCAAAGAACCCGACATGGATTTCTTTTGTTATTATTGTTGAATCCAGGACTTGGTCATCCAAATTGATTCAACTAACTAATCCATACCATATGCATACGTTGATCAGACAAACACATATGAGGAATTTAAATAAAAATAGACATTAATCAGTTAAAACATCACAACATAAATATTGCAAAGGCACTAATATTGAATTTTGGAGTAAACATAATTAGGGCTTCAACCAAGCCCTTACTAAGAAGTTAGTTACACATGGCTGTGATGCTAAACATCTTCATAAAGTAAAAATAAAGGGGAAAGAATAAACCCAAGAGAAGAGTCGTCAATTTCTCTCCAAAGCTTACAACTCCAAGGAAAATCAAACGTGAATTTTTTGTGTTTTACAAGCCTATATATAGGGTTCTAAGGACACCTCGAAACCCTAATTTCCAAAATAAGACCTGAAGCAATCTTTTCAAAACTGGCTCTGCCGCCTCACTGTACATGTGCGCTCGATCTCATGCTTTTGCGCTGAGATCGAGTGCAGGGTTGTGCTTGAGCCTTCTATGTGTGCGCTCGATCATAGAAACTTTGTGCTCGATCACACTTGGCTACTTCCAGGTCTTCAGATTTCTTCCTTAGAGCTCTAAAATGCTTCATTTTCTTCAAGAACCTATAAAAAACACAAAAAACACTATAATGAAGTAGAATATACTAAAATACATAAATAAAGAGCTTGACAACTATAAATTTATTACGCCCCCAAACTTACATATTGCTAGTCTCTTAGTAATACAAAACGAAAAACTAATTGAAAAACAAAATCAAAGATAATTTCATCATTCATGATATCTAAAAATTTGGATTGCACATAAAACCATGATATTTGTTCATGAATAGGCTTAAAATATAAACACATCCTTGCAATGAAAAAGGATTTTAAATTCTAATCACTTACACAAAGCTGTTTTAAGGCATCACAAGTCTAACTTAGTGTGTGGTGAATTGGCACATAAAAGATGAAGCTTCCAAATAACTCCAATGTATAGTGTTTCGGTGTCTTAACATTCATCGAATTTCCTATCAGAATGAGCAATAATGGCATAGTTTTGTTTCTTTTCTTTTTCTTTATTATAAGATTTTTTCCACGTCAAGTTCCATTAAGCTTTCTAATTGACTCATGTAGCGAGTGTTTAGCCAATGACTCCCAAACCAGATGGTTTTAGGGCATTAGGTATAAAGACACCTCTAAGGACTTACTAACTCGAGTCAAAAAGGCTACGAAACTAACTGGTTTTAATACTGCCAGGCAAAATCCCCACCTTTTGACGTGAACACTCACTGTCTACTGAGGCAAGAGGTCTAGTTACTCAGTGGAAACTTTATTTAATGATCATTATATGCATAATTCCCACCTTTTGACGTGAACACTCACTACTTACTAAGGCAAGAGGTCTAGTTACTCAGTGGAAAGTTTATTTAATGATCATTAGGAGCATTTTATTTTCTCTTTTTGCACAATAAACATTTTTCTCTATTTTTCTATGCCAAAGTGTTATTCTAACAAGTTATCTGATTATAATTAGGTCATGGAAACATATACATAAAAATTATATGTCATACCTCACATCATTATGTGCTAATGTGCTCGTGTCAGATTTAGATCAAACTTGTGAACTCTTAAATGCCTTGAAGTAAGTAATTAAACTTTTAAAACTTTATTATTAGACTATGTGTTCTAGATTTTAAGCTTACTGATGAAGTTTTATCATAATATTTGTTTTAAATCAACCAAAATTTTCAAAACAATATGAACATGCATTTATCTTTTAAAGGATACTAAAAAGAACTAGGATAGAGTGTGTGAATGTGTATCCCATACCCCCAAACTTAATGTACACATTGTCCCCAATGTATGAGTAACATGGAAAGATCTGACCTGGGAGATGCTGAACTAGATGGCTGGCATGGCTCGTAGCACACCCCCAAACTTGAACTTGATGCACTCACTCTGTCCCTGAAAAAGAAAAACAAACGTAATACCGAAAAATAAGAAATACTAATAATAAATAGTTATATAAAAGTAAATACTAACAATAAATAAAAGAAAATACTAAAAATAAAAGTGTATGTTGTGGGGTGCCTCCAATGAGAGCTAAGTTTTATGTCTTCAGCCAGACGGGGTACCACTCTCACTGTTGGTCTCCAGGTGGTGCAGTCGATGACGTATTGGGTGCGGGAGGTAGTCGATCAAGGATGGCTTGGAGCATCACCTCCTATCATGCAAAGTATGCCTCAAAGCAATCGATGTGCTGATGTACTAATAATGTCTCCTCCCTATCCTTCTGGTGAATGTCAGAGAGCTCACATAAAAAAGAGGACAACTCCTCGGAAAAGTGTTAGTACTCGGTGGATCCCATGTTTGGCTGGTCCTTGATGAGTGCCAAATATTGCATATTTTGGCCACTTAATTTACATTTTTTATCTTAGGAATTTGTTGCTTTGAATTGTTTTTCGTTGTTTTACAGGTTTACAAGCTTGGAAATGAGTTTCACTAAATTGCCAGAATTGCTCGTACAGATCAGCTATTTTTGAGGATTAAACCGTATTGATTCAGGAAGAACTAGGAGATTAGACATATATTCTTGGAAAGATCCGAATGTCTATTTTCTGGGGAATTTTACAGATCAATAAAATGATTTTTCTAGAGAAAGTTATGGCAGTTTTAGTAGACAAAGGTCAGGCTATGCATGATTTCAGCGTGACAAATCAGCCATTTTTGAGGATTTAACTGTATTGATTCAGGAAGAACCAGGAGATGAGCCATATATGCTTGGAAATATTCAGATGTCTATTTTCTGGGGAATTTTACGGATCAATAAAATGATTTTTCTAGAGAAAGTTATGGCAGTTTTAGTAGACAAGGTCAAAGAGCAAAAGCTGGAATCTGCAGTATCCCACATCGGATTGAAAACAAATTGCACTTGTGATGTTTCCCTATATAAGCCCCTCTTCACTTCATCTTTAGTGTGCAATTCTTGGTGCCATTTGGTGTAATCCGGTGGACATCTGTTAGCATTCTGGTGGATCCCGAAGGCTTTGCTACCACGAGGGGAAGTGCCGCCCAACAGCGAGTGGAATTCCTCCCATGTATAGTCATTTTTAATTTACTGCTTTTTTTAGTTTAATGTTTAGCACTTTTATTATGAACTCTAGTTTCATGATTATAAGTGACTAAAATCTTAAACTAAGGTTGAAGATGAAGCCTCGCCGTTGTTTGGCATAATAGTTTCAGATTTGTTTATACAATTCTGATTTTTTTTTTAGTATAAATGTTCTATCAATTATTTGAGTAAAATTTTATGATTGATTGCGTTTAAATTGTTCTGTTGGATATTCCGTGTGTTTCATCTGATGGATACATCAAATTGTTTTTGATTAAATTGGATTTCCTTTGTGATTTGTTAAAAGCGGATACATTGGATGCTTTTGGTTTAATTGGGATATTTGTTGTTTTTTGTTTTAAGTTGGATTCATGGAATGTTTTGATAGGCTATTTTTAGAACATGAAGATATATGCTTAACTTTGGTGGGGTGGATTCAGAAACCTTAGTGTCTTTATTATTAGTTTTAAATCAATTTAGTTTAGTTTTTATTTGTTTTGCAACATATAATTCAAAACTCGGAACTAGGTTAAGATAAGTTTAGTTTAGATAAAATTACATTTTCACATTGCAATTCTCTGTGGATTCGACCTTGCACTTGCACAACACTATATTGCAAACGACTCGTGCGCTTGCAAGTAATTTAAAACTCACAACAATCCTCCTCCCTAGTAAAGCTCTTTGTGGGGTGTTCAATATCCATAGGATTATCCTCCATGTGCTCATCAGCAGGTGCATGCCCTCGAAGTCCTCTCGGCATGTGGGACTAGCTCATCCCAAAGAATGGGTGCTCACTCAACGGTCCATCAATGGGGAGCCCTTGATCCCCTTCTTCTTAAATATATAGTTGAGGAGGAACAGGAAGGGGAGCCCTCATGCATTCGCCGTGGTGGTGGTCCCAAAACTTATGGAGCTGGCTCCATATGACTGTTGGAATGGAATACCAATGGCCACGGTGGAATGCATATAAAGCCTGTAGGAATTGGTTCTTCCTCTGGGTTTTGTGCCCTAATGGGCACATATTTCGCTGTAGGATGGAGTCCACGAGCCAGAGTCATGGAGGCAACTTGGACCAGCTCCCAGCGTTGTTGTGCAGATTAGCGTACTGGCTCGCACACATATCCTTAATGATGTGGGGTAGGGGAAAGGGCTCTGGCTGCTCCTCCATCTGGGTGTCCTCGGAAGGGGACTCATCACAATAGTGAAGAGCAGCAGCTATATCAACAGTGGTCACCTCTATGAACTTGCCCTAGACTAGTGAAGATGAGATCCCTAGTCGATTGCAGTCGAAGGATAAGTTCTTGTAGAATTGGACCACAAACCGGGTGTATGCAGTCAAACAATTAGGCTTGAACAACCTCTTCAATCCTCGGTTCTTGAATTCTTGAACCGCCCATCGAGTGGCATCCAAGCTCTTGAAGTCATCATCGATGTTAAAATTAGTCTCGAACAAGAGCTCTCTTTGTTCGAAACTGGGCCGGGATGACTGGGCACGGATGCTGGAGGCACGGGAGGTGGAGATGAGGTGTTCTTGATCACAATTGGTGAACTATGATCGATCATAGATACCTTGCACTCGAGTGCATTGAGTCAAGCAAATGGTCGAATAGGTTGTGAGCAACCTGAAGATTGATCTCACGGAGGGGACTCCGAAATGGTTCTAACCCCCTGCAAATCCACTAAAACAGCCACACAAGAAACACAATTGTATATACTATATAATATTTATGAGAATGAATGAAAAAAGAAATTAGATTGGCAATGTAGGGAGGAAATGGGGAACAAAATGTAATAAGGGAAGAAAAGGGTATAGGGTTACGTACGGTTGGGGAGGTGGTGTTTTGTAGTGGTAGGGTGGTGGTGGGTGGTGAGTGTTGGTGGTGAGAGTGAGAGTTGAGGGTGATTGTGTTGAGGGTGACTGTGAGTGCGAGAGACAGAGAGAGAGAGCGCGATTGAGCATATGGTGAGGGAAATGTGATAAGTAAAGGAAGTGGGTTTTCAACCATCACGTGACTTTCCGCCCCGAGTGCATTCAATCGCACTCTGAAGTGCGCTCGATTGCACTTGTGCGCAAATGTGTGCGTGGGTGTGGTACGCTCGCGCACTATAGAGCACAAGGCAAGAGTGCGCTCGATCGCAAGGGCAGAAAGTACTAATAATCAAATAAACTATAAAAGGACTAAAAGGATGAAAAGTAATGAGAATAATTAATAAAAATAAAACCATACCATACTTAGTGGCCTCACTACCACTGACCTCAATAGAAGCGCTTGAGCTACATGGTTATCAAAGCTGGAACTGCTCAAGTGCTCTCTATAGTAGCTTCAGTGCTACTCTCTTTGAAGGAGGCACTTAGAGTCCACCTCATGTGACTCAAATGCTCTTGGTTCTACTATATACTGGACAGATTGAAGTGTCAAGTCTTCATCTCTAGGTGGCAAGTTGATTTCAAGGTATGGCTTAACTTTGTGTCCATTTATTGTGAATGTCTGATTGCCGTTTAAACCATGAATCTCTAAAGCACCATGAGGAAAGACCTTGGCGACCACATAAGGACCAGACCATCGGGACTTTAGTTTGCCTGGGAACAGTCTTAATCTTGAGTTGTAGAGTAACACCCCTTGTCCCACATAAAACTATTTCCTTATCAGTTGTCTATCATGATAGGGTTTTGTCATTTCTTTGTTGGTGTTCTCATATGCATCATACCTTAATTCTTCCAGCTCATTTAAGTCCAGCTTCCTCTTCTCACCCGCTTGTTTCATGTCAAAATTGAACTGTTTAATGGCCCAATATGCTCGATGTTCTAACTTCACTGGCAAATATCATGCTTTCCCAAAGACCAAGCGGTTTGGAGACATGCAAATTGGTGTCTTGTAAGCTGTCCTATATGCCCATAAAGTATCATTCAGTCACAAAGACCAATCCTTCCGATTAGGATTCACGGTCCTCTCTAGGATGCTTTTGATTTCTCAGTTACTTAACTCCACTTGGCCACTGGTTTGAGGATGATATGGAGTGCCAACTTTATGGGTGATCCCATATTTTCTTATGAGCGCGGCAAAAGAGTGATGATGAAAGTGGCTGCCGCCATCACTGATGATTGCTCTTGGAGTCCCGAACCGAGTAAAGATGTTATCCTATAGAAACTTCATAACCACTTTGTGATCATCAGTCTTTGAGGGGACAGCCTCGACCCATTTGGACACATAATCCACACTCACAAGAATATATAAATAACCAAAGGAGTTAGGAAATGGACCCATGAAATCAATGCTCCATACATCAAAAAGTTCTACTATATGAATATTTTGTAGGGGCATCTGATTTCGGGAAGAGATGTTACCTGTCTGCTGGCATCTATCACATGAGCTGCTGATAAGTACTTAAATATTCATATTTAAGCCCCTTAATTTATGCTTGTTAGGATATTTGGTTATCTATTTTAGTAGATTCTATTTCATTTTTATGTTTTATGTGTTTTTCATAGGGCTTTGACAAAAAGATAACATTTTGGAGCTCTAAGGAGTAAAAAGTAAAGTTCTGCAATCCAGCAAGGTGCGCTCGAGCGCACCTCCCTTGTGATCTAGCGCACAGGCACACAAGCGCACTCATAGAAGGCTCAAGCGCACACATGCGCTCGAGTGTAGACCGCATACACTCGAGCGCACACACTCCAGAGGCGGCAGAGCCAGATATGGAAAGAAGTCTCCGGACCTCAAATAGGAAATTAGGGTTTCGGGGCACTCTTAGAGCCCTATATATAGCCTTGTAAAACACATAAACCAGACCTTTTGTTTTGAGACTTGAAGTTGCAAGCTTGGAGAGGAATTGACGACTCGTCTCTCGAGTCTTCTTCGGGTTTTATTTTTCTGTTTTTGTTTATTATGGTTATAATGTTTAGTTCAACTAGCATGTGTAACTAAACCCTCATAGGGCTTGATTAAAGCCCTAGTTAGGCTTTTCCCCATATATATTCATTGATTACCTTTGTTTATAGCCATGTTAGAATGTTTAACTTGATTAATGCCTCATTGTATTTAAATTCCTCATATATGAGTGTCTGATCAACATATGCATGTGGTATGGATTAGTTAGTTGAATTAATTTGGATGATCGAGTCTTGGGTTCAACAATAGTAATAAAAGATATCCACACTGGATTCTTGGGTTAATCAACATGAGAAACCAAGAGTGGACCAAGCCCTAGGTCTCGTGTGGTTGCCGATCTCCACAGCCCTTATGCTCTCTTAAGGAACAACTCAGTATACACTCATGTTGAATCCCTTAAGAAAGAAAAGAGTTAGAGTATACACCATGCCTAACTCATTGCATAGGGAGATCAATAGCCTAAGGTATGGGCCAAGCCCTTAGGTTGGCAACCGTTAAATATTCATAATAAGGCTAGAGCATTGGCACCTTACTTAGTGAGAAAGTGTAATTAGTGGTGGATATCGCAGTCCTATGTTCTTATTATTATTAACTCACACTCAACATTTATTTCTCTTTTTACTTTGAAGAATGTAATTCTAAATCGAAGTTTACCAATCCCTGTGGAAATGATCTCGCACTTGCACACTATGCTACCATTGACCTTGTGCACTTGCAAGTAAAACAAGTACGATTATTTGCATATTTATTTAGGTAGATAATCGCACAATAAGTTTTTGGCACCGTTGCCAGGGATTGTGCTTAAATTTTTTTTAGAATTATCTTTCATTAATCATTGTTATTTCTTTTTCATTATATTTCTACTTTTAGCAAACATCTCAAAAATTTTAAGTTTTTGTTTTTATCTTATTTTTGTTTCATTAAACCCTAATCGAATTCTTTTTGTTTTTCTATTTCAGGCACACTAGCAGAACTTTCTGTGCCACTTACGATCGAGCGCACCCTCCTGTGCGATCAAACGCAATTGAGGCAGAGAGTTACCCGAGCAGCAGTATTTAACTGTTGCACTTAAGCGATTGTCACCGATTCATGCACGGACTTCGATCCAAGCATCCAACATTCTTTCCCCTCAATACCGAGCTTGAGCGAACCGACAAAGGCTTAGAGATAACTCAGAAGAGATAGAAGAAGAAATTGAGGAAGAAGTACCAATGGCAGAACAGATCGACAATCAGTAACCACCCGAGCGAAGGCCGATGAAGCAATCCTTCATCCCACAGAACCTTGATCAACCATCCTGCATTGCTTATCAACCTGAGGCAGAAGGAAACTACTATATATCTCCGAAAATGCTCAGTGCACTGACTCACTTTAGGGGTACACCTAATGAGGACCCACACTTGCACCTCCGAGAGTTCTTTGATCTTTGCAAGTTCCAGCACATCCGAGGCTTAGACCAAGAAGGAATAAGGTTAATTCTTTTCCCTTTTTCCTTAAAAGATAATGCTAAACTGTGGTACAATTCTTTACCTGCAGTTTTTATCCACACTTGGGAGGAGTTGGCTAGCAAATTCCTAAGGAAGTTTTTCCCAGCCCAAAAGACGAGGCAAATGAGGAAGGAAATTCAGTCCTTCCAACAAAAGGATGGAGATCTATTCTTCGAGGCATGGGGACACTTCAACGAGCTGCTACTCAAATGCCCACATTACAACCTACCTCAGGATGAACTGGTACAAGCTTTTTATGAAGGTTTAAGTGATACTAACAAAAGTATTATGGATTCAGGTTGTGGAGGAGTGCTGTTGGAGAAAAGCAGCAAAGAAGCTATGGAGCTTTTCAAAACCCTAAGTGAACACACTCAGCAGTTCTCCTCTCGAGGTAGACATGTAACCAAGAGTAAGGGTATGTATGAGGTAAACTTTAATGGAGGATCATCCACTCAAATAACTGCTGTGGAAAGGAAACTAGACATGTTAGTTAAAGCTATGGCTGCTCAGAATGCCTCACCTAACCCACCAACCACACCACTCTAGGTATGTGCTATTTGTTCCCAATGTGATCATAATACTGATATATGTCCCATGTATTCATCTTCAGATCATGAGCAAGCAAACTTTGTGGGACCAAACAACTATTCACCGAAGAACAATCCTTATGCAAACACTTACAACCCTAGATGGCGGAATCACCCGAATTTTTCTTGGAGCAACAATCAGAACAGTCAAGGGCAGCAAAGAAAATTCCAACCAGTAGCCCTCTCAACTCCCGAGACAAAGAAAAATGACCTCGAAAGTCTTGTGAGGTAATTAGCAACTCAGCAGCAACAATTAATGACTTCACACGAACAGTTCATGGAAGAAACGAAGCAATTTCGGACTGAGATGAGACAAACCACTACAAAACATGATCAAGCCATTCAAGGATTAGAGGTACAAATGGGGCAATTGACCAAGGAACTAAATAGTATAAAGCAAGGTGAGCTTCCCACCCAACCAATACCTAATCCAAGAGGAAATCAACAATTGAATGCTGTGACAACCCTGAGAAGTGGAAAGATCATAGGCATCGATGAGCCTGCACGAGCATCTCTAGACAAAGCATCCACCTCTAAGGTAAGTGACATAGAAAAGGTAAATGCGCCTCCACCATTCCCTCAAAAGTTAGTAAAACCTAAGAAAGAGACTAAACTTATTGACATTTTCGTAACTTTGAAAAAGGTGGAAATAAATATTCCTTTATTAGATGCAATTAAATAAATTCTTGCGTATGTTGAGTTTTTAAAAGATTGTTGCACTAACAAAAGGAAATTTCAAGAACATGAGATAGTAGCCTTGACTGAAAAGGTAAGTGCTGTACTATTAAGAAAATTACCACCAAAACTAAAAGATCCAGGCAGTTTTACCATTCCTTGAAGGCTAGGTGACCAGCTATTCAAGCATGAACTATTGGATCTAGGAGCGAGTGTTAATCTGTTGCCATACAGTGTATTTGAGACACTAGGTTTGGGGGAGCTTCAACTGACCTCTATCACTTTGCAATTAGCTGACAGAAGCATCAAACGGCCGAGAAGTATCCTCGAGGATGTTTTGGTAAGAGTAGGTAAATTTATTTTACCTGTTGATTTTATCGTCTTAGATATGGAAGAATGTCATATGCCATTGCCACTCCCCATCATCTTGGGAAGACACTTTATAATGACTGCTGACACCAAAATTAATGTAAAAAGGGGCATTGTCACTATGACAGTAAATGATGAGGAAATAGAATTCAAAATATTTAACACATCAAAATCAACCAAAAATGATAATGAATACTCTAATGTAAGCTTAATGCAAAGTGTTGTTGAGAAAGTTTACATTGATCCATTGGAGACCATCCTCAAAGATGGTGACATAAGATTGGACATTCCGCTAAAGGATGACGAGGTGATCAAGGACATCAACAAAGCTATGCACCCCCTCAAGAACACACCAAAGTCTTCAAGTAAGTATATTCCTCCAATTGAGCCTCCTGAACTTACTAACACTACTTTCCCCTCTTCTATTATCCAGGTCAAAAAATTAGAGATGAAGCAGCTGTCAAGGGCACTGAAACCACCTGATGTGGATTCTAAGTGCCCCCTCCAAAAAGAATAACACTGAAGCTACTATAGAACGCACTTGAGCAATTTCTACTTGCATAACATATAGCTCAAGCACCTCTATCGAGATTAGTGGTACTGAGGCCACTAAAGTATGGTGAGGTTGTATTGTTCTAGAGTTATTTTTTTTTCAGTCTTGGTAAGTAAAATTATCTATGCATTCTGTCTTGCACTCGAGCGCACAATTCATTACGCTCTAATGCGCACGAGTGCACCCCAGCAATAAGCTTCTGCCATAAGTATGATCGAGCGCACTGCACCATGCGCTCAAGTGCATTCGAGGTAGAACTCACGTGCTCATTTTAAAAAAACATAACTTGCCCATTTTTCCCCTCACGCTCAATCACAAGCTGTTTGCTCCTCGTTCGCACCCTCGCCCTCTTCAGCTCTAAAAATCATCTCCAGCTCACAACAACCCTCACCATCACTTCCAAATCTGTTACCAACACCACCACAAACATCCTCCATCCCGTTTACCCACTTTATCTCCATCTCTTTCTTTATACACTACCATCTCACAGGCACAAATCCACACGATAGAAATTTTAACAAATTGTTTTACAAAATTGCCTGCACACCATCACACACTAGTATTTTTTAATATGTTTTTCTCTTATTATATGTTATCTTGTGTGTTGATTGAATCTTTTCGTATTTACAGGAGGTTGGGGTCGTGTTTGGGTACTATGCACAAGTTTCGCGTATTTGGCACACAGAAACTGTTTGACAAATTGCCTGAGTCAGTGCGCTCGAGCGCTGGTACTTTGCAATCGAGCTCACCTCAATCTGAGCAATTGAGCGCACCATCAACTGTGATCGAGCGCAATCACACCAGAAGCTACACTGCTTTTCTACAACACATGGCCTCCACCTCCCGAGTTTCCAGCAGCCACCACTAGGCATCCTGGCCCAGTTTCGAGCAACGTGAAATATTGTTCGAGACTATATTTAACATAGATAAGGATTTCAAGAGTTTGGACACCACGAGATGGACGGTCCAAGAGTGTTGAGCGATTATCCACCTAAATAAATAAGTAAATAATCGCGCTTGTTTTACTTGCAAGTGCACAAGGTCAACAGTGTAGTATAGTGTGCGAATGCAAGATCATCTCCACAGGAATTGGTAAAGTTCAATTTAGAATTATATTCGCAATATAAAATGATAGAAATAATAAAGCGTTGAGAAATAATAAAGATAAAATACTAAGGATAAAGGCGTAGGGACTTGATATCCACCACTAATTATGCTACCACAATATAACAGTATGCCAATGCTTTATTCATGCCATGTATACCTACTAGTTGCCAACCTAAGGGCATGGAATCTACTCTCGGTTTCCCATGTTGATTAACCCGAGTATCCGGATAAGATATCCCTTGTTACTAATGTTAGACCCAGGACTCGGTCATCCAAATTGATCTAACTAACAAGTCCATACCACATGCACATATTGATCAGACATATACATATGAGGAATTTAAATAAAAGCGGGTATTAATGAAGTTTAAGCAACATAACATAAATATCGCAAGGCGCCAATACTAAATTTATTGAGTAAACATAATTAGGGCTTCAACTAAGCCTTACTAAGAATTTAATTACACATAATAAAATAAAAAGGAAAGAAGAAACCCGAGAGAAGAGTCGTCAATTCCGCTCCACGGTCTCCTTCTCCAAGCAAAAGATAAAAGAAGGGATAAAAGAAGTGATCTCCCCCAAGAGGTGATGCCTTTTGTGTGTGATTTACAAGTGTATTTATAGGTCTTTAAGAAGTCCTAAGAGGCTCATGAGTTCCTAAACTTTCCTAAAACACAAAACTCCTTTATTTCCAAAATATTCCAAAACAGGGTTCTGCAGTTTACTGTTCACGCCCGTACATGTGCGCTCGATCGCATATGTGGTGCGCTCAATCGCACAGAGGAGTGCGCTCGATCGCAATCTAGCCAGCAGCTGCTCCAGGATTTTCAGATTTCTTCCTTTAAGTGCCAAAAATGCTTCTTTTTCTCCAAGACCCTATAAAAACGTGTAAAACACAAAAATGAAGTAAAATAAACTAAAACATATAGATAAAGAACTTAACAAATGTAAATTAAGGGGCTTAAATATGAATATTTAAGCTCCTTTCACACCCCCAAACTTACATATTGCTAGTCCCTTAGCAATACAAAACCAAAACCTAAATGAAAAACAAAGACGCAAAGATAAATCCAATGGTCATGGTGTCCAACAAAAGTTTAGGTTTCACACAAAACTATGATCCGCATTCATGAGCAAGCTTAACAAGTATAAATACATCTTTGCAATGAATATGAGTTTTGAACGCAAATCACTTTCATGAGGCAGGTTAAGACATCACAAGTTTGACTGAGTGTGTGGTGGACTAGCACATAAAAGATTGGGTTTCCAAATACTTATAATGTGTAGTGTTTCGATGACTCAAGATTCACCAAATTTCCTATTAGAATCAACAAAGATGGCATAGATTTTCTTCTTTTCTTTTATTTGTGAGATTTTTGCCCAGTTAGTTCCCTTAAGCTTTCTATTTGAGTCATGTAACGAGCGTTTAGCCAATGACTCCCAAACCAGATGGTTTTAGGGAATTAGGTGTAGAAACACCCCTAAGGGCTTACTAACTCGAGTCAAAAAGGCTATGAAACTAACTGGTCTTAATGCTATCGATCAGAATATTCCACCTTTTGACGTGACACTCACTGCTTACTGAGGCAAGAGGGCCAGTTACTCAATGGAAAGTTCTTTTTAATGATCTTTAGGAGCATTTTTTTTCTTTTTTTCTTTTTGAGCAATAACGAACTTTTTCTATTTTTTTATGCCACTGCGTTAATCTAATAGGTCATCTGGTTCACAGTCAAGCATAAGAAACATACAAATCAAAATTATATGTCATACCCCACACAACTATGTGCTCATGTTTAGTTTAAGTCGAACTTGTGAATCCTTAAATGCCTAAAAGAAAGTGATTATGGTTCAAAACTTAATTATTGACCCATATGTTCAAGGTGTTAAGCTCACTTATGAAGTCAAATCATATTGTTTGTTTAGAACACCCAAAAATTTTGGAACGGAATGAACATGTATTTATCTATGAAAAACAACAAAACAAAAAAAACTGGGACAAGTTGTGTGTGAATGTGTCTCCTATACCCCCAAACTTAAATTACACATTGTCCCCAATGTGCGAATAACAAGGAAAGAGCTGACCTGGGAGATGGAGAACTAGCTAGGTCGGCATGGCTCATAGCGTACCCCCAAACTTGAACGGATGCATACATTGTCCCTAAAAAAAGAAAAACTAACGTAATACAGGAAAACAAGAAGTAATAAAAATAAATAAATAACAATAAATACATAAAATAATAAAAATAAAAGGATAAGCTGTGGGGTGCCTCGCATGAGCGCTAAGTTTAACGTCTTCAGCTGGGCCAAACTTTATTTTTCCCCAAAACTAAGAGTGGCAGCAGCTAGCATAGGAAGTATCTTATTCTCTCCCATATAAGCATAAGATAAGTGCTCGGGCAACTGCTTGAATTCCAAGTTAGGTACCTGTACAATAAAAGGCAAAATAATATTAGTAGGCACATGATGGTCAAATGGATTGGTGTACTTACTTGGATGCTTTGGAAAGGCCTTTAGGATGTGCACAGTTTCAATGAGGTCGTTAGTAACATCTTCTGATTTTGGCTCAATATCTGATCCTTTAAAATAATGGGTGAAGGTGGTCTCCAAGGGATCAATATGATGGTCATGAAAGACTTGTTTAACAACACCTTGCTTTTGTTCACTTAGCTCCTTAGCCAATTCCCCCATTTGTACTTCCAATCTATGAATAGCTTGCTCATGCTTGGTATTGATTTGTTGTTGCTCAATCATGAACTGTTCTTATGAAGTCATCAGTTGCCTTATAAGACTCTCTAAGTCACTATTTTCTGATTCCAGCACTGGTTGGGCTACTGGTTAGAAGTGTCGTTGCTATCCTTGAAGATTCAAAGCATTGTGATTGTTGCTCCGTGAGAGGTTGGGGTGGTGCTTCCATCCAAGATTGTAGGTATTTGTATATGCATTGTGCGGTCCCTCATAATTTGCTTGCTCTTGATCTGCATATGAATACAAATGGCAAATGTTAGTAGTGTGATCAAAACGAGAACATATAGCACATACCTGGAGTGGTTTGCCTTGCGGACTAGGTGATATGTTTTGAGTAGTTATGGCATTTATGAGCATATCTAGCTTCCTCTCCATAGCATCCAGACAAGTATATTGAGCTTCTGTCATTGGTGCTTCTCCCTTTGAATGAATTAGCTGAAAAGCTTCAGTGCAGCAGTTTTACTCTGCTGCTCGGATACTTTCTGCCCTAAATGCGCTCAATCGCAAAGGAGGTTGCGATCGATCGCAAATACCACAGAAAGTAGAGTTAGAGTTTTGAAGTGCTTGAAACGAAAAAGTAATTAATTAGGGTTTGATAAAAAAAACAGAGAAAAAAAAACATAAATAATAAAAATAAAAATAAGGACGAAAATAATTCTAAAAGAAAATTTAGCGCAATCCCCGGCAACGGCGCCAAAAACTTGTTGAGCGATTATCCACCTAAATAAATAAGTAAATAATCGCACTTATTTTACTTGCAAATGCATAAGGTCAACAGTGTAGTATAGTGTGCGAATGCAAGATCATCTCTATAGGGATTGGTAAAGTTCAATTTAGAATTATATTCGCAATATAAAATGATAGAAATAATAAAAGCGTTGAGAAATAATAAAGATAAAATACTAAGGATAAAGGCATAGGGACTTGATATCCACCACTAATTATGCTACCACAATATAACAGTATGCCAATGCTTTATTCATGCCATGTATACCTACTGGTTGCCAACCTAAGGGCATGGTATCTACTCCTTAAGCTATTGATTTCCCTAAGCAACAAGATAGGCATGGTATCTACTCTAACTCTTTTCTTCCTTAAGGGATTCAGCATGGTATCTGCTTGAGTTGTTCCTTAAGAAAACATAGGTACTATGGAAATCGACAACCACATGAGACCTAGGGCATGGTATCTACTCCCAGTTTCCCATGTTGATTAACCTGGGTATCCGGATAAGATATCCCTTGTTACTAATGTTAGACCCAGGATTCGGTCATCCAAATTGATCTAACTAACAAGTCCATACCACATGCACATATTGATCAGACATATACATATGAGGAATTTAAATAAAAGCTGGTATTAATCAAGTTTAAGCAACATAACATAAATATCGCAAGGCACCAATACTAAATTTATTGAGTAAACATAATTAGGGCTTCAACCAAGCCCTACTAAGAATTTAATTACACATAATAAAATAAAAAGGAAAGAAGAAACCCGAGAGAAGAGTCGTCAATTCCGCTCCACGGTCTCCTTCTCCAAGCAAAAGATAAAAGAAGAGATAAAAGAAGTGATCCCCCCCAAGAGGTGATGCCTTTTGTGTGTGATTTACAAGTGTATTTATAGGTCTTTGAGAAGTCCTAAGAGGCTCATGAGTTCCTAAACTTTCCTAAAACACAAAACTCATTTATTTCCAAAATAGGGTTATTTCCAAAACAGGGTTCTGCAGTTTACTGTTCACGCCCGTACATGTGCGTTCGATCGCATATGTGGTGCGCTCGATCGCACAGAGGAGTGCGCTCTAGGATTTTCAGATTTCTTCCTTTAAGTGCCAAAAATGCTTCTTTTTCTCCAAGACCCTATAAAAACGTGTAAAACACAAAAGTGAAGTAAAATAGACTAAAACATATAGATAAAGAACTTAACAAATGTAAATTAAGGGGCTTAAATATGAATATTTAAGTTCCTATCAAAAAGTTCAAGAGCCGGGGTCTCAAGCGGCTGTTCAAGCCAGTCTGTTCGATGGCATACACCCGATTCGTGGTCAGCTTGTACGAGAACCTGACCTATGACTGCACCAGACTAGAGATTCTATCATCCTCAATCCAGGGCAGGTTCATAGAGCTGACCACCGCCGACATCACCAGTTCCTTCCATTGCAGTGATGAGTCCCCTCCGGAGGACAGCCATATGGAGGAGCAGCCAGACCTGTTTCCTCTACTATACATTATAGAGGATATGTATGCGGGAAGTATACGGACTGACACAACAATGCCGAGAGTCGGTCGAGGTTGCCCCCCTATTTATGGTTTGTAAACTCCGTCCTCCAGTGTAATGTATGTCCTTTGGGGCACAAGACACAAAGAAGGGACTAGTTTCTACAGGATCTCTATGCCTTTCACCGGTGTCACTGGTACTCCATCCCAGCAGTCATATAGAGTCAGATACACAAGTTTTGGGACAGCGTGCATAACTGTCAGTCCATCATAGCTAACGCTTAGGGGCTTCCTTTCCCTTTCTTGCTCAATCATATCTTCAAGAAGAAGGGAATTAGAGGCTCCTCTATAGATGGGCTAGTTAGCGATCGTTCATACTTTGGGAGGGCCCAGTGGAGCCTCATCCAGTCCCACATGCCCCGAGGACCCCGGATGCCAATTCCTGTTGCTAAGCCTGTAGCAGATGATCTTATGGACACCGAGCACCCAATAGTGAGCCTCCGAGGGAGGAAGACTTGCCAGACATGGGATCCACCGTATCTCAGCCCTTTCTTGATGAGCTGTCCTCTCTTCGACGAGAGCTCTCTGATATTCACAGAGAGGATAGGGAGGTGAAACTATTGATCCATCAACAAATGGATGGGTTGGAGGCCAAGTTCACATGGTAGGAGATGATGCTACAGGCCATCCTCAATCGCCTACCTCCAGCAACCGGTACCTTTTTGACTGCACCACCTGATGACCAATAGTGAGAGGATACGCCGTCTGGCTGAAGACGTAAAACTTAGAGCTCATGGGAGGCACCCCAAAGCATATCCTTTTCATTGTAGCATTTTTCTTTTATTTATAACTATGTTTAAATGTTTATTATCCATATTTCTTGTTTTTTGGCACAACGTTTATTTTTCTTTGTCAGGAACTTAGTGCGTGCATCCAGTTCAAGTTTAAGGGCATGTTACGAGAAATGCAAGCAATCTAGTTCTCCATCTCCCAAGTCAGATCTTTCCATGCCACACACACATTGGGGACAATGTGTATATTAAGTTTGGGGGTAGTAGGAGACACTTTACATGCACACACTAGGTCCCAGTGTTTTTTAGAAAAGAGAAATGCATTTTCATTTTGTGTTAGGAATTTTGGTTGATTTAAAAAATGATAAAACTTCATTAGTAAGCTTAAAATCTAGATCATATAGTCTTGAAATAGGAATTTTAAAAATTTTAGTTACCTACGTCAAGGCACTTAAGAATTCACGAGTTTGATCCAGATCTAACACGAGCACATTAGCACACATTTGTGTGGGGTATGACATATAATTCTTATATATATGTTTCCTTAACCTAACTGTAATCGGATAACTTGTTAAAAGAACGCTTTGGCATAAGAAAAATGAAGAAAAATGTCCATTATGCAAAGAGAGAATAAAAAGCTTCTAAATGATCATTAAAGAAAAAATTTGCACCGAGTGACTGGACCTGTTGCCTCAGTAAGCAGTGAGTGTTCACGTCAAAAGGTGGGAATTAAGTATTTAATTATCATAATAAAAACTTCCACTGAGTAGCTGGACCTCTTGCCTTAATAAGCAGTGAGTGTTCACGTCAAAAGGTGGGAATTTCACTTGGAAGCATTAAAACCTATTAGTTCCGTAGCTTTTTTTTACTCGAGTTAGTAAGTCCTTAGGGGTGTCTTTACACCTAATGCCTTATAACCATCTGGTTTGGGAGTCATTAGTTAAACACTCGTTACAAGGGTCAATTTGAAAGTTTAATGGAACTCAACATGGCAAAAATCGCATGATAAAAGAAAAAGAAGCAAGCATTATGCCATTTTTTTGTTCTTTTTGATAAGGAATTCGATGAAGGTTTAGACACCGAAACACTATACATTAAAATTATTTGGAAGCCCCATCTTCTATGTGCTAATTCATCAAACACAAATCAAATTTGCAATGCCTTAAGCCAACCTTAGGTAAGTAACATAAGCTTTTAAAATCTTTATTCAGTATAAAAATGTGTTTTTATTATAAGCTTACTCATGAACGGTCATCATAGTTTTATGTGCAACCCAAATTTTTTAATATCATGAAAAATGAATTTATCTTTAATTTTGTTTCGACATAGTCTTTTGTTTTGTATTGCTAAGGGACTAGCAATATGTAAGTTTGGGGGTGTGATAAGTGCTTAAATATTCATATTTAAGCCCTTAATTTATGTTTGTTAGGCTCTTTGGTTATCTATTTTAGTAGATTCTATTTCATTTTTATATTTTGTGTGTTTTTCATAGGGCTTTGACAAAAAGATAACATTTTGGAGCTCTAAGGAGTAAAAAGTAAAGTTCTGCAATCTAGCAAGGTGCGCTCAGGTGCACCTCCCTTGTGATCGAGTGCACAAGCACACGAGCACACTCGTAGAAGGCTCGAGCGCACATAGGCGCTTGAGCGCAGACCGCATACGCTAGAGCGCACACACTCCAGAGGCGGCAGAGCCAGATATGAAAAGAAGTCTCCGGACATCAAATAGGAAATTAGGGTTTCGGGGCACCCTTAGAGCCCTATATATAGCCTTGTAAAACACAGAAACCAGACCTTTTGTTTTGAGACTTGAAGTTGCAAACTTGGAGAGGAATTGACAACTCGTCTCCTGAGTCTTCTTCGGGTTTTATTTTTCTGTTTTTGTTTATTATGGTTATAATGTTTAGTTCAACTAGCATGTGTAACTAAACCCTTATAGGGCTCGATTGAAGCCCTAGTTATGCTTTTCCACATATATATTCATTGATTACCTTTGTCTATAGCCATGTTCGAATGTTTAACTTGATTACTACTTCTTTGTATTTAAATTCCTCATATGTGTGTGTCTGATCAACGTATGCATGTGGTATGGATTCGTTAGTTGAATCAATTTGGATGACCGAGTCCTGGATTCAACAATAGTAACAAAAGATATCCACATTAATCAACATGGGAAACCGGGAGCGAACCAAGCCCTAGGTCCTGTGTGGTTATCGATCTCTATAGCCCTTATGCTCTCTTAAGGAATAACTTAGGATACACCCATGCTGAATCCCTTAAGAAATAAAAGAGTTATAGTATACACCATGCGTAACTCGTTGCATAGAGAAATCAATAACCTAAGGTATGGGCCAAGCCCTTAGGTTGGCAACCATTAAATATTCATAATAAGGCTAGAGCATTGGCACCTTACTTAGTGGGAAAGTGTAATTAGTGGTGGATATTGCAGTCTTATGTTCTTATTATTATTAACTTACACTCAAAATTTATTTCTCTTTTTACTTTGAAGAAACTATTTCTAAATCGAAGTTTACCAATCCCTGTGGAAAATGATCTCACACTTGCACACTATGCTACCATTGACCTTGTGCACTTGCAAGTAAAACAAGTATGATTATTTGCATATTTATTTAGGTAGATAATCGCACAACAGCTGCAAAATAAGAAGGCATCTTTAAACAGATTAGGCCAATAAAAACCGGATTGTAATACCTTAAGAGCTATTCTCTTGGCCCCAAAATGTCCTTCACAAGCAAACTGATGGCAATGTTGTAATAAGCTCAATTGCTCATCTTCTGAGACACATCTTTTGATGATTTGATCAAGACAGAGTTTGAATAGGTAGGGATCATCCCAATGGTAGTGTCTAAACATAGATATCAGCCGCTTCTTTTCTTGACTGGTCATACCTGGAGGAAAAACCTTAGCAGTTAGATAATTAACAATATCAGCATACCACGGAAGTGTTACCTCTAGTGCGAATAATTGTTCATCGGGGAAGTTCTCATTCAGAGGTAGCTCATTTTTGTCATCCTCATAAGGTAGCCTTGATAAGTGATCTGCAACCACATTTTCGCTGCCTTTCTTGTCTTTGATCTTCAAATCAAATTCTTGCAATAGGAGTACCCATCTGATTAAACTAGGCTTTGCATTTTTCTTAGAAAACAAATATCTCAAGGCAGCGTGATCAGTAAATACAATAACCTTAGAGCCAATCAAGTATGATCTAAATTTCTTTAAAGCAAAAATAATAGCTAACAATTCTTTTTCAGTAGTAGAATAGTTTAGCTGAGCATCATTTAAAGTTCTAGAAGCATAGTAAATAGCATGAGGTACCTTATTGACTCTCTGGCCTAAGACAACTCCCAAGGCGAAGTCATTGGCATCGCACATCAACTCGAACAGAAGATTCCAATATGGTGCCACCATTATTGGTGTGGAGGTGAGCACATCCTTCAATGTGTTGAAAGCTTTCATATAGTCATCAGTCCATTCAAACTTGGTATCTTTAGCTAACAATGCACATAAAGGTCTAGAGATCTTGGAGAAGTCCTTGATGAATCGTCTGTAGAATCCAGCATGTCTAAGGAAACTTCTGACTCCCTTGACTGTTAGAGGAGGAGGAAACTTTGAAATGATGTCTATTTTAGCCTTGTCTACCTCAAAACCTTTGTTGGAGATGGAATGACCCAACACAATGCCTTGTTGAACCATAAAGTGACATTTCTCCCAATCCAGCACTAAGTTGCTCTCTTCACATCTCTTTAGGACACTCTCTAGATGATTTAGGCATTCATTGAAATTAGACCCAAAAACACTAAAATCATCCATAAATACCTTAATGAATTTCTCCACCATATCAGAAAATATACTCATCATACATCTTTGAAAGGTGGCTGGTGCATTGCATAAACCGAATGACATCCTTCTATAAGCAAATATACCAAAGGGACATGTTGAGGTAGTCTTTTCTTAATCCTCAGGTGCTATGGCAATCTGGTTGTAACCACTATAGCCATCCAAGAAACAATAGTAACTATGGCCAGCTAATCTTTCTAACATCTTATCAATGAAGGGCAAGGAGAAATGATCTTTTCTAGTCACCTTGTTCAATCTTCTGTTATCAATACATACCCTCTAACCAGTTGTTATTTTTATAGGTATAAGCACTTCATCTTCATTCTTCACCACTATGATCCCACTCTTTTTCGGAACAACTTGAACGGGACTTACCCATTTACTGTCTAAGATGGGGTAGATAATGCCAACGTCTAATAGTTTCAACACCTCTGCCTTTACTACCTCTTTCATGTGTGGGTTAAGTCCTCTTTGAGCATCCTGAATGGGCTTTGCTTCATCCTTAAAGTAGATATGATACATGCACTTGGCTGGACTTATCCCTTTGATGTCAGCAATGGTTTATCCAATGGCAGAACTATGCTCCCTAAGAACTCTTAATAGTTTCTCCTCTTCTCCAACATTTAAATTGGTAGCAACAATCACCGGTAAGGTCCTATTTTCTCCCAAATAGGCATAAGTTAAATGCTTTGGCAGCTGCTTTAATTCCAAGTTTGGTGCCTGAACAATAGAAGGAAGAAGAGTAGTATTAGTAGGTACTAGAGATGGAGATTCAAATAGAGGAGCATACTTACTTGGATGTTTTGAAGAAGCCTCAAGTAGGTGCCCAATTTTAATGATGTTATCAGTAACATCTTCAGGTTCTTGCTTAATATCCAATTTTGTAAGACCATGGGTAAGGGTAGTCTCTAATGGATCAATGTGATAGACCTGAAAAGCTTGCTTAACAAAAGTTTGCATCATACATACATTAAAACATTCCATATCATCTTGAGGTAATTTTAATGCATCAAATATTTTGAACTTTATTTTCTAACCATTTACTTTCATACTTACTATACCCTTTTTCACACAAATCTTTGTATCAATAGTTCTCATGAAGGGTCTTCCTAAGATGATAGGCAGGGGTAATGGCATAAGGCATTCTTCCATATCTAACATAATAAAATCAACAGGTAAAATAAACTCATATACCTTTACCAGGACATCCTCAAGAATACCTCTAGGTCTTTTGATACTTCTTTCTTCCAATTGCAAAGTGATGGAAGTCGGTTGAAGCTCCCCCAAACCTAGTGTTTTGAATACTATATATGGCAGCAAATTTACACCCACTCCTAAGTCCAGTAATGCTCGCTCAAATAGTTGATCACCTATCCTACAAGGAATAGTAAAACTGCCCGGATCTTTTAGCTTTGGTGGTAGCTTTCTTAATAATACTACACTTACCTCTTCAGTTAAAGCTACTGTCTCATATTCTTGAAACTTCCTCTTATGAGTGCAACAATCTTTCAAAAATTTAGCATAAGCAGGTATTTTTTGAATTGCATCTAATAAAGAGATGTTTATTCCCACTTTCCACAAAGTTTCAAAAATGTTAAGCAGTTTATTTTCTTTCTTTTCTTTTACTAACCTTTGCAGGAAGGGTGGGGCATTCACCTTCTCCATCTCACTTACCTTTGATACCGATGGTTTCTCTAGAGATGCTTTTGCAGACTCATCGGTTCCTATGACCTTACCGTTTCTGAGGATTGTGACAGCCTTCAGTTGCTGGTGTCCCCCCTGGGTTAGGTATTGTTTGAGTTGGAAGCTCACCTTGCTTTCTGCCACTCAGTTCTTTAGCCAAGTGTCCCATTTGTACCTCTAGCCTTTGAATGGCTTGTTCATGTTTTGCAGTGGTTTGTCTTAGTTCAGTCCGAAATTGCCTTTCATCTGCCATGAACTGATCTTGTGATCATTAATTGTTGTTGTTGAGTTGCCAATTGCCTCACAAGACTTTCTAGGTCACTTTTCTTTGATTCAGGAACTGAGTGAGTGGCTAGATGGGAGTTCCTTTGCTGGCCTTAATGGTTCAAGGCATTCTAATTGTTGCTCCAAGAGAAATGGGGGTGGTTTCGCCATCCAAGATTATAAGTGTTTGCATATGGGTTGTTCTTAGATAGATAGTTGTTCGGTCCCACATAATTTGCATGTTCTGGGTTTGCAAATGAATATAAAGGACATGTCTCAGTATTATGATCAAATTGAGAACATATAGCACATACCTGGAGTGGTGTAGTTGGTGGATTAAGTGAGACATTCTGAGTAGTCATAGCTTTAACAAGCATATCTAGTTTCCTCTCCACAGCAGCTATTTGGGTAGAGGATCCACTATTTAGAGTCACCTCATACATACCTTTGCTCTTGGATCCATATCTACCTCTAGAGGAGAATTGTTGGGTGTGCTCACTTAATGTCTCGAACAGCTCCATGGCTTCTTCGCTGCTCCTCTCCATCAGCACACCTCCACAACCTGAATCCACAATACTTTTATTAGTATCACTCAAACCTTCATAAAAAGCTTGTACCAGTTCATCTTAAGGTAGATTGTGATGTGGGCATTTGAGTAGCAGCTCGTTGAAATGTCCCTATGCCTCAAAGAACAAGTCTCCATCCTTTTGTTGGAAAGACTAAATCTCCTTCCTTATTTGTCTCGTCTTTTGGGCTGGGAAAAACTTTCTTAGGAACTTGCTGGTCAACTCTTCCCAAGTGTGGATAGAAACTGCAAGTAAGGAATTATACCACAATTTAGCATTACCTTTTAAAGAAAAAGGGAAAATAATTAACCTGATTCCCTCTTGGTCTAGGCCTTAGATATACTGGAACTTGCAGAGATCAAAGAATTCCCGAAGGTGTAAGTGTGGATCCTTATTAGGTGTCCCCCTAAAATGAGTCAATGCACTGAGTATCTGCGAAGATATTTAAAATTGCCTTCCGCCTCTGGTTGATAAGCAATGCAAGATGGTTGGTCGAGGTTCCATGGGATAAAGGATTGCTTCATTGGTCTTCGCTTAGGTGGTTGTTCATTTTCTAGCTGTTTTACCATTGATACTTCTTCCTCGAATTCTTCTTCTACCTCTTCAGAGTTGTCTCTAAGCCTTCGTCGAATGGTCTGCTCAAGCTCTGTATCGAGGGGAAAGAAAGTGGGATGCCTAGATCGAAGCCCTTGCATGAATCAGCAAAAACCACTTTAGTGCAGCAGTTCAACACTGCTGCTCGGGTAGCCTCTGCCTTAAATGCGCTCAATTGCAGCAAGGAGTGTGCTCGATTGCAGTGCCTCAGAGAACTTCTATTGCAGTATCTAAATCAGAAAATAAAATGAAAATAATTGATTAGGTTTTGATGAAACAGAATAAAACAGAATAATAAAAATAAAAATAAAACTAAATGAAAAATAATCCTAAAAAGAAATTTAGCACAATCCCCAGCAAGGGCGCCAAAAACTTGTTGTACAATTATCTTGGCTAAATTATTAAGCAAATAATCGAACTTGTTTTACTTGCAAGTGCACAAGGTCAATAGTAGCATAGTATGCAAATGCGAGATCATCTCCACAGGGATTGGTGAATTTCGTTTTAGAATTAGTTTCACAATGTAAAATGATAGAAATAAATATGAAGTTTGGAATAATAATAATAAAAGCATAGGGACTTGATATCCACCACCAATCATGCTACCACTATAAAACAATATGCCAATGCTTTAAATATGTCATGAATACCTAATGTTTGTAACCTAAGGGTTTGGTCCAGTCCTTAAGCTATTGATTTCCCTAAGCAACGAGTTAGGCATGGTGTATACTTTAACTCTTCTCTTTCTTTAAGGGATTTAGCATGGTGTATACCGAGTTGTTCCTTAAGAGAGCATAGGATCTATGGAAATCGACAACCACACGAGACCTAGGGCTTGATCCGCTCTCGGTTTCCCATGTTGATTAACCCAAGAACCTGGCATAGATTTCTTTTGTTACTATTGTTGAACCCAGGACTCGGTCATCCAAATTGATTCAACTAACTAATCAATACCACATGCATACGTTGATCAAACAAACATATATGAGGAATTTAAATAAAAACATGCATTAATCAATTAAAGCATCACAACATAAATATTGCAAAGGTGCCAATATTGAATTATGGAGTAAACATAATTAGGGCTTCAACCAAGCACTTACTAAGAAGTTGGTTACACATGGCTGTGATGCTAAACATCTTCATAAAGTAAAAATAAAGGGGAAAGAATAAACCCAAGAGAAGAGTTGTCAATTCCTCTCCAAAGCTTACAACTACAAAGAAAATCAAAAGTGAAGTTTCTGTGTTTTACAAGCCTATATATAGGGTTCTAAGGACACATTGAAACCCTAATTTCCAAAATAAGACCTGAAGCAATCTTTCTAAAACTGGCTCTGCCGCCTCATTGTACGTGTGCGCTTGATCTCATACTTTTGCACTCAAGTTAAGGGTTGCGCTCGAGCCTTCTATGTGTGCGCACGAGTGTTTGTGCGCTCGATCACAGAAACTTTGTGCTCGATCGCACTTGGTTGCTTCCAAGTCTTCAGATTTCTTCCTTAGAGCTCCAAAATGCTTTATTTTCTTCAAGAACTTATAAAAACACAGAAAACACAAAAATGAAGTAGAATATACTAAAATACATAAACAAAGAGCTTAACAACTGTAAATTAAGGGGCTTAAATATGAATATTTAAACACTTATTATTCTTTCGGTTCTTTTATTTAATGCATATGCATATGAATAATGATATGAAAGATGCATATGAACAACAATATAACAACAACATGAATTCAAATATTTAAATTGGCAATCTTGATTTTTCTCATATTATATAAAAAAATTTCACAAAATTCTTGTTATCCTAAATCACATCAAATTATCCATTAAAGCTTGTCAAGGTCCACTAAATTTCATCCAAAATCACATCAAAATTATCCATAAAAGCTTGTTAAGATCCACTAAATTTCATCTCCTCATAATTCGTATTAAAACTTCAACTATAGCTCATCAAGAATTTATTTATCACTGTTATTATTAAATCAACTCATTATTCTAATAATATTTCTTCTCACATAATAATTTTTCTACGTGTCCAATATTTATATCATATCTATCAACCAAATTTTTATCTAACATCAAAACATAAACTAATAATTTATTTTAATATTATCACTAGATTTTTTGTTTCTCATTTAGATTACTTAAAGTAAATCCAACTCACCACGTAGCCCTTAAAGCTACCCGTGGATCACCTTCTTGCCTTTCCCGTTCCTCTCAGAAATTTCTCTCGGTTGTTGATCATCAACACTTGACATCATATTTATATTAAATTTCTAATTTATTCTTCAATTCGTTATAAACCACACCCTTTGAAAATTCTCACTTTGAATTTAGGGAAATTTCATGAATACTAAAATTTCAAAAATAAATACTAGATTATTACCTTCTATTTTTCTAATAGTGTCTTCTGACTCTCTATGAAATTCTGCAGTAAATCATTTCAAAATTTTGCCATTTTGACATTTCTTTGGGTCCCAAAATGTTTTAAAAATAGAATAATTTGAAAGAAAACTTATACAAAATCGGTAAGTGTATTTACAATTACCTAATATACATACCACGTTTTTTTCAACTGTTTGCCCCACCCCATTTCCAAGCTGCCACGTTTTTACTACCCAACACACTTGTATAACAGACAAAAACCCTCAAATTTAACTTGGCAGCAGGTTGCCACTTGCTGCCACGTTTTCATCCTTTATTTTTTTTAAAGAAAAAAAATAATTAATTAATTATTTTTATTTATTATTATTATTTTTTCTTATTTTCTATTCTGGACGTCTTGCACGTCTGGTTTTGTTTTGTTTTTGTTTTTTTTTTATAGAAAAATATAATTATAATTATAATTATTTTATTTTCCCTTCTTTTTATTTCTTTGTAGCGTCCAGTTTTTTTTTCAAAAGAATTATTTTATTCAATACTAAATCCTTCGCGAAAAATATTATTTTAATTTCATGTCATATTTATTAAATTACTTCTTTACCCTTATTTTATGAATACGGGTATTACAGGTAGTCCCGAAGCATGGAAAGAACATAAGAATTAGGGATGGATCCAGTGAAGAAGAGGAAAACGATTAGGATGTTGGTTTGGGTACTTAGTAGACAACAACAGGTCGAGGTTCAGTTGGTACTAGTTCATCAAACGACATCCTGCAAGCTCTAACTAGCCTTAAAGTTTCATTGAACAGTATGCAACAAGCATATGAGGTGCAGTTTGAGGCCTTAAGGATAGAGATTGGGTCTTTGTATAATGATTCACAGTTTTCTGGACTAACCCAGAAGAATCCCTTACTGAGATTCGAGACCTTCTCCATGACCACTTTGATCCTCCAGCCCCATGAGCTCTATCTATGTTCCATTTCTTTAGTTTTTAACTCCTTAACAAATTTGCAATTACATTTTAATTTTACTTTCACGCATCTTCTAGATTAGCTCGTGTGAGCCTTAACTTTTAGTTCATGGTTAAACTTATGTTTGCTTATGAATGTTTATTTCCTTAAATGCTCTTTATTCTCTCTATGTCCTTACCCATTACTTTGTTACCCTTTTGTGATGATGTCAAAAAGAGAGAGAAGAATAGGAGAAAAATGTTTATGCTATATGATAAGCGTGTTCAAAGATTAAAGGAGAGATTTGCTATTAAATTATTTAAATTCTTTATAAAATTGCTTTGTTGGATTATGCTTTAAATTTGTTAGGAGGTTTTTATAAAAACCAAACACTTAGAATTTAAAAATGTTTTTCTTAAAATGGTTTAGTCATCACAAAAAGGGAGATATTGTTGACCCCTAACTTGATTTTAATAATGACAAATCAAAATTGAATTAATCTAACCAATTTTATCTACATGTTCAAACATTTAAGATATTTTCATTTAAAAACATGTTTACACCTCAAAAGAAGTCTGAAGAGCAAGATTAGAAGCTCCTAAGGTAGTTGATATAATTATAAATCTTCTCTAAATTGCTTAGCTTAAATATGACTTTTTTTGTTTACAAATTGTTTTCTTAAAAGAATCATATAAACTTGATCTTATTTTTATAAGACATTTTAGAAACATAAAATTTTGTTTCAAGGGATCCAATCAGCTGAATGATTCATCCAGTCGACTGAATGAAGGTACCTGATGCTAAAACCTTATTTTACATTGATTCAATCGACTGAACCAAGCATCCAGTCAACTAAACCTTTGAAAATAACGGTAATTTTTTTAAAAGTAATGCGTGGGTCAGAGCATTTAATGCTCCAAACGGCCACACCTTGTGTCAAATGGATATATAGAACCTAAACTATATAAACCCCTTTTAAATAAGCAAACCTAACAATCAAGAACATATAATTTCTTATGGAGCTAATTTATAACTCTTCAAAGCTTTCAAAAATCCTTCTTGAGCCATCTTTTAAGCTTTGTTCTTAAAAGAGAGACATTCTTCACTTATAAGCATTTATTGCATTATATCTTGTACCAATCTTAAATCATAAATTCTAATCATCATAAGAGAAAGAGTTAGTGTAACTCTTGGAAGTGTTTTTGTATTAAACACTTAAGTGTAAACTTTCTTGGAAGAGAACTTTGTAAAGGTTTGGGCAACACATCTGAAGTTGCTTGTTTGTTTTAGTGAAATACTTCAAGGAGTCTCCTTGAAGAGAGTGGATAAAGTTTTCGATATTGCCGAACCACTATAAACCGAATTTGCACTTTCTCCTCCTTTACTCATTTAATTTCCAGCAATAGAATTCTTGTTGTTCATAATTGATTTCATAAATGTTTATTGTTTATAAAAAGTTTTTAAAACTTAATTCACTCCCTCTCTTGGGTTGCACTTTGGTTCACATAAAAAAAATAGTTAGAGAGGAACAAAATTGTAATAAAAAAATAGTACATGGACTTATAAGAAATGTATGTCCTTGAGCAAACTATAATTATCATGTTAGATTTCTACATTACTCATATTAGGAAGGATGATACAAAAATAAAGAATGGAAAAATAAAAATTAAAAATGGATCATAAAGAAATCACTTGTAAAAACAAATTTGGGAGCTAAAAGTCTTATGAAAAATAAGTGGGATGTTAGAAATTGTAACTAAAGATTTAAGAGAGGGAAATTAGGTAAAAATCTTTCATTAGATCCCCATATAAAGGTATGAAGCTCCAAAGACCAGTTTATATCTTTTAAACTCTTTAGAAATCTCAGGCACCTTCACATTTTTTCAATTTTTTTTTTCATTTTCTTACAAAACCTAAGTTCTCTAAACTTCAAATGGCTCACTCCCTCACACCACCACTCCCATTTCCCCCAAATTTCATATATTAGCTACTAACATCTAGGAGAAACTTTCGAGGTGGGTGGTTAGGTGGCACGCACACCTTAGGCGGCGAGTGAGGTGCACACGTAAGACCACTTTTCTTTCTCCTTTGTTTTTCTTTGGCCGTTTTTGCCAAGAATTTGAGGTATAATTCATTTCCTACCTAACTTATGTTAAAGTAGGTTTAAGAAAGTTAAATCTCTAGCCTTGTTTGAAATGATTTGGATTTTAATTGATGAAATTTGGATTAATTGAAGTTGGAGTATGAGTTTTAAAGGAAACATTGAATCAATCTTAAATTTTAGTATGAAAAAGCTGAAGTTTGTCTATTGGTAATGGTGAATATGTACAATTATGCTTATAGAGGTGTAAAACTTGTTAGAATTGAATGATTTCCTTAAGTTGAAAAATTTTATTGGGGTAAACCTAGTTTTGGGTAGAAATCTTTTAAGATAATTTTAGAAAAGAAGAATTTACCGAATTTAATTAAGCAAATCATTTTATTTGGTTTTAAAATTGGAGAATCTTAATCTCTTTATAAATTAACTTTGAAATACATTTGTTGGAGTTTGTCAAAGGATTAAACGGGAGAATAAGAATGAAGTTCAGCATATACAAAGTGTGCACACCAGTGTGCGCCGCGGCCCAGCTCTTCCCAGGCCGCGGCACCCAACAATGGTGGAGTCCTGGAGGAGGTGTGCACTGTGGCTCAGCCTCCCCCAGGCTATGGCACCCAGAATGGATGCAAGTGGAGGATATTTAGCCCTGTTTCAGGCCGGCCTGCCCTATTTTGGGCCTCAGCTTGAAGGCACACTAATGCACACTGATTCAACAATTCAAAAGGTGCTTAAGGCATGTTAAAAATGCATAGCTTTGCTAAGGATTGATGAAGGGCTATGGATGATTAGTCTTCTAGATATAAGGGTGGATATTGACCCTCAAGATTAGACAAGAAGTTGGTGCACTATATAAAGGGTCACCTAGCTTCATTGTGAGATAACTTGTGAACAACAATGTGATAGAAACACAAGTGTGTGTGTGACAAAACATGTGAATGAGAGAATTGTGTGAGAGTGCAAAGACACAGACATACAAGAGGGACTCATTAGAGAGGATGGTTGTAAAGAGAGAGATTAGTATAGAAAGAGCATTCAAGGGACTTGTAAGTGGAATTTTCAAGGGGGAAAGTTCCAGGGTAACTCAAGACCTTATCACTTTCTTGTTCTCTTCTTTGTTCCTTTAAGAACTTGTGGATTCTTGGAGAGGTGTTGCTGGAATATAAGAACTCATTGATTTAGTGCAGAGAGTTCAGAGGAACTCACGGGGACGTAGGCTATTGTTGAACCTCGATAACAATTGCTATGTCTTTCTTTCTTGCTTCGCGTGCTGTTTCTTTTCTTTACAAGTCATTCTAGACTTGGGTGTTTGGAAAACAATCACCTGGGCATCATTGAGGTGGTTTCCCAACAACTTTAGTAAATTGAAATCTTTATATTAAGGCATAAGCTGGAAAATAGATATAAAACTAAGGAGATGCAAGGAAAATTGAATATGTTTATAACCTTAGAAAGATTAGTTTCTATCATATTTAAGATTAAACTAAGACCTATAAGAACATATAGATAAAAAAAAAAGGAGAAAACTTATGACATAGCTTATATTTTTTTTTTATTTCTTATAATTGCTTGGTATAGATGGATATTATTTATATGTATGCATCTTGATACAATATACTAAATGATACATAATCTTTAAGTGTGATTGAAGAACATACAAAGGGCAAAGAAGTAGTTCAAGATTAGCACTTGGTGCTATAAATGTGAGTTTCACCTTACTCTTAGTAAGCGTAGTAAACTTGTGCAACAAAAATGAAAATTTAAAGGCATATGAACATAAATAATTATGAGAATAGAAATGACATAATATATGTACATATATAAGTATGTACAAGAACAAGTGTAGTTGTATCTTGATGAGTTTATGCTTGATGAATTGTTGTGATATGATTGATTAATGAACTTTATGTTTGAAAAATTTTTGTGTTGAGAATGCATTTTATATGACATGAGATCTTGATGATGCATTTTATATGGCATCAACGATATGTTTTTAATTCACTAGAGGCACCAAAGGATAAAGAGTAATAACACTAAAAATTAATGTGGTTCGACAGCCACTTTGCCTACATCTATCAACAATTCCATTATTTTATTTTTCTTCAACTACAACTTTAGGAAGAAAAAAGTTGTCAAACTCTCACCCTAGAGTCCCAATATAACAAAATTATTACCCTCTTAACCTCACAACCCAAAATCCCTAATACACCCAAAGCTCTCCACCTAACTCTAGTTGTAATATTGGAATTATAAGTGTATCTCAATTCTTCTCTAAGGCCCATTTTTTATAGAGGATATTTTCCTAATACTTTTACGAAAATAACAACATAATAAACTACTACTACTACTCCTACTGGAATAAGCAACTATAGAATAGGAAACCACTTTTTCAAAATTAATTAGAAGTCATCTTTGTGGGGAATTGAGCCAAAATCCTATTTTTTTTTTAATCCATCTTATTTTCTTGTTGCAATTAGATTGGTGAGAAATGCCCTTTTGAAGGAACTAACATAAGCAATGTTCTATGAGACACGACTCAAGATTATTAGCATTACGACTTTACTAGGTGCATCACTGGAGATGAAAAAACATTTCAAACAATAACAAATGTCATCTTATTCATGCTTTCCAATACGAAATTCATATTAAAATGTAAGTTGGAGGCAATTGAGTGATTGAGTAATCCATTCGGGTAAGAAACAACCTTACATGCCTTCGGACAGGCTGCTGCATCGGTGATGATTATTAGTGCACTAATTGTAGCTAACGATGAATTTAATTGAACAAAGGCTAAATTGCCAAAATGTACTTTGTGTTTTGACAATAACAAAAAGAGTCATTTTAAAAAGTTATAAATAAGAATCTATGTTAACTTTTGTTTAGAGTTTAAATCAACGTAGTTGTTTTTCCAAAGCCATTAACTGAACCCCTACCAAGTGATAAATAAAAAGATGAGTACAAAATAAATGGGAGACAAAAACCTTACCTTATAAGAAATAGCTCTTAAGATAAGAGTATGACTGCTTGTTCATGGCTGATACAATGGTCACAAAAGAGCCCCAACAAAAAATTAGTGTATAAGATTTTTGTTAAGTGAAAGATTTTAATTGTAAGAGGATATTTGAAAGACCTTGATGCTATAGGTCACATGTATTGCACATATATATAGGTTACAGTTTGATAATAAACAAGATACAAATACAAACTTGATAGATATCAAGAGATAATGTAGTTATCTAGGTAACCTTTCTTAGTGATATACTAGAGATAATCTAGAGATAATGTAGTCCCCTCAATCTGAATGGGGTGGAACGTTAGAGAAATTGCATTTGTGTTGTTGAAACCGAGTTGCGGATAACCATTTGGTGAAGATATCTGCAAGTTGGGTTTTAGTGGAAATATAACGTATCACAAGATCTCCTTGAGCCACTTTTTCTTAGACAATGTTAAAATCTATTTCAATATGTTTAGTGGGATCATGAAAAATTGGATTAGCTCTAAGATAGGTGGCTCTAATGTTATCACAATATATTCTAACGGGATGAGACAAGAACATATTTAAGTTATAGAGAAGTTGACGAATCCAATAGGTCTCAGCTAAAGTATAAGTTAAAGAGCGGTATTCAAATTTAGTGTTGAAACGAGGCACAGTGGGTTGTTTTTTTACTTTCTAAGAAATAAGATTCGGGCCAAGGAAGACCACATATCCTGTGATGGAATGGCAAATGTCAGGCCCAATCTGCATATACATAACAAGAAAGAGAAATTCTTTGCAGCATCTAGAAGTAAGCCATGATTAGTAGTACCATATAAATAGCGAAGATTGCATTTCACAAGTTGAAAATGAGTGATATGTGGAGCATGCACAAACTGATTGGCCAAATTAAGAGCATGTACAATATTAGGTCATGTCATGGTTAAATACTAAAGACCTTTGACCACATTCCTATATTTAAAAGGATTTGCTAGTAGTTCACCCTCATGTAGTTAAAGGGGGACATATGGGGAAGATGAGTTTTGAACAGTTTAGCAGCAGACATAGAAAAGTTAAGTGAAAGGTCTTTAGTTTACTTTGTTTGAGATAGAAACAAACCTGAGGTGGACCAAACAGCTTCAATGCCGAGGAAATAATGAACATCATCAAGATCCTTCATAGCAAACTGGTGAGATAAAATATGGATGAAATGAAATAGAATGGTGGTATTATTACTTGTGAGGATAATATCATCAACATACAATAGTAAAACAAGAAGACCATAAAGTGACTTGAAGACAAACATAGAAGTGTCTACCCGGCAATAAGAAAAACCAAGAGAGAGAAGAAAAGAACTAAACCAGTGAAACCAAGCCCTAAGAGCATGTTTTAGACTATAGATAGCTTTGCATAATTTACAAATATGAGTAGGACGAAGGTTATCTACAAAACCAAAAGGTTGTTTCATATATACGACTTCATTAAAGTAACCATAAAGAAAAGCATTTTTAACATCCAGTTGTCTAATAACCCAAGCGTGAGAAATAGTTAAGGATAAAAAGTGCGTATAGTAGTAGGTTTAATAACTAGACTAATGTGCTTTACCATATCAGCATCCCCACTGAAGTAATTACTGATAGCTAGTATGATCAAGTCCAATAGACAGTTTCGGTTTTGGTCATAGACGACTTCAAATGAACTCATTCTGATATAATCAATCCTAAACTGATTATATGGACACTTTGAATGTGGTAGGACTTCGTACCAATTTGTTTCATTCAATCCCACTATAGACCAAAAGTTATTTCCCTTCCCTTTTGAAGTTTTAGGATTTTTTTCCAATTTTAACGGCCCCAAAATTATCTTCTTACCTTTTTTGAGAAAGTATAAGTATTTTTATATCCATTTTACATTTCCCTTCTATCAAATCGCGGCTTACCCAACAACAAGTGAAAAACATCATAGGTTCTTTCTTGAACCATTCAAGCTTGTAAGGTTCAACCTTCTTCTCGGTCTTGAAGCTCAACTTGTCGACCATCTCCTTAGTCACCACGTTCTTACAACTTCAACTATCTATAATGGCGTTACAAACTTTCCCATTTAAGGTACAAATTTTGTGCCATGGCCATTTGGTTTCACCCTCATCTTAAGTAATCTGGTCTCCCTCATCATCATCATATTCATTATACATAGGTGGCTTATGTACTACAGTATACTTATTAAATTGTTAAGGTAAGTTGGTGAACATTTGGTTTCGGTAATCAGAAGCTTTATCATCCCCTTTATGTAGCTCTACAAGTGGAGTGCAACGATGAATAGGATAATTATTTACTGTGCAATTCAATCATTCCATTATACTATATCCCAATTAAGCTAATTAGGGTATAAAACTTCTGTCAAACCTTTACCATTAATAATATGTGTCAAGATCTCAAGACTATAATTCTAATGCCGAAATTATAAATTTCTTTCTAATTATCACTCTTCCTTGGCCAAGGAACTTCTCAAATTATGAACTTTTTGAAATATATCTTAGTAGATCACATATAACATTCTTTTTTTACTTAAGAATAATAGATCCCTTATTACTCACGTACCTTTTTACGAAACTTATTATACGAAATTACGAATAATTAATAATCCATGAATAGAACCATAATAAATAGCATCAAAGTATAATAAGTCATATACATGATAACCAGAATGCCTCAGGTTTAAGGATCACATGCACAACTGTAACGTAAGAACTGTCTATTGACAGACAAGTAAAACTCTATGTAGGTGTTTTTAAGTTAAGTCATGTTCAGTGAACTTATCTCCTAATTGAGCAAAACATAGTATCTACCCATCTAATTGGATTACTAACGTTCAATTAGTATCCTACGATGAGGAACATTTAAGAATATTGCTTTCGAGAAGATTATGTCTCATAATTATGATCTCGTCATATTTCTATCCCCATTGCTCTTAGTTTATGGACTTATTCATGATAATATAATTTAACAAATATTTATGATAAATAAAACTTGTCATTAATAATAATAACAATTTGAATATGATTGTTTTATAAATAAAAAGCAGTGACAACTCCTATGGTCCAAGAATTTTTTTTCGGGAACGGTGTCAAGAAATACCTTCTCGATCAAATGCTGCACCACAGGTCAAATAACTAGAGATATTTGTTGTATAGTATGTGATCTTGGCATACTGATGCTAGTTTCAACTTTCAATTAACGATCAAAGTTGTTGATTGGATTACGGATTGAAATTGAAAAGTTCGAAGGGAAGAGTTTTGAGTTGTGGAAACTAAAGATAGTGGATCTACTCGTGGACAGGAACCTGTGGACAGTGATAGTCGATGTGATGCCAAAGAGTACGGTGAGCATAATGGAAACATCCATGGCAGAGGCGATGTCACCGATGGTGGTTTCGGCATCTTCTTCAACGGCCATCACGGAGTGGGAGAAGCTCGATCGGAAGGCACGAAGTCTGATTCGACTATGCCTGGCTGATTTTGTCCTCATAAATGTTTCTAAAGAGAAGACTATGAAATAACTCTGGAAGAAGTTAGAAAGCCTTTATGAGAGTAAATCTCTGTTAAACAAACTGTTTCTGCGGAAGAAGTTGTATAACCTTCGGATGGTTGAGGACGTCTTTCTCTGTTCATTTACATGAGTTCAACACTTTTATAGGTCAGTTATTATCTATCAGTGTTAATATGACAGATGACGATAAGGCTATTACACTACTCTATTCACTATTTGATTTGTGGGATAACTTGATAGTTGCGATTGGTAGGGGTACGACTGATCTGTCATTTGAGAATGTCGTGGCAACCTTATTGTCTAAGGAGATGAGGCGGCAGGGTATAGAGAACTCTTCAAAGGAAGCCTTATCTATGAGAGAATGAACCCATGATAGAGACCATAAGTGGTCTAGTGATAAACCTAAGTTCAAAGGAAGATCGAAAAGTAGGGACAAATCTGGGTTGAAGTGTTGGAAGTGTAAGAAGCCTGAACATCTGAAGAAGGATTGCAGAAGTAAGAGTGTGAACCCTCAAAAGCAAACATGCGAGACATTAGCTTCAGGAAACAAGAACCATGATGATGATACTGGTGACTTAAATATGGCATCTTATTTGGGTCAATCAGATCGAAGTGTTTGGATAATTGACACATGAGCATCATTTCACATGGCACCTCATAGGGACTAGTTTCGTGAATATGAAACCTTTAATGGGGGAAACTTTTTATTGGGAGATAAATCTCCCATGAAAATTATTGGTCATGAGAAGGTGAAGTTGAAGATGAACGATGGGGTGGTCAAGACACTTCCAGGTGTGATACATATTCCAGGCCTCAGCAGAAACCTGATGTCAGTCTGCAAGATGACAAATAGGAGTTGTGACAAAAATTCGTGCAAGATGACTCGTGGATCGCTTGTAATCGTATGAGGTGTTCGGTATGATACATTGTATAAGTTGCTAGGAAGAACAATATAAAGTCAGTGCAGTGGAGATTTTATCTCTGAGGAGGCGATTGATGATGAGGCAAAGTCCTCTATGTTGTGGCATCAAAGGCTTGGGCATATCGGTGAAAATGAACTATCTACTTTATCATCGAAGGAGATGGTGAAAGAAGTCCCAGATTGCTCCATGGGATTCGGTTTCTGTGAGCATTGTCTACATGGCAAGCAGTCCCATATGAGTTTTAAGTCTGCTGGCACAAAGGCGAAGGGTATTCTGGATTTGATACATAGTGATGTATTTGGGTCAGTTCCAATCCAATCTCTTAGAAAATCAAGGTATTATGTCTCATTCATTGATAATTTTTCAAGGTGTGCATGGATTTACTTTATTAAGAGTAAAGCTGAAGCATTTGATAAGTTTTATGATTTTAAAGCATTGGTAGAAAATCAAATGGAAATAAAGATAAAGGTACTGCGAACAGATAATGGAGGGGAATTTTGCTCAGACAAGTTTGTGCAATTCTGTGTGGCAAGCGGTATTCCAAAACAAAAAATAACTCTCTATACACCTCAACAAAATGGGGTGGCCAAGAGATGCAATTGGTCACTCATAGAGAAATCAAGGAGTATGCAGAGTTGTGTAGGCTTGGAGTCGGAGTTCTAGGCAGAGGCGCTGGCTACAGTATGTTATTTGAAGAATAGATCACCTACATCAGCTTTATAGGATCAGACACTGTTTGAGGCACTATTCGGGAAGAAACTGAGTTTGACTCATGTTAGGGTGTTTGGGTGTGATACTTACATGCATGTGCCAAAAGAAAAGAGGAACAAACTTGACAACAAATCAATATGTGCATTTTCATTGGTTATAAGGATGGCCTCAAGGGGTACAAGTTATGGAATTCAGAAAATATGAGTATAATTTTCAGCAGAGATACTGTGTTCAGATAAACACAAAGGGATATGGAAGCTGTCCAAGATGTACCGAAACAACCAAAGCAGGTTCAGATTGATCTTAGCCCAGAAAATAAAGAGTAGGAAACTATCCCACAGACTGCATCGGATACTTTAGAATCTGAGTCAGTTGGGTCTGAGCACGATATTCATGTTTATGATGTAAAGGGTGAGGATTCAGATGCTGGCTCGGGGGTAGAGACCACGCCTGTCATAAGGAGATCTACATGGGTTAGGAGGCCACCCATCAGGTATTATCCTAGTGCTTGCAATGAATTATATGCTTTACATATTACTGGTGATGATCCTAGGACAGTGAAAGCGGCGAGGACCTCGGAGGATGCAAATTTGTGGTAGGATGCTATGAATAAGGGTAGATACAGGCACTAGACAAGAATGAAACATGGAGTCTTGTGAAATTGTCTAGAGATAAAAAGATAATTGGGTGCAAATGGATATTCAAGAAGATAACAAGAAAAGTATAAGACACGTCTGGCAAAAGGGTACTCGCAAATAAAGGGAATTGACTATGGTGAGATATTTTCCCCCGTAGTAAAGTTGACATCTATCAGATTTATCTTATCCATGGCAATTGCTTATGATCTAGAGGTCGAGCAACTAGATGTTAAGACAACTTTCCTTCATGGGGACTTAGAGGAGAAAATTTACATGAAATAGCCTGAAGGCTTTATAAGCAAAGGCAAAGAAGAGCTGGTTTGTAAATTGAATAAGTCTTTGTATGAACTAAAGCAGTCACCATAGATGTGGTACCAAAAGTTTGACACATATTCCATCCAACTTGGGTTCATTCGCAGCTATACTGATCACTACTTCTATATGAAAAGGTTAGGGATTGATTTTGTCATTTTAACCTTGTACGTTGATGATATACTGTTGATTGGAAATAACAGGAAGATGATTAGTACTATGAAGGTATCATTAGCAAATAAGTTTAACATGAAAGACCTAGGGCCAACAAACTTTATCTTGGGCATGCAGATAAGGAGGGATCGTGAAAATCAAAAACTATGGCTAAGTCAGAAGAAGTATATTGAAGAAGTGTTGAAGAAATTTAACATGTCTAACAGCAAGCTAGTAGGGACTTCCATGCCTTTGGGAACCAAGATATCTGTGGAACAATGTTTGAAGATGGAGGAAGAAGTTAAAGAGATGACGCACGTACCTTATGCTAGTGCGGTTGGAAACTTGATGTACACCATGGTGTGTATGAGACCAGATATTGCCAAAGCAGTGGGAGTATTGAGTAGATATATGTTTAATCCTAAGAAAGAGCATTGGACTGCAATAAAGAGAGTTCTTAGATATTTTTGTGGCAAGTCAAAGTTTTGCATTATATTATAGAGGTATGGGAGGTAAGAAGAATCTTGATATTGTAAGGTCGGTTGATGCTGCCTGGAGAGGAGACATTGATAGCAGGAGGTCTACAAACGGATATGTGTTCAATCTGTTAGTGGGGCGATGAGTTGGATGAGTAAGAGGAAAAGTTTATAGTGATAACTCATGCTGGAAAGGAAGTAGTTTGGCTTCAAAGATTGTGTACTGAGCTTGGGTTTAAACAAGGAGCAATGAAGGTGAAATGTGAAAATCAAGGTGCTATCTTCTTAGAAAAGAATCTTGCATTTCATTCATGAACGAAACACATTGATATCTAATATCACTTCATCCGTGAAAAGATAGAAGAAAGGGTGATAATCTTGGGGAAAGTCGATACAATAGTGAACAATGTAGATTTCTTGACTAAACCAGTTAGTTTAGCAAAGTTTAAGTGGTGTGCTACTGAGATGGGCTTGAAGAAACAGAGTTCTGGTTAGTTTTCCATGTGTTTGAAGTATTTACCAAGTGTGAGATTGTTAGAGTTTGTGCATATTTCATAGGTCCAGATCTGTAGAACCCTCGACGACTACGGGGGTTAGGGGGCAACACCCTTGAAAATTTCAGGCATGTACATGTTTTGGGTCTAGTTTTTTGCTTGACGGTTTGTGCTTGGACCCATTAATAGCCGTGGTTTTGCAGCAGGGCAGAAACCCTAATTAGGATGACTTAAGTTACTTATAAATACTCTCTATGTACTGAGCGCACATTGTAACGAGAGATTTATGAGGTTGATAATAGTGAAACTTCTGGTAGGACGTAGCCTTATTCTAGGGTGAACCTAGGTGTATCGTGTCTTATTTTCTTTCTGTTTATAATTCGTGTGATTGACAGGTCTTGAATTATTCACCTTCTCCCCCATACTTGGTCAAAAAAGAGGAGAAGAAATATGAGAATATAAAGAATAAAGATATCAACCCGAATTGCATATTCATAAGGCTTAAAAGGACTTATTTCTCTAGTGGTATTTGAGGATAACAAGAATATAAACTTTATCCTTATGGGAGTCATCCAGGTAAATATGACCCCTCAATCAGTGGTTCCCCTGAAAGTTTCTTAATGTTGAATTTTCTAAGGTTCAATGGATTAGAATTTATACTGTTAAATAATTCCATTGCGTGAGGTTTTCTCGTATAAAATTTTCCAAATTCTTCTAGAGAAGCGGACTGAATATTGTAATCTTTAGAAGGAAGGTTAATGATCTTAGTGCACTTAACTGGTCTCATTTTTTCTTGTTATAATGGTGGGAGGGAAATTGAATCTGAATCTCCTATATGGAAGACCCGGAGGTGACCATCAAGCCAAGAGGACTGTATCTAGTTAGGCCTACCAAACCACCTTATATATCTATTGAATCCTAGTATGTTGTGGATTTTACTTATTAGAGTGAGGTCTTAATTCTTTAAGTTAGGTTGCATACACTTAAAAAAAATGGTCAAAATCTAGTACGAAGATCTGAATTGCAATTTTCTCGAATTGACATTTAATAAACTACAATAGTTGCAACTCAAATAAGATAGTAAACTAGGATTTCTTTTTTCTTTATATTTCTTTTATCAAGTTTCTAGCTCATAAGAATAAAGCATATTGAGACTAATGGAGAGCATTTTGTTCAAAGTCAATGGCATAAATTTCTCTACTTACAGGATTCTATTTGCTTTGAAGTCGTATTATTAGCTCTCTCTAAAACAGATAACAAGAATATTAATAAATTATTCTACTTCTTATATGGTAGAGAGTTTTGTCAATCAGTAGAAAACAACATATCACCATGAACTACACAACTAATATTAATTTTTAAAATAGCTTACACATTCATTTGTTTCTTTTAACAAGAGGATTTTACAACTTTGTCACACACTTTACATACCTCAAGAAAGATATCTAGGCATAAAAATTGTTCATATGCAACTTGTTAACTTTAAGAAATCAATATATCTTGATGATTTTCTCTCGAGACATTTTTTTCTTTGACATCCCAAACATGAAATCAATATTGAAAGATCATGTAATGGAATATCTTGCTTGCCTATCTAGGTCTTAGGCTGTTAACTGAAATCTAAAATTTTGCTAAAAGACTACAGTTATATTCATGGAAATTAAAGGCCTAAATGCATTCAACACCTTGTCATTTTTGGCTTGTAAAACAAATTAGAATCAGCAATCTTAGCAGCTTAACCAGAATATCTGGATTCATTTATCATCTGTTGGTATTTTTTATCAAGCAGTTAGCATTGGTAGACTCATAAGAGTACTACAGTTTGGGAACGATCGATACAATGCTCATGAAAGAGCCCCAGTGAAAAAATAGTATGCAATATTTTTTATCTGAACTAGCTGCATTGTTCCTAATAAGCAATTTTAATCTGCCTAGGACAAACATGTAGGCCATGTCTAGCATATGATCCCATTTATGGAAATGAATCTTACTTGGATTTTTCCCCTTTTTTTGGCTTGTTTTTAAGAATCTCATTTCCACTAAAGCATGCAAAAAAGCATTAATTATGAGTTGTAATAGAGTTGTATGGATTTAAAGAACTTTTCTTGTTTGTATGAACCTGAAAATAATTGGTTCTAAAAAATGTATGGCAATGTTCTGTGAACAAGTAGCAAAATTTCCCAAGTTTTGACAATTTTGAAAGGTATAGCAAGCTTTATTTTCTTCATCTAATACATGAATTAACTTTTTGGCTTTCAACTTTGGTTTCAAATTTATATTATTTTGTCATAATAATTCTAAATTTTGAATAGAAAATGTTAAACTTCTTTTCTTTTGAAATTTTTCTTCATTTTTTTATGATCATTTCCCATTTATCCTTTTTCCTTGGGATACTCACGCAGACATGCACCGATATTTTCTCATTTTCCATGAAAATTACAAGCAACCAGATAACAACTGCAAATGTCTGCTAGATATATTAGTTAAAGCACACAGCATAATTGCCTGTAGATTGGCTTGACTCCGCCACTCTATGTGCAAGTCTTGTTAATTTACCACCTATCTAATGCATGGCATCAAAGTTTAGCCAACATTATATGAAGTAGTTTCTAGTCAGTTTCCAGTAACTGTACATGCCATTATGCTTCATTAAAGAATAAAAGAAAGTGTCAAAAGATGGACGGAAGGTAAAGATTCTAAGGCAAATACAAAGGACAAATGAACAAAATCCTTATTATTTCAATTTTTATCTTAAATGTGATTAATTTTTCTCATTTTCTTTCTTTTGTTTCCTGTTGATTTCATTTGCTGGCAAAAAAAAAAAGGAAACTATACCCAAAAGATGAAACAGAAAGCCATAAACAGAGGTAAAAAGGTACAGGAGATAAGGTCATGTTAGAAGAATAAAATGCACTTTCCATTTGCATGTACTTGGAAGGAAGTAAAGAGAAACAATTTTTCTGTAAACAATGCACTCAAGTCGGTTGGAATAACAAGTAACTTTCTCGTAACCCAACCATTACAACAGCCAGTATGAAATGACCCAATTGTTTCTTTACAAATTAACCTGGAGCTCTCATATCATATTAAGAAATGCTTGAGTTACCAATTATCCTAAAGGTTTATGTTGATGAAAAATGTAAAATATATGAAAGTTACCAATGACTTCCCAATAATTACCAGCAGAGCTCTTACTGGTTCAGGATTTTTCTCCCTGGCACGGTGCCAGGCAAGACTTTCTTGATCAAATGCTGCAGCAAAGGTCAAATAGCTAGAGATTTTTGTTGTATAGTCTGTCATCTTGGCATACTAATGCTAGTTTCAACTTTTCGTCAAATCATTGACCATGTTATCAACTTTCGAGAAGAAAGTTCTACAATTTCGGATCAAAGATGAATATTGTGTTAAAGGATAAAAGAATGTGCCTTCCCACTTCATATCACGACCATCAACATGAAACAACTGATGAGTTCATCAGTTTACCCCATAGTCAGATAAAAATTTTGGGGGAAGCTTTCCTCAACACCTTCATCTTTTTCTCTTTGGGTATAAATTTTACTTATCTATATAAGCATCCCTCAAGGCATCACAAACCCCACCCTTATCACCATTCAGCTAATTCATTCCTTGTAAGAGAAGAAAAAGAATGACAAGTATTTCCTTCGATCCAAGGCTCAATCTTCAAGTGGGCAAGAAAACTCACCAACATGGAGTCATAGTTGAAGATATTGAAGGCCTCATTTGAGTTTACAGAGATAGATCTATTGAAAGGCCCCCAAATATCCAAATGTCTCCTGCAATATGGCATTAGATCATGTTGGTGTGATAGCCAGGGACGTTATCATCAATAAAATCACCAACTTATGGGAACAAATTTACATACCAAGTTCCCCTGCAAGCAAGCTGCCTTTGCTTGTTTACTTCCATGGAGGAGGATTTTGTGTTGGCTTAGCAGCTTGGAGTTATTACCATAAACTCTTGATCAATCTAGCTTTGAAAGTAGGCTATGTGATCATGTCAGTAAATTACCATTTAGCCCTCGAAAACCGCCTCCCTGCTGCTTACGAGGATGGTTTTAATGCCTTTATGTGGATGAAACAGCAAGCTGTTTACCTGTCTAGTGAGCAGAAACGATGGTTAAGTGAATGCAATTTCTCTAGCTTATTCTTAGCTGGGGATAGTGCTGGTGCCAATATAGCATACAATGTAGCCACAAGGCTAGGATCCAGTGGCACATTAGATTCCATAATTAAACCATTGTCTCTAAAGGGTATAATTTTAATCCAACCTTTCTTTGGAGGAGAAGTAAGGACAGGGTCTGAAAATCATCACAACACTCAAGTTGTAGCCAATTCGGCACTAACTCTATTGGCTTCTTATACATATTGGCGCTTATCTTTACCTTTAGAGGCTAACCACGACCATCCATGGTGCAACCCTTTAGCAAATGGAGCAACTAGGTTACGCGAATCGAGACTTCCATCAACAATGGTGTGCATATCAAAGATGGATATATTAAAAGACAGGAATTTGGGGTTCTGCACAATGCTGGCTAATGTTGGTTAGAGGGTGGACAGAGAGAGTGATATACAATGGAGTTGGGCATGCTTTCCAGGTTTTGCATAATTCTCAATGCTCTCAAATTAGGATCCAAGAAATGATGTCTCACCTGAAGACTTTCATCAACCAAAATAACTAATGGAATTAATGTTTATTCATGTTACTTTAGCATTTTTATGATATAATTTGTGTTGAAACTTATATAGTAAAGCTGCTAGGTTCTTGTAAATTCAAGTTTTCCATTTTTGTTTCACAATTTATTTGCCTGGTGATGCTTTGCTAAGAAATGAAACTACATTCATTATTATGCTAATGATAAACGAACCACACCAAGAAAACACCCGAATAGGGTTATTTTAATCTTTTTTAATTTTTTAACTAATAATATTTATTTTTTTTCATTTCTTTCAATTCCTCTTCTGTTAAACATTTTCTGCACTTGAAACTCCATGCTCTTTGGCAATCAGATCTAATTGAATTGCAGCATCGCTAGCAGAAACCTCTCTCCTCTATTGTTCATCCAATCACACACCTAAAGAATGTTTAAAAAGACAATAACTGTCAGCAGAAAGAGAGCAAAGAACCATAGCTTAAAACAATAAGTCGCAACATAAAGGTTAAGAACAATAACTAGCACAGAAAAATGATTGTACCCAGCCAATTAGCAATCTAGGTACAAGAGAGCACCCATTAACAGTTTAGGTACAAGAGACCACCCTAATTGCACAGAATAAAACATTCTTTATTTCTAAAAATTGTAAAAATGGGGGAAAATCACTTACTTGAATCCTCTATCGTCGTCTTTATTTCTAGAAACAACATGAATCTAAATTTAGATGCTAGATGGATAAAATTGCTTCCAACAATGCCCATCAAAGACTAAATGATTGAAATTTATGAACATGATGGATCCTACAAGGTTCATACATTTTTATTTTTTTGCAGCTTATCATAAATTTTTTTTGACAAGTAAAAGAATATATTATGAGAAGTACCAAGAGGGTGCAATGCAATTACAAAATTATCTACAAGAAAGAAACTCAAATTTATAGAGTGTTTATCATATATTAAATAACCTAATGCAAAAGAAGAAATTTCCAACAAAACAATGACTTCATAAATCTTTGTTAGAATAGTTGTTTCCTCATCAAAATGGAGACAAGCTGAAAATGAAGTAAGAGGTACATGGGGGAAAAGGGAAGGAAAATGATTAACAGAAGAAGAATTTTCTGAAGGAAAGAAATGAAAAATAAATAAATATTATTAGTGAAAAATGTAGCAATCCTTTCATTTTTAGTTTCTTATTTAATTTACTAATTTTAGTTTTTTTTTTTTTTTGTTTTTAAAGCAAGTTCGGTTAGAGAAAGAAAGTCTAGTTAATGAAGAAGAGATTGTAAAGATAGGTTTCATAGAAATTAATTTGAACATTATGTCAAACAACATGGACCATTACTATAATTTATTAATTTTGCATTTAATGATGTGGCAAAAACAACTCATTTAAAGATATAATATTAAAACAACCCTATTTAGGGAATTAAGATTTTTAAGAACCCCATAATAAGAAAAAACCCGTACATAGTCTAGAAGATAAATTAGGAAACTAAATCATTAGAATAGTTACCCTAAATCAAGTTAGGTACTCTAGAAGATAACTTAGGAAACTAAATCATAAGAATAATTACCCTAAATCAAGTTAGGTAATCTTACAATCAATTAGCAAGGCAATTAATAGAGAAAATATGAGATACATTAGTTTGACTTTGATTCGGTTTGACTTTCTAATCTCATCTCCTCTTGAAATTGTGCCATGAATCTCTTTAAGATTCTCATTAGCATCGCTATCATGATATTCATCATACAGTACGACGGTAGAACCTCTACCGCAGTGATCGCTTACAGATGTCCTTTTATCAAATTCCTTGGGTTGAAAAAGACGTGTCCTCGAGTCTATGTCACCTTTATCCTCTTCATGATAGGCATTCTTAAACACTCAAAAAGGACTATCAGTGTGGTCTTGCAACTTGGCATACTTGCCTCGAGGAAACTTTTCTTTTCTCATGTTGATCTAAACAAGGTCATCTTTAAACTTCACATGCTTTCTATTTTTGTCAGCAACTTCTTTTTACTTTTTATCACTTTCTGGCAGCCTCTTTGCCACCCGTTCATTCAATTTCTTAATGTGTTTTACCATATCAGCATCATCCCCACTAAAGTAATTACTGATAGGTAGTGTGATCAAGTCCAGTGGACTGTTTCGGTTTTCACTGAAGAAGGCTTCAAACGAGCTCATTCCGATAGAATCACTCCTAGACTGATTTTGTGCACACTCTGAATGTGGTAGGACTTCATACCAATTTGTTTTATTCATTCCCACCATAGACAAAAAAGTTATTTCTCTTCCCTTTTAAAGGTTTAGGAATTTTTTCTAGTTTTAACAGCCTCAAAATTATCTTCTTACCCTATTTTGAGAAAGTATAAGTATTTTTATATCCATCTTACATTGCCATTCTATCAAATTTCCATAGCTTGCACAACAACAAGTGAAAAACATCCATCGGTTCTTTCTTAAACCATTCAAGCTTGTAAGGTTCAACCTTCTTCTCGGTCTTGAAGCTCAACTTGTCGATCATCTCCTTAGACACAATGTTCTTACAAATTCCACTAACTATAATGGCGTTACAAACTTTCCCATTAGAGGTATAAATGTGTGTTATGGCCATTTGGTTTCACCCTCAGCCTTTGTTGCTTTCATAACATGTCATATTACTAAGGCTTCTCCATGGTCATCTTAAGTAATTTGGTCTCCCCTATCGTCATCATATTCATTATACATAGGTGGCTCATGTACTACAGCATACTTATTAAATTGTTAAGCTAAGTTGGCGTACATTTGGTTTCGGTAATCAGAAGCTATATAACCTATACTTTAGCATTTAAAGCACTTGATCATCCCCTTCACGTGGCTCTATATGTGGAGCATAATGATGAAAAAGATGATTAGTTACTGTACAATTCAACACCTTTAAAGTTGATTGTTTATGTTGGGAAACCACCTTAGATGATGCCCAGGAGGTGATCTTCCAAACACCCAAGTCTAGAGTGACTTGTATAAAGAAAAGAGACAACAACCAATCAAAGCAAGAAAGAAAAGAACACAAGCAATTTGTTAATGAGGTTCGGCAATATGCCTACATCCCTGTGAGCTCCTCTGAGCTCTCTGCACTATCTTATTAATGGAGTTCTTTACAATCAGCAACACTCTTTCAAGAACTCACAGGTTCTTGAAGAACAAAAGAAGAAGAACAAAAGAAGAAGAAGAAGAAGAAAGTGATAAGAACTAACCTTGAAATTTTTTCAAGAAAATTCCCCTTACAAGCCCTTGAATCCCTTTCTATTCTACTCTCTCTCTTTCTAAACAACTAGCCTCTCTACAGAATCTCTCTTGAGTTTAGTGTCTTTGCACTCTTATAATTGATCTCACTTTTAATCACAAGTTATGTTATGACTTTTGAAGCTAGGTGACCCTTTATATAGTGCACCAACTTCTTGACCAATCTTGAGGGTCAATATCCACCCATAGATCTAGAAGACTAATCATCTATAGCCCTTGATCAATCTTTAGTGATCTTATGCATTTTGAACATGTCTCATGAACCACTTAAAAAGCTGAAACATGTGTGCATCAGTGTGCCTGGCGCTGCGGCCCAAGGCAAAGCACACTTCCTCAAGCTTCTGGGCACCGCAGCTTAGGGGAGGCTGAGCCGCGACGCACACCTCCTCCAGCTCCTCCAGGACTCCTGTTGTGCGTTTATCTACCTAAATAAATAAATAAATAATCGTACTTGTTTTACTTACAAGTGCACAAGGTCAATGGTAGCATAATGTGCAAGTGCGAGATCATTTCCATAGGGATTGGTAAATTTCAATTTAGAATTAATTTCATAAAGTAAAAATAAATAGAAATATTTATTGGATTTAGATAATAATGACAAAGGCTTAGGGACTTGATATCCATCACTAATCATGCTACCCTAACAAAATAGTATGCCAATGCTCTACTCATGCTATGAATACCTAAGGGTTGTCAACCTAAGGGCTTGGTCTACTCCTTAGGCTATTGATTTCCCTAAGCAACGAGTTAGGCATGGTGTATACTCTAACTCTTTTCTCTCTTAAGGGATTCAACATGGTGTATACTGAGTTGTCCCTTAAGAGAGCATAGGGTCTATTGAAATCGACAACCACACGGGACCTAGGGCTTGGTCCACTCCCGGTTTCCCATGTTGATTAACCCAAGAATCTGGTGTGGATATCTTTTGTTACTATTGTTGAACCCAAGACCCGATCATTCAAATTGATTCAACTAATTAATCCATACCACATGCATACGTTAATCAGACACACATATGAGGAATTTAAATAAAAACAAGCATTAATCAAATTAAGAATCACAGCATAAATATTGCAAAGGCACCAATACTGAATTATTGGTTAAACATAATTAGGGCTTCAACCAATCCCTTACTATAAGTTTAGTTACACATAATAAAATAAATGAAAGAAGAAACCCGAGAGAGCTCCATTGAAGAGTCATCAATTCTTCTATAGAATCCCCTCTGACCTCTGACCTCTCAACCTAAAACTAAAACTAAAAAGGAGATATGCTCCTCAAAAGGGAGATATTGTTCCTGTGTTTTACAAGTCTATTTATAGGGTTCTAAAGGTGCCTCGAAACGCTAATTTCCAAAATAGGTTCGGAAGAAATCTTTCCAAAACTGGCTCTGCCGCCTCTCTGTGCATGTGTGCTGGATCGCATGCTTCTGCACTCGAGCGTATGGGTGCGCTCGAGCCTTCTATATGTGCACACGATTGCTTTTGCGCTCAATCGCAATCATATTTCGCTCGATTGCGCTAGCTCTTTCCAGATCTTTAGTTTTCTTCCTTTAAAGCTTTAAAATGCTTTCTTTTCTTCACAAGCATATAAAAAACACAGAAAACACAAAAATGAAGTAAAATATAATAAAATATGTAAACAAAAAGCTTAACAAATGTAAATTAAGGGGCTTAAATATGAATATTTAAGCTCCTATCACACCCCCAAACTTACATATTGCTAGTCCCTTAGCAATATGAAACTAAAAACTAAATAAAAAAACAAAGACATAAAGATAAATCCATCATTCATGGTATCCGAAAATTTAAGTGTCACACAAACCATGATATTTATTCATGAGTAAGCTTAAAGTACAAACCTATCTTCGCAATGAATAGGAGTTTTAAATTTTAATTACTTACAAGAGGCAGGCTAAGGTATCAAAAATTCGAATCAGTGTATGGTGAACTAGCGCATAAAATATGAAGCTTCCAAATGATTCCAATGTGTAGTGTTTCGGTATCTTAACATTCATCGAATTCCCTATCATAATGAACAATAATGGCATAGTTTTATTTCTTTTTTTTTCTTTTATCATGAGCTTTTTTCCATGTTGAGTTCCATTAAGCTTTCTAATTGACCCATGTAGCGAGTGTTTAGCCAATGACTCCCAAACCAGATGGTTTTAGGGCATTAAGTGTAAAAACACCCCTAAGAACTTACTAACTCGAGTAAAAAAGGCTACAAAACTAACTGGTCTCAATGCTTCCAAGCAAAATCCCCACCTTTTGACGTGAACACTCACTGCTTACTAAGGTAAGAGGTCCAGTTACTCAGTGGAAAATATATTACATTCTTCTTTATTTTTCTATGCCAAAGTGTTATTCTAACAAGTTATCCGATTACAGTTAGGTCATGGAAACATATACATAGAAATTATATGTCATACCTCACACCATTATGTGCTAATGTGCTCGTGTCAGTTTTTAGATCAAACTTGTGAATTCTTAGATGCCAAAAGTAGGTAACTACACCTTAAAACTCTATTATCAGCTAATGTGTTTAGGATTTTAAGCTCACTGATGAAATCATATCACAGTATTCGTTTAGATCAACAAAAAATTTCAACATAATAAGAATATGCATTTATCTTTTCAAAAATAAACTAGGACAAGTGTGTTAATGTGTCTCACATACCCCCAAACTTAAATTATGCATTGTCCCCAATGTGTGAATAACATGGAAAGATCTGACCTGGGAGTTGGAGAACTAGCTGGGCCGGCATGGCTCATAGCACACCCCCAAACTTGAACGGATGCATACATTGTCCCTAAAAAAGAAAAAGTAACATAATACGGGAAAACAAAAAGTACGAAAACTAAATAAATAACAATAAATATGAAAAACAATAAAAATAAATAAAAGGATAAGCTGTGGGTTGCCTCCCATGAGTGCTAAGTTTAACGTCTTCAGCCGGACCAAGCCTTATTCTTCCCCAAAACTAAGATTGGCAACAGCTAGCACAGGTACTGTCTTATTCTCTCCCATATAAGCATAAGTCAAATGCTTCGATAGTTGCTTCAACTCCAAATTTGGTGCCTGGACAATAGAAAGGAAAAAAGTAGTATTAGTAGGCATAAGAATTTCAAATGGATCAGTATACTTACTTGGATGCTTTGGAGTGGTCTCAAGAAGGTGCACAGTTTCAATGATGTCATCAGTAACATTCTTAGATGTTGGCTTTATATTCAATCATGTGAAACTAAGGGTAGGGGTTGTTTCCAATGGATCAATGTGATGGAACTGAAAAGCTTGCGCAACAGCACCTAGAGTGGGTATGGTTTGGGCTGGAAATTCTCCTTGTTTTATTTCACTTAGCTCCTTAGCCAATTGCCCCACTTGTACTTTTAGTCTTTGAATGGCTTGCTCATACTTTGTAGTGATTTGCCTTTGGTCAGTTCGACATTGTCTTGTTTCTGCTATGAAATGTTCTTGTGAAGCCATCAGCTGTTGTTGCTGCGTTGCCAATTGTATCACAAGACTCTCTAGGTCACTCTCTTTTGATTCCAAAACTGTTTGAGCTGCTTGTTAGGAGTTTATTTGTTGTTCTTGAAGGTTCAAGGCATTTTGATTGTTACTCCATGAGAGGTTGGGGTGGTTCCGCCATCCAGGATTATAGGTATTTGCATATGTGTTATAGTTGTTCGGTCCCACATAATTTGCTTGCTCTTGATCTACAGATGAATACAAAGGGCAAGTGTCAGTAGTGTGATCAAAACGAGAACATATAGCACATCTTGGAGTTTTTTGGCTCGTGGACTAGGTGAGACGTTCTGCGCAGTCTTGGCTTTTACAAGCATATCTATCTTTCTTTCCATAGCAGTTAACCAATTTGGAAATCCACCATTTAAGTTCACTTCATATATGTCCTTGCTCTTTACTCCTTGCTCTGTATTGAGTGGAAAGAAGGTTGGGTTTCTGGATCGAAGCCTGTGCATGAATCAGTTGAACCGCTTCAGTGCAGTAGTTTCAGTACTGCTACTCGGGTACTCTTTGGACCTTTTACGCTCGAGTGCACCCTGAACTGCGCTCAATTGCTGTTCTTCCTACGCTCGAGTGCTACACTAGTGTGCTTGATCACAATGAGGACAGAAACTCCTCTGCTGCACACCTGAACAAAAACCAAAAAAATGAAAATGAAAAGATGAAAAAAAAAATTAAGGTTGTTTGATAAAGAAAATATAAATAGAACAGAAAAAATAAAAATTACTAACGAAAATAATTCTAAAAAGAAATTTAGCGCAATCCCCGGCAACGGTGCCAAAAACTTGTTGTGTGTTTATCTACCTAAATAAATAAGTAAATAATCGTACTTGTTTTACTTGCAAGTGCACAAGGTCAATGGTAGCACAGTGTGGAAGTGAGAGATCATTTCCACAGGGATTGGTAAATTTTGATTTAGAATTAATTTCACAAAGTAAAAATAAATAGAAATATTTATTGGATTTAGATAATAATGATCAAGGCATAGGGACTTGATATCCACCACAAATCATGCTACCCCAACAAAAAAGTATGTTAATGCTCTACTTATGCTATGAATACCTAATGGTTGTCAACCTAAGGGCTTGGTCCACTCCTTAGGCTATTGATTTCCCTAAGCAACGAGTTAGGTATGGTGTATACTCTAACTCTTTTCTCTCTTAAGGGATTCAGCATGGTGTATACTGAGTTGTTCCTTAAGAGAGCATAGGATCTGTGGAAATCGATAACCACACGGGACCTAGGGCTTGGTCTACTCTCGATTTCCCATGTTGATTAACCCAAGAATCCGGTGTGGATATCTTTTGTTACTATTGTTGAACCCAGGACCCGGTCATCCAAATTGATTCAACTAACTAATCCATACCACATGCATACGTTGATCAGACACACACATATAAGGAATTTAAATAAAAACAGGCATTAATCAAATTAAGAATCACATCATAAATATTGCAAAGGCACCAATACTGAATTATTGGTTAAATATAATTAGGGCTTCAACCAAGCCCTTACTATAAGTTTAGTTACACATAATAAAATAAAGGAAAGAAAAAACTCGAGAGAGCTTCATTGAAGAGTCGTCAATTCTTTTGTAGAATCCCCTCTAGCCTCCGGCCTCCCGACCTAAAACTAAAACTAAAAAGGAGATATGCTCCACAAAAGAGAGATATTGTTTCTGTGTTTTAAAGTCTATTTATAGAGTTCTAAAGGTGCCTCGAAACGCTAATTTCCAAAATAGGTCCGGAAGAAATCTTTCCAAAACTAGCTCTGCTGCCTCTCTGTACATGTGCGCTTGATCACATGCTTCTGTGCTCGAGCACATAGGTGTGCTTGAGCCTTCTATGTGTGCGGACGATTGCTTTTGCACTCAATCGTAGTCATGTTGCGCTCGATCGCACTAGCTCTTTCCAGATCTTCAGTTTTCTTCTTTTAAAGCTTCAAAATGCTTTCTTTTCTTCACAAGCCTATAAAAACACAGAAAACACAAAAATGAAGTAAAACATAATAAAATATGTAAACAAAGAGCTTAATAAATGTAAATTAAGGGGCTTAAATATGAATATTTAAGCTCCTATCAACTCCTCCCTTGCTAGGCGCTGCGGCCTGGGAAGGCTGTGCCGCGGCGCACACTGGTGCTGAACATGCTGATTTTATTCTTCCACATTCTTGTTTAAACCTCAGACAAAATACCAACAATCTCTACCTTTGTCCAAACGTCTAAACCTGAACCTATTGTGCAAAGAACTCAGAATCCAAACTCATCTTGAGTCATCATATTAACCGACTCCAATCCTAAGAAGTCCAATACAATGATTGAACTTGCTTAGAGGTAGAACTTTAGTACTTAAATCCATAGGGTTTTCTTCCGTGGCCACCTTGTTCACATAGATGCATCCTTTCATAACTTTTTCCTGAATTAAATGGTACCGAACACCCATGTGCTTTGTCCTCTCGTGGAACACCAGATTCTTACACAAGTGCAATGCACTTTGGCTATCCGAGTACACCATAACCTACTCCTCTAGTACTTTCAACTCTTCCAACAACCCTTTGCAGCATAGAGCCTCCTTGATGGCTTCCGTAGCCGCTATGTACTCAACCTCGGTTGTTAAGAGTGCTACCACTGGCTGCAACTGAGCCTTCCAACTTACACAACATCCGTTTAAGTTAAAGAAGTAGGAGGTAATCGATCTTCTTTTATCCCAGTCTGCTCCATAATCCAAATCAGCATAACCCTCAAGGTAGATGGACTTACCCCTCTTCTTATAAACCAACCCCACATCTAGGCTTCCCTTCAAGTACTTCAGTAGCCACTTCATCCCAAGCCAATGCTCCTTTCCGAGATTACTCATAAACCTACTAAGAACATTTAATGCATGAGCAATATCAGGTTTAGTGCTTACTATGGTGAACATAACTGATCCAACAGCACTAGAGTAAGGGACCTTTTTCATTTCCTTCTTCTCCTCATTCGATCTTGGATATTGATCGCTCGAGAACTTGAAATGACCAGCAAGGGGAACCTTCACTGGTTTACTATCTTCTATAGAGAATTTAGATATCATTTTCTCTATGTAAAGAGTTTGAGAGATCTTCAATCTGTTTCTCTCCATTTCCCGGATGATACACATCCCAAGGATCTTCTATGCATGGCCAAGATCCTTCATCTCAAACTCCTCACTGAGTTAAGCCTTCAATTTTCTTATCCTTTCTATACTGCTCCCAGCCAGCAACATATCATCAACATAGATCAGGATGATCACCACTTCCTCCACTTTGTGCCCCTTGTAATACAAGCACGAATAATAGTAGCTCCTCATGAAACCCAGGCTGGTTACAAAAGAATCGAACCTTTTATTCCATTGTCGAGGTGATTGTTTCAGACCATATAGAGATTTCTTCAGTTGGCACACCAAATCTCCCTGCCTTCCTTCCTTATAGCCTTCGGGTTGCCTCATGTAAATGGTTTCATCAAGCTCTCCATGTAAGAACGTTTTCTTCACATCCATTTGCTCGATTTCCCAATTGAATTGGACCACCAATGCTAACACTATCCTGATTGTCTTGTATTTCACAACTGGTGAGAATATTTCGGTGAAGTTTATGCCTTCTCTTTGTGTGAACCTCTTCGCCACCAGCCTAGCTTTATACCAAACTTCATCCCCTAGAGTGTTCCCTTCTTTGATCTTGTAGATCCATCTGCAATCCACAACTCTCTGTTTTTCTGGTTTGGGCACCAATACCCAAGCGTTGTTCTTCCTCAAAGAATCAATTTCTTCCTCCATAGCTAGCTACCACTTTGACGAATCCTTACCCTCTATGGCATCCATGTAAGTTTCTGGTTCAACCATCCCTCCTTCTATCCAAGGAGCTGCTACATTAGCATCTATAAAACCATATCTCAAAGGTAGTCTAACCACCCTCCTTTCCCGGTCCCTTGTGAGCTGGTAGTCATTTTGACTTGCTGCATTAACCCCTTCCAGTTCAGCCTCTTCTTGAGTTTCTTGAGCTTGGCCTTCATCAATGGGCTCTACCTAGTTTGAACCCTCTTGCCTTCCTTTCTCTACTTGAATCGAATTCCCTTTGATGTGATGCTCCATAAATTCCGGACTGGTTTGCTCACTAGCCCCTGCAGGGTTAGTTTTCTCCAAGTAGGGAAATAATAATTCATTAAAAATAACATCCCTACTTATTATTAGTTTCATTCCTTTTGGTTCTAAGGACCACAACCTATACCCCTTAACCCCATCACCATACCCTAGAAACACACATTTTCTAGGCTTTGGGTTAAGTTTATCATCCTTTTGATGTGCGTATGCAGCACATCCAAAATTCCTAAGGTTGTTCAACTCAGGGGGTTTTCTACTCCACATCTCCATAGGAGTCTTAAGGTCTAAAGCCCTAGAGGGTGACCTATTTACCAAGTATGCAGCAGTAGACACAGCTTTCCCCCAAAAATATTTTGGTAAATCGGACCCAAATAACATGCACCTAATCTTTTCCATAAGGGTTCTATTCATCCTCTCAGCAACTCCATTTTGCTAAGGGTTTTCATAACTGTTCTATGTCTTAGAATACCATTTAATTCACATAATTTATCAAAATCCTTATTAAAAAATTCTAAGCCATTATCGGTTCTTAACACCTTAACTACCTTACCCATTTGAGTCTCCAGTAACTTTTTCCACACCACAAATTTATTCAAAGCATTCAATTTATTTTTAAGCAAATAAACCTAAACCATTCTTGAATAATCATCAATTAAAGACAGAAAGTAACGATTACCTCCCTGTATTGGTGTCCTTGCTAGTCCCCAAAGATCCGCATGGATATAATCAAGAATCCCTTTAGACTTGTGCACTCCGGTGTTGAAGCTGGCCCGATGTTGCTTCCCAAGAATGCAACTCTCACAGAAATCCAGTTTCTCTACTTTGTCACCACCAAGTAGACCATTCTTGAAGAGAACTTGCAGCCCCTTTTCGCTCATATGTCCCAGGCAATTGTGCCAAAGTGCTGTCTTATCCATCTCAGCCATCAAGCTTCTGCTTGATCCTTGATTTCTGTCTCACCGATCATCTCATAAAGTCCATCTTTGATTGCTACTTTGATCACTATCAAAGAACCCTTGGTTACCTTGATCTTTCCTCCCTCAGCCTTGTATGTATACCCCATGGAATCCAGCTACCCTAATGAGATCAAATTCCTCCTCAAATCTGGGAGATACCTTACGTTTCACAGTAGTTTTGTGACTCCATCAAACATCCTCAACTAGATGTCTCATATCCCCCTCACTAGGCAAGAATTGTCATTCCCCAAGAAAACTCGTCCATCATTGATCTCCTTGAAATTCTTGAACCATTCCTTGTAAGGGCATATGTGATAAGTGCACCCAATTCCAAAATCCATTTCTTGCTGCCTTGCCTTACATTTGAGCACACAACAAGAACATCATCTTGTTGTTCTCCTTTGGCAACCAAAGCCTCTCCATTGTTGGTATGGCTTCTCCCTCTCTCATCCTATAACCTCTTCTTGCAATCTTTCTTGAAGTGACCCTCCTTGTTGCAGTAGAAGCATCATCTTCCTCCAAACTTCGGTTTTGAATGCGATCTCCCATGGCTCTGCCCTCTACCTCTTGATTTCTCTCGATAGTTTCCATGAATTCTACTGCCATTCCGAGTTGTTGGCCTTCCTCTTACGAACAGCCCTTCCCCACTTGATACCTCCCTACTCTTGGCTTTAAAATCATGAGCCCTTATAGCATTGACCACAATTTCTTTGGTTAGTGTATCTCTTCCATATTTACTTGCATTAATTAAACTATCAAAACAATCAGGAAGAGAATTTAATAATATAACAGCCAATTGTTCATCCAGGAATTTAATACTACAACTAGCCAAATCTTGAAGTAGTTTATTAAAGACATCAAGATTATATTGCAACTCTTTATTAGGATCCATTTTAAAAGCAAAGATTCTTTTAAAAAGATAAATCTTGTTAGGGAGAGTTTAGTAAGAAACAACTCATCTAGTTTCTTCCATATGACAACATGATCTTCCGTCTCCGCACTCTCTTGTGACACTATTCGACACGTGTAGGAAGATGGTGTTGTATGCCATCTTCTTCATCTCAATCCGCTGGTCCTCCGTGATACTTGCTGGAAAAGCATCATCTTCTCCAATAGCCAAGTCCACCTTTTGTTGCATAAGAATAGCCTTGATCTTCTGCTTCCACAAGGAAAAATCTCCCTTTCCATCAAACTTCTCAACAATGAAATTTGAACTCATCTTGCGGAAATGATCCCAGATTTGTACAGTACCCACAAATGTTTTCCAACTTCTTCTAAACCTCAAGAACATGATCGAAGATTGATCTCAACACTGTTCTTGAATCACCCTCAAGAACACGATCTGATCTTGATCTTTACTCTGTTCTCGAATCACCTAAGAAGTTTGTTCTTTGATTCTTGGAGTCTTACTCCGATACCTTCTATTCTTGCTCCGATACCCAGCTGTGCAAGCTTTGATACACTGTCCAAAGCTCTGATACCACTATTGGGAAACCACCTTAGATGATGCCCATGAGGTGATCTTCCAAACACCCAAGTCTAGAGTGACTTGTATAAAGAAAAGAGACAGCAACCAATCAAAGTAAGAAAGAAAAGAACACAAGCAATTTGTTGATGAGGTTCGGCAATATGCCTACGTCCCCGTGAGCTCCTCTGAGCTCTCTACACTATCTTATCAATGGAGTTCTTTATAATCAGCAACATCCTTACAAGAACTCACAGGTTCTTAAAGAACAAAAGAAGAAGAATAAGAAGAAAGTGATAAGAACTAACCCTGGAATTTTCCCAAGAAAATTCCCCTTACAAGCCCTTGAATCCCTTTCTATTCTATTCTCTCTTTTTTTAAACAACCAGCCTCTCTACAGAATCTCTCTTGAGTTTAGTGTCTTTGCACTCTTACAATTGATCTCACTTTTAATCACAAGTTATGTTATGACTTTTGAAGGTAGGTGACTCTTTTTATAGTGCACCAACTTCTTGACCAATCTTGAGGGTCAATATCCACCCTTAGATCTAGAATACTAATCATCCATAGCCCTTGATCAATCCTTAGTGATCCTATGCATTTTAAACATGTCTCACGAACCACTTAAAAAGCTAAAACATGTGTGCATCAGTGTGCTTGGCGCCGTGGCCTAGAATAGGGCAGGCTACAGCCCAAAGCAAAGCACACTTCCTCAAACTTCTGGGCACCGCAGCCTGGGGGAGGCTGAGCCGCGATGCACACCTCTTCTAGGACTCCTCCCTTTATGGGTGCTGCGGCCTGGGAAGGCTGTGTCGTGGTGCACACTGGTGCTGAACATGTTGATTTTATTCTTCCACCTTCTTGTTTAAACCTCGGACAAAATACCAACAGTTTGTTTTAGTGAAATACATCAAGGAGCCTCCTTGAAGAAAATGGACATAGGGTCAAACAACTTCCAATATTGTTGAACCACTACAAATCAAGTTTGCACTTTCTCATCCTTTACTCCTTTAATTTCCAGCAATATGATTCTTGTTGTTCACACTTGATTTCATAAGTGTTTAAACTTGTTTATTGGTTGCAAAAAGTTTTTAAAACCCAATTCACCTATTCTCTTGGGTTGCACTTTGGTTTACAGTTGATATCAAAGCTTTGTTATCATAATTAGGCTTAAAATCCTTAAGTAGATCCTATGACAACTAATAACTATAATGAAGGTCATTCTTACACTAGACCCCTTTTGTTTGATGGAACAAATTACAACTATTGGAAAAATAGAATGAAAATCTTTGTAGAAAGTCAAGACTATAATTTATGGAGAATCATTGAAGAATGACCTAGGATTCCTATAAAGAAAGTTAAAACTGGTGAATTAGAAGCTACACTGGCTAAAATTAAGCAAGAATTTGATGATGATGATTGTAGAATGATGTCCTTAAATAGTAGAGCTACTAGTATACTTCATTAAACTTTACACATTAATGAATACACACAATTTTTGCTTGTGTTTCGACTAAGGAAATATGGTATAAATTTCAAGTTACATATAAAGGCACTAGTGAAGTAAAGAAATCAAAAATCTATATATTGGTGTCTAAATATGAAGCTTTTAAAATGTCTCTTACCAAAAACCGTTTCTGAAATGTACTCTCAATTCACTAAAAATTTTAATGGTTTAAAGCTTATTGGTAAGATTTATGATGATTGCGAATTGGTAAGGAAGATTCTTAGATCTTTGCCACCAAATTGGGAAGCAAAGAGGATGACCACTGAGGAAGCTAAAGACCTTAACAAGATTGACATCAAAACATTTTGGGCTCATTATTAACTCATGAGATGAATGTAATAAATTGAGTTGTTGTTGATGATGAGTCAAAGAAGAAGAAGGTCATTTCCCTCAAAACCACCTCAAGCAAGTAAGTAGAAGAAGATGAGAATGAAAGTAGTGAAGAAGATGGAGAAATGGCTCTTATCACAAATAGGTTTCAAAAAATTTTTAAGAAGAGAAATAAGCCTTATACAAAGGACAACTCAACCAAAAAGGATCCTATTGTGTGCTTTAGTTGCAATAAACTCAGGCACATTTAGGCGAATTTTCCTACAACAAAAAAACCTTATAAGAACTTCAATAAAAAAAAAAAAAAAAAAAAAAAGCTATGGTATGTTGCAACCATTTAGAGTGATGATGATGAGGACATTTTAGAAAGTGAAATTAACTATTAAGAGATTGTCAATCTTTGCTTGATGACAATTGATTATGAAAATGAGGTAACCAATTCTTCCTTTGGTAATGATATCGATAATGAAAATAGTAATGAAGAATTGATTAAAGCTATAAATGAATTGTATGAGTAATTAAATAAATTTGATGCTAAGAATATTTCTCTCAAAAGGGAAGTTTCATCTCTCTCTAAAGAGATGGAAGTTCGAAAAAAAAAAACTCTCTTTAAAGCTTAACAACTCTTCACAATAATCTTTGATGAATGAAAATGTCGATTTGAAAACTAAAATGATTGAGTTGAATAACACTATATCTAAACTTTTAATTAGAATAAAAAAAAAGCTAGATAAAGTGTTAGCTTGTCAAAGAATAAGTAGAAAAAAATCCGATTTGGGTTATTCCCAATTGGGCAAGCAAAAATCAAATGAAACTATATTTGTGAAAGCAGCATTTGTTGATGAACCCTCTACTTCTAAGGCACTTAGTAATGTTAATAATGTTCCTTTGAAGAATGCTAAGAAGCCTCAGAATTCAAATGTCAATTCCCATGGTAGAAATTTATATGCTAATACTTGGAATAGACATCCAAGAAATACTTATGCTCATTCTAGAAATCCAAATGCTAGGTATTCTCATTCAAAAAATTCATATGCTAGGAATGTATATCCTAGAAATAACTATCATTAATATCTTAGAAATAACATGTAAGCTTATAATTCGTATAATGCGAGAAACATGTATTCTAGGAATGCAAGATATTCTCATCCAATGAATAATAGATTTGCATATTCTACACATCCTAGAAATTTCTATAATTATCAATGTAGGATCATACTTTATCCACAATACTATGATTATGGAGCACATTATAGAACTAAGAAAGTATGGATTTCTAAATAATCCATATTTTCAAGTACTAACACGAAAGGACCCAAGAAATTTTAGGTACCTAAAAGTTTCATTGTGTATCATTATATTATGTAGATATGTCTACACACAAAGGTAGAAAGTGACTATTGGTACCTTGATAGTGGATTCTTGAAGCATATGATCGGTGATTAAAACATGTTTATGGAGTTGACTCTAACGGATGGCAGGCATGTCACCATTGGAGACAACACCAAAATGAATATCATTAAACATGTAAAGTGGGTAAAAATTCTTTAACCCTTGATCATGTTTTACTTGTGCAAGGCCTTAAGCCTAATTTACTTAGTATTAATCAATCATGTGATAAATATAATAAAGTCATATTTGAATCCTCTCATTGTCTTATAATAGACATAAAGAGTAACGAAATCAAATTTGGTGGCCAAAGATATGAAAATGTCTATTTAGTTGATCTTAAAACTTTGCATTTGGAAAATGAAAAATGTTTTTTAGCTTTTAGTGAAAAATGTTTTTAAGCTTTTAGTTAAAAATAATGGTTATGGCATAGAAGGCTTAGTCATGTGAACATAGATTTGATCAAAATCTTTCTAAAAGGGATTTAGCTGTTGGTCTTCCTAAGATCAAATTTGAAAAATAAAAAGTTTGTGATGCTTATCAAATAGAAAAAACAAACAAGAGTTTCTTTTAAATCCAAAAATGGGTAAGGAATTTGTTGTAACTACTGATATTCTGCATTTTTTTTTTTTTGAATATACATGCAATTGGTATTACCTGGTACTCATAGGGTTGGCTTGAATATTTTGATTTGGAGGGTGCCTGTAGGGTGGTTAAGAGTAACCTCTTCTATGTATATGGTCTCCAAACCTATAACACTTATGATGATCTGCCCATAGACTCTAGGATGCTAAATTTTATTATCAGTTGGTGTATCATTCCTAGGCTAGGTAGCTGAGATTGCCCCTCTAAGTTGGACATCCTTATGATTTGATATCTTAAGATTGGAACTTTCTATAATCTTTACTCTCTAATTCTTACTAATATAATTGATGGAAATGAGAATGATTCTGGTGGGTTACACTATTGGATGCTTATCACTCTCATCTTGGAGTACTTTAAGGTTCCCTTCCCTGAAACCGAAGCCAATGACATTGATCGTAATGATGTCATCAATCAGTCTACCTTGAAGAGAATAGGTTTTACTGTTCATGATGGTATGGTAGTCCTGAAGCGTGGAAAGAACATCAGAATTAGGGATGGATCCAGTGATGAAGAGGAAAATGATCAGGATGCTGGTTTAGGTACTTAGCAGACAACAACAGGTCAGGGTTCAGTTAGTACTGGTTCATTAGATGACATCCTATAAGCTCTAACTAGCCTTCAAGTTCAATGAACAGTATGCAACAAGCATATGAAGTGCAGTTTGAGGCCTTGAGAATAGAGATTGAGTTTTTGTATAATGATTCATAGTTTTCTGGATTGACCCAAAAGAATCCTTTACTGAAATTCGATACCTTCTCCATGACCACTTTGATCCTCCAGCCCCTTGAGCTTTATCTATGTTCCATTTCTTTAGTTTTTAACTCCTTAACAAATCTGCAATTACATTTTAATTTTACTTTCATGCATCTTCTAGATTAGCTCGTGTGAGCCTCAACTTTTAGTTCATGGTTGAACTTATGTTTGGATTTATGCTTGCTTATGAATGTTTATTTCCTTGAATGCTCTTTATTCTCTCTATGTCCTTATCCATAACTTGGTTACCCTTTTGTGATGATGTCAAAAAGTGAGAAAAGAATAGGAGAAAAATGTTTGTGCTATATGGTAAGGGTATTCAAAGATTAAAGGGGAGTGTTGCTATTAAATTATTTAAATTCTTTATAAAATTGTTTGGTTAGATTGTGTTTTAAATTTGTTAAGAGGTTTTTATAAAAACCAAGCACTTAGAATTTAAAAGTGTTTTTCTTAAAATAGTTTAGTCATCATCAAAAAGGGAGAAATTGTTGACTCCTAACTTGATTTTAATAATGACAAATCAAAATTGAATTAATCTAACCAATTTTATCTAAGTGTTCAATCATTTAAGATCTTTTTATTCAAAAATATGTTTGCACCTCAAAAGAAGTCCGACGAGCAAGATTAGAAGCTCCTAAGGTAGTTGATGTAATTGTAAATCTTCCCTGAATTACCTAGCTTAAACATGACTCTTTTTTTTACAATTTTTTTCGACAAAATCATATAAACTTGGTCTTATTTTTATAAGACATTTTAAAAACATAAAATTTTGTTTCAAGGGATCCAGTCAGTTAAATGATTCATCTAGTTGACTGAATGAAGGATATAAAATTTTGCTTTATGATCTAGTCGACTGAATGAAAGTAACCTTATGCTAAAAACCTTATTTTACATGATTCAATCGACTGAACCAAGCATCCAATCGACTGAACGTTAAAAAATAGTGTCTATTTTTTAAAAAGTAAAGCCCGGATCAGAGCATTTAATGCTCCAAATGGCCACACCTTGTGTCAAATGGCCATATAGAACCCAAACTATATAAACCCCTTTTAAATGAGCAAACTTAATAATCAAGAACATTTAATTTCTTATAAAGCTAATTTATAACTCTTTAAATCTTTTAAAAATCCTTATTGAGCCATCTTTGAAGCTTTGTTCTTAAAAGAGAGATATTCTTCACTTGTAAGCATTTATTGCAATATATATTGTACCAATCTTAAATAATAAATTCTAATCATTATAAGAGAAAGAGTTAGTGTAACTCTTGGAAGTGTTTTGGTATTAAACACGTAAGTGTAAACTTTCTTGGAAGAGAACTTTGCAAAGGTTTGGGCAACACATCTGAAGTTGTTTGTTTGTTTTAGTGAAATACTTCAAAGAGTCTCCTTGAAGAGAGTGAATAAATTTTTCGATATTGTCGAACCACTATAAACTGATTTTGCACTTTCTCATCCTTTACTCATTTAATTTCCAGCAAAACAATTCTTGTTGTTCATAATTGATTTCATAAGTGTTTAAACTTGTATATTGTTTATAAAAAGTTTTTGAAACCTAATTCACCCCCCTTTTGGGTTGCACTTTGGTTCACATAAACAAAATTTGTTAAAGAGAGACAAAATTGTAAAAAAAACATTTTATGAGGACTTATAAGAAATGTATGTCATTGAGCAAACATACTCATATTAGGAAGGATGATACAGAAATAAAGAATGGAAAAATAAAAGTTAAAAATGGATCATAAAGAATCACTTGTAAAAACAAATTTAGGAGCTAAAAATCTTATGAAAAATAAGAGGGATGTTAGAAATTGTAACTAAAGATTTAAGAGTAGGAAAATTAGCTAAAGATCTTTCATTAGATCCCTATATAAAGGTAAGAAACTCCAAAGACCAGTTTATATCTCTCAAACTCTCTATAAATCTCTGGCACCTTCTTCTTCTTTCAATTTTTTTTTTTTTCATTTTCTTACAAAACCTAAGTTCTCTAAACTTCAAAGGGCTCAACCCCTCACAACACCACTCCCATTGCCCCCAAACTTCATATATTAGCTACTGACATATAGAAGAAACTTCTGAGGTGGGTGGTTAGGTGGCACACACCCCTTAGGGCGGAGAGTGGGGTGCACATGTAAGACCACTTTTCTTTCTCCTTTGTTTTTCTTTGGTTGTTTTTGCCAAGAATTTGAGGTATAATTCATTTCCTACCTAATTTATGTTAAAGTAGGTTTAAGAAAGTTAAATCTCTAGCCTTGTTTGAAATGATTTGGATTTTACTTGATGAAATTTGGATTAATTGAAGTTGGAGTATGAGTTTTAATGGAAACCTTGAATCAATCTTAAATTCTATAATGAAAAAGCTTAAGTTTGTATATGGGTAATGTTGAATATGTAAAATTAGGCTTATAGAGGTGTAAAACTTGTTAGAATTGAATGATTCCTTAAGTTTGAAAATTTTATTGGGGTAAACCTAGTTTTGGGTAGAAATCTTTTAAGATAATTTTAGAAAATAAGAATTTGTGGAATTTAATTAAGCAAATCATTTTATTTGGTCTAAAATTAGGAGAGTCCTAATCACCTTATAAATTAACATTGAAATACCTTAGTAAATTGAAATCCTTATATTAAGGCATAACCTTAAAAATAGATTTTTTTTAAAAAAAAGGAAGGACATGCAAGGAAAAGTGAATATGTTTATAACCTTAGAAAGATTAGTTTCTATCATATTTAAGATTAAACTAAGACCTATAAGAACACTTAGAAAAAAAGGAGAAAACTTGTGGCATAGCTTATTTTTTTATTATTTCTTATAATTACTTTGTATAGATGGATATTACTTATATATTTGCATCTTTATACAATATAGTAAATGATACATAATCTTTAAGTGTGATCGAAGAACATACAAAGGGCAAGGAAGTAGTTCAAGATTAGCACTTGGTGCTATAAAGGTGAGTTTCACCTTACTCTTAGTAAGCGTAGTGAAATTGTGCAACAAAAATGAAAATTTAAAGGCATATGAACATGAATAATTATGAGAATAGAAATGACATAATATATGTACATATATAGATATGTACAAGAACAAGTGTAGTTGTATCTTGATGAGTTTATGTTTGATGAATTTTTTTGATATAATTGATTAATGAACTTTATGTTTGAAAAATTGTTGTGTTGAGAATGCATTTTATATGGCATCAACGATATGTTTTTAATTCATTAGAGGCATCATAAGAACTTGGGCCTGCAGCCTATTCTGATTTTCTATTACACTTCAATGTCAATATATCATCCTATAAAAAGCTACAAAAAAAGAATTAATTACTTTCAAAGAGAATTCAAAATTTCTTGTAAAGTTGTGAAGAAAAGTGTAAGAAATAAAATTTAGGTGGTTCAGAGATATATAAAACTCCTACATACGGGCTACGATGAGATGACTTTACTATAATTAAAATGGAGCTATACAAAGGAATTTAGAGAGAGAACTCTCAAACACTAATCCCCAGTACATTTAAATCAGTTGGTAGAGAGGAAATGTGTGAGGAAATGAGGGAAAGATGAAAAAAAAAAATAGAGAAGATGAAAAAATAAGAAGATTGATGTTTTTCATCATTCATTTGATAAAAATGATTCAGAAATGAAAAGAAAGAAGAAAATACAAAAAAATATATCTTATTTTAGCTATTTGGGAGGAGAACATTAATCTTCTCGCTTTTCTTTCCTTCCACTTTTCTTCTTTAGCTAACGATAGAAAAATGCTCTACTCTCATCTCCTTATTCATTCCTCTCACTTTTTCTCTTTACCAATCATAACCTGACTGACTAAGAAAAAAAAAACAAAACCTTAATATAAATTAAGGTTCATACTGCTCTACTCCGCTCCACTATGCTCTAGAAAAAAATCCCTTAACGAATGAGTTGGTCATAAAGAATTCAAAACATAATTAATAGAAGTTAAACTATTCCATCGAGTCTTTTACATGACTAGATTTATAAGAAAATCATTTTGATTTTTGATATGGGTACTATAATTTCAAATGCTAAAAGTTTCATTCTCATATGACTTTGATATGTCAACTTAGTTTTAAATATGAATTTCACACACACATGCACACACACAAAATATATATATATATATATATATACACAGACACACACATATACATATTTCTATGTGAAAAATTCATGAAATATGACATAATCTCAGGTTATACATAACCTTTTTGTAGGGATTTTTCCTCTAAAATCCACCTGCTCAAATTTTACGCAAAAACACAACCATAATAATTAAATATGTAAATAAAATGAATAGTAATAACATCAAGAATTAATGTGGTTCGACAACCTCTTTGCCTACATTCACCAACAATTCCACTATTTTATTAATCTTCAACTACAACTTTCGGAAAAACAAAATTGTCAAAATCTCACCCTAAAGTCCCAATACAACAAAATTATTATCCTCACAATCCAAAATTTTCAATACATCCAAAGCTCTCCATCTAGCTCTATTTATAATATTGGAATTATGAGTGTATCTCAAATCTTCTCTAAAACCCCATTTATATAGAAGATATTTTCCTAATACTATTAGGAGAAGAACAACAACATAATAAACTATTACTACTACTATAAACTACTACTACTACTTCTCCTCCTACTTGAATAAGCAACTATAGAATAGAAGACCACTTTTCCCAAACCAATTAAAAGTCCTCATTGTTGGGAATTGAGCCAAAATCCTAACAAATCTCTACATTGGCTCAAATTCTCCACACCTCATCAACAAATCTAACTTTCTTCTTGGTTGGTACAATTCTTCCTTTTGGTCCTTCCATATCTCCTCCACCTAATTTTCCAAGAAAAACATTCTCATCAAGCATATACAAGCCATTCTTGTTCATAGTAACCTTCAATACTATATTTGATCCATTAAAAACTTGCAGCTCTTTATTGCCGATAGTCCATGTGTATCCTATCTTATCAAGCTTTCCCAAAGAGATGATATTTATAGTGAGAAAGGAAACAAACTTTACCTTCTCAATTGTCTTTATGCTTCCGTCATGGAGCTTTAACCTTAAGCTTTCTTCACCATCAATTGCTTTGTGTTTCCCACATACGGTAGCAACTTTGACATGGGTAGGTTCCTTTATGAAATCAAAGTACTTCTTTTTACTGAATATATGAATGGAGGATGCCAAATCAAGTAGAACTATATTACTTTCATCAACTTTTTCTCCAATGTGCTCAATGGCTAGCACATCTTCATCACTCCTTGTCATTGTCATCTCTAGGCCTAGATTTGGATCTCCACCTTAAGCCACTGTTCTCTCTCCTTTGGCTTCTCCCTTGATTAGGCCTCACCGTAATAAGCGATTGACTACCACTAGACAAACTCTAGTTTCCCATCGACCTTCCATTCTCACGCAGGAGCACGGTCATATCATTTAAGCTCAATATCGGCTTGCCCACCTACAATGTTTATATCAATGATTTGTAAGATTTTGGTAAAAATGATAACAAGAGCAATGATTTCTCCTCATCTTTTAGTTTTTCTTCTACATTCAACAATTGAGACACTAACTTGTTAAATTCATTCAAGTGATCATGAAGACTTATACCTTCTTATATCTCTAGAGAATAGAGGTCCATCTTGAGACACAATCTGTTGGTCAAAGACTTTGACACATAGATTCTCTTGAGCTTATCCCACAAACCCTTGGGTGTAGTTTCATTTAACACAGTATACTTGATCTCAGGAGTAAGAGCTAATCTGATTGTACTTACAGCCTTCCACTGAATCGATTATCACTTTCTATAAGTCACCTCTTCTAGATTTTCTTCCTCTAAAGCCTAATCAAGATTTTGTTGCACTAGAAGATCTTGAATTGTACTCTTTCACGAAGTAAAATTATTTTCTCCATTAACTAAAGGAATCTCAAATTTAGATATACTTGTTGACATGGTGATGTAGACGTAACAAATAGCAACAAGAAACTTCTTTAAATAGGTGACCAGGCTCTGATACCAATTGTTGGGATTTTTCCTCTATAATCCACCTGCTCAAATTTTAGGTAAAACCACAACCACAATAATTAAATAAGCAAATAAAATAAAGAGTAATAACACCAACAATTAATGTAGTTCGACAACCTCTTTGCCTACATTCATCAACAATTTCATTATTTTATTAATCTTCAACTACAACTTTAGGAAGAGAAAAGTTATCAAACTCTCACCCCAAAGTCCCAATACAACAAAATTATTATCCTCATAACCTCACAACGCAAAATCACCAATATACCCAAAGCTCTCCACCTAACTCTAGTTATAATATTGGAATTATAAGTGTATCTCGATTCTTATCTAATGCCCATTTTTTATGGAGGATATTTTCCTAATACTATTAGGAAAATAACAACATAATAAACTACTACTACTACTCCTACTAGAATAAGCAACTATAGAATAGGAAACCACTTTTCCAAAATTAATTAGAAGTCCTCCTTGTGGAGAATTGAGTCAAAATCCTAACACTTTTTTTTAATCCATCTTATTTTCTTGTTGCAATTTGATCGGTGAGAAATTCCCATTTTTAAGGAACCAACATAAGCAATGTTCTACAAGACACGACTCAAGATTATTAGCATTACTCCTTTACTAGGTGCATCACTGGAGCTGAAAAAACATGACAAACAATAACAAATGTCATCTCATTCATGCTTTCCAATACAAAATTCATATTAAAATTTAATTTCGAGGCAATTGAGTGATTGAGCAAACCATTCGTGTAAGAAACAACTTTACATGCCTTCGGATAAGCTGCTGCATCGGTGATGATTATTAGTGCACTAATTTTAGCTAACGGTGAATTTAATTGAACAAAGGCTAAATTGTAAAAATGTACTTTGTACTTTGACCATAACAAAAAATGTCATTTTAAAAAGTTATAAATAAGAATCTATGTTAACTTTTGTTTAGAGTTTAAATCAACATCTTTTTTTTTTCCAAAGCTATTGACTAAACCTCTACCAATTGATAAATAAAAAGATGAGCACAAAATAAATGGGAGACAAAAACCTTACCTTATAAGAAATAGCTCTTAAGATAAGAGTATGACTGCTTGTTCATGGCCGATACAATGGTCACAAAAGAGCCCCAATGAAAAATTAGTGTATGAGAGTTTTGTTAAGTGAAAGATTTTAATTATAAGAGGATATTTGAAAGACCTTGATGCTGTAGGTCACGTGTATTGCACATATATATAGGTTATAGTTTGATAATAAACATGATACAAATACAAACTTGATAGATATCAAGAGATAATGTAGTTATCTAGGTAACCTTTCTTAGTTATATACTAGAGATAATCTAGAGATAATGTAGTCATCTACTATAATTGTTTTCAATACATTTACACGCCCCCCCAATCCAAATGGGGTGGAACCATAGAGAAATTGCATTTGTGTTGTTAAAACCGAGTTGCAGATAACCATTTGGTGAAGATTTCTGCAAGTTGAGCTTTAGTGGAAATATAACGTATCACAAGATCTCTTTGACCCACTTTTTCTCAGACAATATTAAAATTTGTTTCAATATGTTTAGTGCGAGCATGAAAAACTGGATTAGCTCCAAGATAGGTGGCTCCAGTTTTATCACAGTACATTCTAACGGGATGAGACAAGAACATATTTAAGTTATAGAGAAGTTGACGAATCTAATAGGTCTCAGCTAAAGTATAAGTTAGAGAGCGGTATTCAGATTCAGTGTTGGAACGAGACACAGTGGGTTGTTTCTTTACTTTCTAAAAAATAAGATTTGGGCCAAGGAAGACCACATAGCCTGTGATGAAGTGGTGACAGTCAGGCCCAATCTGCATATGCATAGCAAGAAAGATAAATTCTTCGCAGCATCTAGAAGTAACCCATGATTAGTAGTACCACATAAATAGCGAAGAATGCGTTTCACAAGTTGAAAATGAGAGATGCATGGAGCATACACAAACTGATTGGCCAAATTAAGAGTATAAACAATATTAGGTCTTGTCATGGTTAAATACTAAAAATCTTCGACCACACTTCTATTTTCAAATGGATTTGCTAGTAGTTCACCCTCATGTAGTGAAGGGGGGACTTAAGGGGAAGAGGAGTTTCGAACAGTTTAGCAACAGACATATAAAAGTTAAGTGAAAGGTCTTTAGTGTACTTTGTTTAAGATAGAAACAAACCTAAGGTGGACCGAACAGCTTCAATGCCGAGGAAATAATGAACATCACCAAGATCCTTCATAGCAAACTGGTGAGATAAAATATGGATGAAGCAAAATAGAATGGTGGTATTATTACTTGTGAGGATAATGTCATCAACATAAAATAGTAAAACAAGAAGACCATAAGGTGACTTGAGGATAAATATAGAAGTGTCTACTCGGCAACAAGAAAAACTAAGAGAGAGAAGAAAAGAACTAAACCAGTGAAACCAAGCCCTAGGAGCCTGTTTTAGACTATAGATAGCTTTGTATAATTTACAAATATGAGAGGGACGAAGCTTATCTACAAAACCAGAAGGTTGTTTCATGTATACGACTTCATTAAAGTAACCATGAAGAAAAGCATTTTTAACATCCAGTTGTCTAATAACCCAAGCATGAGAAATGAATAAGGATAAAATAGTGCGTATAGTAGTAGGTTTAACAACTGGACTAATGTGTTTTACCATATCAACAGCATCCCCCTGAAGTACTTACTGATAGCTAGTGTGACTAAGTCCAAAAGATTGTTTCAGTTTTGGTCATAGACGACTTCAAACAGACTAATTCTAATAGAATCACTCCTATACTGATTATATGGACACTTTGACTATGGTAAGACTTCATACCAATTTGTTTTGTTCATTCCCACCATAGACCAAAAGTTATTTCCCTCCCCTTTTGAAGTTTTAGGAATTTTTTCCAATTTTAATGGGCCCAAAATTATCTTCTTACCTTTTTAAAGAAAGTATACGTATTTTTATATCCATCTTGTATTGCCCTTTGTTGGTATTTATCTAAGGTTTACACATGTCAAAACATGGTTCAAAGATGGTTAAAGTCTAAACCAAGCTTGGATTATTAAAGTACAGCAAGTTAAAAGATGGCACACATGTGTGTGCATCACTTTGGAGCAAGGTAAGGGTAGGCGCACTAGTGTGTGCACTTCTGCACACAAGTTGAAGGAGTGTGCGCACTGCTGGTGAAGGGCAACACCGCACCGCTCCCTCACCAGTGGTGCACCATCCAGAATGCATGCCTCCTGAAGTGCCCCAGCACCGCACCATGCCCTGTTGAGCACCTAGGCGCTAGGCAAAGTAAAGCACACATGGACAGCCTGTTTTAACCCTCTCTTAGGTGCATGGGTGCAAGGTTAAAATGCACAACACCACTTATGAGTGATAGAGGTCCATGATTAAGTGGTAATCATGATCAAAGGGTAATGATTGAATCTCAAGAATGACCAAGAAGTGAGTGGCTATAAAAGGGGTTTCCTAGCCTCATTTTTCAACAAGAGAACAACACAAGTTTGTGACATACTTTGAGATCAATTGTAATACAAGAGAGAATTATGCGAGAGTAAAAGATCAAACATAAGAGGGACTCATTGTAGTGAGGCTGGTTGTAAAGAGAGAGAAGTCTAGATTAGATAGAAAGCATTGTTAGTTCGTATCTTCTTCCTTTCTTCTCTTCTTGGTTTCTTCAAGAACTTGAGCTTCTTGAAGAGGGTTGTTGTATTTGTAAAGAACCATTGATTTAGTGTAGAGAGTTCAGAGGAACTCAAGGGGACGTAGGCACATTACCGAACCTCGATAACAAATTGCTTGTCTTCTTTCTTTCTTTGATTTTCTATTCCTGTTTTCGTTTCCAAATCTTTACAAGTCATTCTAGACTTGGGTGTTTGGAAGATCACCACCTGGGCATCTTGTCAAGGTGATTTTCAACAGTGGTATCAGAGCTGCACAGCTGGGTATCGGAGCAAGAACAAGAAGGTGATGGAGCCAAGACTCTAAGAATCAAATATCAACTTCTTGGGTGATTCAAGAACGGTGTAAAGATCAAGATCTGATCATGTTCTTGGGGTAGATTCAAGAACGGTGTAAAGATCCATCTTCGATCTGTGTTCTTGAGGTTGAAAAAAGCATTTGTGGGTATTACATAAATCAGGGATCTTTTTCGCAAAAGATGGCTTCAATTTCTGTGTTGAGAAGTTTGATGGAAAGGGAGACTTTGCTCTTTGGAAGCGGAAGATCAAGGTTGTTCTAATGCAACAGAAAGTGGACTTAGCTATTGGAGAAGATGATTCTTTTCCAGCAAGTATCAGGAAGGACCAACAGACCGAGATGAAGAAGATGGCTTACATCACCATTTTCTTGCACATGTCGGATAGTTTCATAAGGGAGTGCGGAGACTCGGGAGATCCAGCTATCATATGGAAGAAACTAGATGAGTTGTTTCTTACCAAAACTCTCCCTAACAAGATTTATCTTCTTAAAAGAATCTTTGCTTTTAAAATAGATCCTAGTAAAGAGTTGCAAGATAATCTTGATGTCTTTAATAAGCTAGTTCAAGATTTGAATAGCTGTAGCATTATTTTTTCGGATGAACAATTGGCTGTTATCTTGTTACATTCTCTTCCTGATTGCTTTGATAATTTGATTAATGCTATTGAGTATGGAAGGGATACTTTAACAAAGGAGATTGTGATCAATACCATAAGGGCACATGATTTCAAGGCTAAGATGAAGGAGACATCAAGTGGAGATAGGTTGTTCGTAATAGGAAGGCCAGCAACTCGGAATGGCAGTAGCAACCATGGCAACTACCAAGAGAAATCAAGAGGTAGAGGACAGAACCATGGGAGATCTTATTCCAAGACAAGACTTGGAGGAGGAAGGAGATGCTTCTACTGCAACAAAGAGGGCCATTTCAAGAAAGATTGCAAGAAGAGGATGTGGGATAAGAGGAGAAGTCACACCAACAATGGAGAGGCTTTGGTTGCCAAAGGAGAATAGCAAGATGATGTTCTTGTTATGTGCTCAAATGTGAGCAGGAGGCAAAGCAGCAGAAAGTGGATTCTTGATTTCGGGTGCACTTATCACATGTGCCCTCACAAGGAATGGTTCAAGAATTTCAAGGAGATCAATGATGGAAGGGTCTTCTTGGGGAATGAAAATTCTTGCCAAGTGAGAGGGATTGGAGACATCCAATTGAGGATGATTGATGGAGTCACAAAGCTGCTGCAAAATGTGAGGTATCTTCCAGATTTGAAGAAAAATTTGATCTCATTGGGACAACTGGATTCCATGGGGTATACATGCAAAGTAGAAGAAGAAAAGATCAAGGTGGCCAAGGGATCTTTCGTAGTGATCAAGGCAGCAAGAAACAATGGACTCTATGAGATGATCGGAGAGACAGAAATCAATAATTAAGTAGCAAGCTTGATGGTTGAGATGGACAAGGCAACCCTTTGGCACACTCGCTTGGGACACATGAGCGAAAAGGGCCTACAAGTTCTTAGCAAGGATGGTCTACTTGGAGGAGACAAAGTAAAGAACCTGGATTTCTGTGAGAGTTGCATTCTTAGGAAGCAACACCAGGTCAGCTTCAACACAGGAGTGCACAAGTCTAAGAGAATTCTTGACTACATTCATTCGGACCTTTGGGGACCAACAAGGACACCAACACAGGGAGTTAACTTTTACTTTCTGTCTTTAATTGATGATTATTCAAGAAGAGTGTGGGTTTATTTGCTTAGAAATAAATCTGATGCCTTGAATAAATTTGTTGTGTGGAAAAAATTGCTGGAAACTCAAACAGTTAGGGTAGTTAAGGCTTTACGAACCGATAATGACTTAGAATTTTGCAATAAGAATTTTGATAAATTTTGTGAATTAAATGGCATTCTAAGGCATAGAACGGTTGTAAAAACACCTCAGCAAAATGGAGTTGCTGAAAGAATGAATAGAATCCTTATGGAAAAGGTTAACTGCATGTTAATAGGATCCGATTTACCAAAATATTTTTGGGGAGAAGCTGTGGCTACAGCTGCATACTTGGTAAATAGATCACCCTCTAGAGCTTTAGAGCTCAAGACTCCCATGGAAATGTGGAGTGGAAAACCCCCTGAATTAAACAACCTTAAGACTTTTGGGTGTGCTGCATATGCACATCAAAAGGAGGATAAACTTAGCCCTAGATCTAGAAAATGTGTATTTCTAGAATATGGTGATGGGGTTAAGGGATATAAGTTGTGGTCCTTAAAAAAGAAAGGCATGAAACTGATTATAAGTAGGGATGTTATTTTTAATGAATTATTATTTCCCTACTTGGAGAAAACTAACCCTGCAGGGGCTAGTGAGCAAACCAGTCCGGAAGTTGTGGAGTATCGCATCAAGGAGAACTCGGTTCAGGTAGAGCAAAGAAGGCAAGAGGATTCAGACCAGGTAGAGCCCTTGGATGAAGGCTAAGCTCAAGAAACTCAATAAGATGATGAACAAGAAGAGGTTGATACAGCAAGTCATAATGACTACCAGCTCACAAGAGATCGGGGAAGGAGGGTGGTTAGACCACCTTTGAGATATGGGTTTGCATATGCTAATATAGCAGCTTCTTAGATAGAAGAAGAGGTTGAACCAGAAATTTACACGGATGCCACGGAGTGTAAGGATTCATCAAAGTGGCAGCTAGCAATGGAGGAAGAAATGGATTCTTTGATGAAGAACAACTCTTGGGAGTTGGTGCCCAAACCTGAAAAACAGAGAGTTGTGGATTGTAGATGGCTCTATAAGATCAAATAAGGGAATACTCCAGGGGATAAAGTTTGATATAAAGCTAGGCTGGTGGCGAAGGGGTTCACACAAAAAGAAGGCATAGATTTCACCGAAATCTTCTCACCGGTTGTGAAGTACAAGACGATACGGATAGTTTTAGCATTGGTGGTCCAATTTGATTGGGAAATTGATCAAATGGATGTGAAGATAGTGTTCTTACATGGAGACCATTTTCATGAGGCAACCAGAAGGCTATGAGGAAGGAAGGCAGGGTGAGTTAGTGTGCAAATTGAAGAAATCTCTCTATGGCCTGAAGCAATCACCTCGGCAATGGAATAAGAGGTTTGATTCCTTTGTAATCAGCTTGGGTTTCATGAGGAGCTACTATGATTCATGCTTATACTATAAGGAGCAGAAAGTTGAGGAAGTGGTGATCATCCTCATCTATGTTGATGACATGTTGCTGGTTGGGAGAAGCATGGAGAGGATAAAGAAATTGAAGGCTCAACTCAGTGAGGAGTTTGAGATGAAGGATCTTGGCTATGCATAAAAGATCCTTGGGATGTGTATCATCTAGGAAAGGGAGAGAAACAGATTGAAGATCTCTCAAACTTCCTACATGGAGAAGATGATATCTAAATTCTCTATGAAATATAGCAAACCAGTAAAGGTTCCCCTTGCTGGTCATTTCAAGTTCTCCAGTGATCAATATCCAAGATCGAAGGCAGAGAAGAAGGAAATTGAGAAAGTCCCTTACTCTAGTGCAGTTAGTTCTGTTATGTTCACCATGGTAAGCACTAGACCTGACATTGCTCATGTAATGAGTGTTCTCAACAGGTTTATGAGTAATCCTAGAAAGGAGCATTGGCTTGGGATGAAGTGGTTGCTAAGGTACTTGAAGGGAAGCCCAAAAGTAGGGCTGGTTTATGAGAAGAGGGGTAAGTCCATCTGCCTTGAAAGTTTTGCTGATTCACACTATAGAGCAGACCGGGATAAAAAGAGATTGATTACCTCCTACTTCTTCAACTTAAATGGATGTTGTGTAAGTTGGAAGGCTCAGTTGCAGCCAGTGGTAGCACTCTCAACAACCGAGGCTGAGTACATAGCGGCTACGGAGGCCATTAAGGAGGCTATGTGGTGCAAAGGGTTGCTTGAAGAGTTGAAGGTACTGGAGAAGCCGGTTGTGGTATTTTTGGATAGTCAAAGTTCATTGCACTTGTGTAAGAATCCGGTGTTCCATGAGAGGACAAAGCACATGGATGTTCGGTATCATTTCATTCGGGAAAATGTTACGAAAGGATGCATCCATGTGGACAAGATAGGCACGGAAGAAAATCCTGCAGATTTGGGTACTAAAGTTCTACCTATAAGTAAGTTTAATCATTGCCTTGGACTACTTAGGATTGGAGTTGGTTAATTGATGACTCAAGATGAGTTTGGATCCCGAAGTTCTCTGCAAAAATGGTTCAGGTTTAAACACTAAGACAAAGGTATAGATTGTTGGTATTTGTTTAAGGTTTACACATGTCAAAACATAGTTCAAAGATGGTTAAAGTTTAAACCAAGGTTGGAGCATTAAAGTACAACAAGTTAAAAGACTGCACACATATGTGTGCATCACTTTGTAGCAAGGTAAGGGTAGACGCACTAGTGTGTGCACTTCTACACACAAGCTGAAGAAGTGTACGCACTGCTGGTGAAGGGCAGCACCGCACCGCTCCCTCACCAGTGGTGCACCATCTAGAATGCATGCCTCCTGAAGTGCCCTAGCACCGCACCACTCCCCACCAGTGGCGAACCGCCCAGAGAGTGTGCAAAAGGACTCTGCCCAGCACCGTACCGTGCCCTGTTGAGCACCTAGGCACTAGGCAAAGTAAAGCGCACATGGACAGCCTGTTTTAACCCTCTCTTAGGTGCATGGGTACAAGGTTAAAATGCACAGTACCACTTAGGAGTTATGGAGGGCCATGATTGAGTGGTAATCATGATTAAAGGGTGAGGATTAAATCTCAAGAATGACCAAGAAGTGGGTGGCTATAAAAGGGGTTTCCTAGCCTCATTTTTTAACAAGAGAACAACACAAGTTTGTGACATACTTTGAGATCAATTGTAATACAAGAGAGAATTGTGTGAGAGTGAAAAAATTAAACACGAGAGTGACTCATTGTAGTGAGGCTGGTTGTAAAGAGAGAGAAGTCTAGATTAGATAGAGAGCATTACTATTTCTTATCTTCTTCCTTTCTTCTCTTCTTGGTTTCTTTAAGAGCTTGAGCTTCTTAAAGAGGGTTGATATATTTGTTAAGAACCATTGATTTAGTGCAAAGAGTTCGGACGAACTCACGGGGACATAGGCATATTACCGAACCTCGATAACAAATTGCTTGTTTTCTTTCTTTCTTTGATTTTCTGTTCTTGTTTTTTATTCCAAATCTTTACAAGTCATTCTAGACTTGGGTGTTTGGAAGATCACCACCTAGGCATCTTGTCAAGGTGATTTCCAACACCCTTCTATCAAATTTCCATGGCTTACCCAAAAACAAGTGAAAAACATCCATAGGTTCTTTCTTGGACCATTCAAGCTTATAAGGTTCGACTCGGTCTTAAAGCTCAACTTGTCGACCATCTCTTTAGACACCAAGTTCTTACACCTTCCACTGTCTATAATGGCGTTACAAACTTTCCCATTAGAGGTGCAAATGTTGTGCCATAGCCATTTGATTTCATCCTCAGCCTTTGTTGTTTTTATGGCATGTTGTATTATTAGGGATTTTCCATTGTCACCTTAAGTAATCTGGTCTCCCTCATCATGATCATATTCATTTTACATAGGTGGCGCATAAACTGCGGCATAATTATTAAATTTTTTGGCTAAGTTGATGTACCTTCGATTTAAGCAATCAGAAGCTATAGCATCCCCTTCATATAGCTCTACATGTGGAGCACAATGATGAAAGGGATAATCAGTTACCGTGCAATTCAATCACTCCATTATACTATATCCCAATTAAGCTAATTAGGGTATGAAACTTTTGTCAAACCTTTAGCATTTATCATATGTGTTAAGATCTCAAGACTATAATTCTAATGTTGAAATTATAAATTTCTTTCTAATTCTCACTCTGCCTTGGCCAAGGAACTTCTCGAATTATGAACTTTTCAAATTATATCTTAGTAGATCACATATGACATTCTATTTTTACTTAAGAGTGATAGATCCCTTATTATACAGTCACATACCTTTAAATGAAACTTATTATACCAAATTACTAATAATTAATGATCCATGAATAGAACCATAATAAATAGCATCAAAGTATAATAAGTCATATACAAGATAACCATAGTGCCTTAGGATTAAGAATCACATGCACAACTGTAACGTAAGAACTACCTATTGACAGACAAGTGTAGGTGTTCTTAAGTCAAGTCATGTTCAATGAACTTATTCTTCTAATTGAGCAAAACATAGTATATACCCGTCTAACCGGATTACTAACGTTCAATTAGTATCCTACGACTAAGAACATTTAAGAATATTGCTTTCGAGAAGATTATGTCTCATAATTATGATCTCATCATATTTCTATCTACATTGCTCTTTGTTTATGGACTTAATCATGATAATGTAATTTAACAAATATTTATGATAAATAAAACTTGTCATTAATAATAATAACAATTTGAATATGATTGTTTTATAAATAAAAAGTAGTGACATCAAATGTCATTGGCTTGTCGGGCATACTACTAACGGCTCCTACGGTTCAAAAACATTTTTTAGCCATAGTGCCAAGAAAGACCTTCTCGATCAAATGCTGCACCAAAGGTCAAATAGCTAGAGATTTTTGTTGTATAGTATGTGATCTTAACATACTAATGCTAGTTTCAACTTTCAATTAAATCATTGACCATGTTCGAAATTTAGCCGAGAAAGTTCTCCATTTTTTTAATCAAATTTAAGATAGATATTGTAAAAGGATCAAAGAATTTTCCTTCCCACCTCATATCTTAAGAATCCCTATGAAAACAACCAATGAACTCATCAGTGTGCCCACTTTTCAGATAAAAGAAGTTGAGTGTTCATCTTTTCTTTTTGGGACTACATTTTCATTCTCTTTATAAGCACAACTTAAGGTATTCCACACCCCTAACACTATTCAGCTAATTCATTCATAAGTGAAGAAAAAGAATGGCAACCATTCCTTCTATCCAAGGTTCAATCTTCAAATGGGCAAGAAAAATCACCTACATGGAGTCAGAGTTTAAGAAATTGAAGGCTTAATCAAAGTTTACAGAGATGGATGTATTGAAAGGCCACCAACATTGAGTCCGTTGTTTTTATAGTAAGGGTTGGCTAGAGATTTGTCATTTTTATTAGTCCTATATTTTATCTCAGTTTTTGAAAGTGATGGATGCTTGCACTTTATGCAATGGTAAGGTAAATAACCAATACACTATAAACATAACAGGAAGAATCATAGTGATTGAGATTGTCAAATTTAGCCTCTTGTTATAGAAAAAGGAAATGGAAAATCTACAGCTAGGGTCAAAGAAGGAAAAAGTAAGTGAATTTGTTATATGCCTATGTTTTTCAATGAACCAGAAGCAACTGCATTGATGGTTTCTATTAATATCAAATGAGTAAATGGTTATTCATCTCATGAAAAAAAATGCCATTTGATAACAATTTGGCCCAATGGAATTTATTGGTATTCAGGCTTCCCTCTATTAGAGTTGGTGCATGCTTCATAAGTCCAGATCTATAGAACCCTCAACAACCATGAGGTCCCACTCCCCAGTGAGCGGGCAGGGCTTAAAAGGCAGTGCCCTCAAAAATTTCAAGCCCTATACTTGTTTTGGGTTTGGTTTTTTGTTTGACAGTTTAGGCTTAAGGCCATGAATAGCCATGGTTTTGCAGCAGGGCAGAAAACCTAATTAGGGCATTTTAAGTTACTTATAAATACTCTTTATGTACTGAGTGCACATTGTAACGAGAGATTTATGAGGTTGATAATAGTGAAACTTCTGGCAGGATGTAGCCCTATTCTGGGGTGAACCTGTGTATATCGTGTCTTATTTTCTTTCTGTTTATAATTCATATGATTGACAAGTCTTGAATCGTTCAATTTGTATCAGAGCCTTGTGTTCTAGGATTAACGATCAGAGATGTCGATTGGATCACGTATTGAAATCGAAAAGTTTGAAGGGAAGAGCTTCAAGTTGTGGAAACTAAAGATGGTGGATTAACTCGTGGACAAGGACCTGTGGACGGTGATAGTCGATGAGATGCCAAAGAGTACGATGAGCATGATGGCAACATCCATGGCAGAGGCGACGTCATCGGTGGTGGTTTCGGCATCTTTTTCAGTGGCCATCACAGAGTGGGAGTAGATCGATCGGAAGGCACGAAGTCTGATTTGACTATGCCTGGTTGATTCTATCCTTATAAATATTTCTAGAGAGAAGACTGCGAATAACCCTGAAAGAATCTGGAAAGCCTTTATGAGAGTAAATCTCTAGTAAACAAACTATTTCTGTGGAAAAAGTTGTACAACCTTCAATGGTTGAGGGCGATTCTTTCTCTGTTCATTTACATGAGTTCAACACTTTGATAGGTTAGTTATTTTCTATCAGTGTTGATGTGACGGAATACGATAAGGCTATTACACTACTCTGTTCACTGCTTGATTCATAGGATAACTTGATATTTACGATTGGTAGTGGTATGACTGATCTATTCTTTGAGAATGTCGTGGCAACCTTATTGTCTGAGGAGATGAGGTGGCAGGGTATAGATAACTTTTCAAATGAGGCCTTATCTGTGAGAGAGTAAACCAATGATAGAGACTACATGTGGTATAGTGATAAACCCAAGTTCAAGGGAAGATCGAAAAGTAGAGATAAATCAGAGTTGAAGTGTTGGAAGTGTAAGAAGCCCGGACATCTGAAGAATGATTGCAAAAGTAAGAATGTGAACTCTAAAAAGCAAACACGCGAGACATTAGCTTCAAGAAATAAGAACCAGGATTATAATACTGGTGAGTTAAATATAGCGTCTTATTTGGCTCCATCAGATCGAAGTGTTTGGATAATTGACACATGAGCATCCTTTCATATGACACATCACAAGGACTGGTTTTGTGAATATGAAACCTTTGATGGGGGAAACATTTTATTGGGAGATAATTCTCCCGTGAAAGTTATTAGTCATGGGAAGATGAAGTTAAAGATGAATGATGGGATGGTCAAGACACTTCTAGGTGTGATACATATTCCGGGCTTTAGCAGAAACCTGATCTCAGTCAGCAAGATGACAGATAGGGGAGTGAATTTTAGCTGTGACAAAAATTCATGCAAGATGATTCGTGGATCGCTTGTAATCGCACGAGGTGTTTGGTATGGTACATTGTACAAGTTTTTAGGAAGTATAGTATAAAGTTAGTTCAGTTGAGGTTTTATCTCTAAGGAGGCGATTGATGATGAGGTGAAGTCATCTATGTTGTGGCATCAGAGGCTTGGGCATATCGGTGAAAATGAACTATCTACTTTATCATCAAATGAGATGGTGAAGGGAGTCCCAGATTGCTCTATAGGATTCGGTTTCTGTGAGCATTGTCTACATGGCAAGCAGAACTGTGTGAGTTTTAAGTCCACTAGCATGAGGGCAAAGAGTATTCTAGATTTGATACATAGTGATGTGTTTGGGTCAATTCTGGTCCAATCTCTTAGAAAATCAAGGTATTACGTCTTGTTCATCTACCAGTTTTCAAGGTATGCATGGATTTACTTTATTAAAAATAAAGCTGAAGCATTTGATAAATTCTGTGAGTTTAAAGAATTGGTAGAAAATCATATGGAAAGAAAGATAAAAATACTAAGAACAAATAATTGAGGGGAATTTCTCTTAGAAAAGCTTGAGCAATTATGTGTGGTAAGCGGTATTGCAAGACAGAAAACAACTCTATATACACCTCAACAGAATGGGGTGGCCAAGAGACTCAATCGGTCACTCATGGAGAAATCAAGGAGTACGCTAAGTTGTGCAGGCTTGGAGTCGGAGTTCTGGGCAGAGATGGTGGCTACGACATATTATTTGAAGAATATATCACCTACATCAGCTTTATAGGATCAGACACTGCTTGAGGCACTATTTGGGAAGAAACCGAGTTTGGCTCATGTTATGGTGTTTAGGTGTGATGCTTATATGCATGTGCCAAAAGAAAAGAGGAATAAACTTGATAGCAAAACAGTGAAGTGCATTTTCATTGGTTATAAGGATGAGGTCAAGAGGTACAAGTTATGGAATCCAAAAAACATGAGTATAGTTTTCAGCAGAGAGGCTGTGTTCAGAGAAACACAAAGGGATGAGGCAACTGTCCAAGATGTACTGGAACAGACAAAACAAGTTCAAATTGATCTTATCTCGGGAAATAAAGAGTGTGAGACTATCCCATAGACTGCATCGGATACTTCAGAATCTGAGTCAGTTGGGTCTGAGCATAATATTCATGTTTCTGATGTAAAGGATGAGGATTCAGATGCTGGCTTGGAAGTAGAGACTGATGAGAATGCAAAATTTCATATTTTTCTCCCTTAATGTTTAGTCTTTTATACTCATTTTGTGCCTAAATGTATTCATTATTCTTATATTTTGATTTAGGATGCAAATGGAGGAGTTAAGTGCAAAATGAAGCTAATTGGGTGATTTTGGACAGTTTCGATATTACTTCGTAATTTGGGAACAACTCTCTCATCTGAGCTCCGATTAAGATGATTAAGATGCTATGGAACACCAAGAAAAAGAGCTTGAAGTTTTTGCACCTGCATTGTTGACATTCTACAATGTCCCTTAGCCTGCAATTCAAATCGAGTCAAGTTTGCTATCTTAGTAAGATGAAGCTAAAAATAATAAAGCCTAAGGCTCAAAATATAGAGCTCAATTCAAGTGGGCTTGGCTTAACCCAATCAAAAGAAATGAAAGCTGAATGGAAGGGATAAAACAAATGGAAGGCATGGTGGGTTTAATGTAATCTCGAATTGGAAACGTCTCTGGACAGTCTCAAGTAATCTCACCATATCTTATTCGTACGGCATCGTATTAAGCTGATTCAAGAAGTGTTGCAAAGCTAGGTCAACGGGATATTATTGTTCCTCAAATAGAAGTACCAGGATTCAAACTTTTTGGAGGCAGAAACAACCCCACAATCTAAGGCTAAAAATCTGCATAATCTACGATTCGAAAATGGGGAATTATTTTCTTCATTAAAGAGGAGACTGGTTTTTGAGTTTTTTTTTCTTTATTCTGAATTTCTTTCAATTTTTGGATGTTAAACTCTTTGATTATGTTTTTATTCAAGTTTATCATGAACTAATCTCCATTTTCTAGGGTTAAGATGTAGCCTAACTATGATTATGTGAATCTTCCTTTAATTGAACTAATTTAGTAGTTGTTTCATATTGCTGAGTATTTCATTCTAGACTTAATACTTGTGAATGATTGATCAACATTTGCACGATTTGGGATTCAATTTGAGACTGGGAAGTGATAATTATTTCAGCATATGTTTGAGATACCATAAGGAATCTGTAGGATAAAGATATCTATGGACTTGCGTAATCTTTATGGGGTGTTTTCTTCTTACTGAATTTTGACAGGTTTAGAGTTTTCACAGAGATATAGAAGATTTGCTTGTTAGGATATTTTGTTAATGCTTGAGAAAGATTAATGAATAAATTAGAGAACTGATTATCAACAATAGGAAATAATTGCAATTAGTTCAAGTAGGAAATTCGCATAGGATCAGTTATGGTCAATTGAAAGCCCTAGAATCTTGTTTCCTTGATCTCAACTTGCTTATTTAATTTTGTTATTTTAAACTCTCTAAGTCAATAATTTAATCTCTTTCGAATTATCAAATAGATTATAGTTTAATAAATTTTGGTACTTATTAGTAATTTTTCAATCCTCGTGGGACGATACTCTTACTCATTCACTTTATTACTTGTTATGATTCGTGCACTTGCAATTTCAATCAACAGAGACCATGCTTGTCATAAGGATATCCACGCGGGCTAGGAAGCCGCCCATCAGGTATCCCCCTAGTTCTTGCAATGAATTATATGCTTTAAATATTACTGGTGATGATCCTAGCACAGTGAAAGAGGCGAGGACCTCGGAGGATGCAAATCATGGGAGGATGCTATGAACGAGGAGATGCAGACACTAGACAAGAACGAAACATGGAGCCTTGTGAAATTATCTAGAGATAGAAAGACAATTGGGTGCAAATGGGATTTCAAGAAGAAAACAAATGCAGATGAAATGGTAGAAAAGTACAAGGCACGTCTGGTTACAAAAAGGTACTCGCAAATAGAGGGAATTGACTATGGTGAGATATTTTCCCTGGTAGTTGTAATACCCGTATTTGTAAAGTAATGGTAAAGAAGTAATTTAATAAATATGATATGACATCAAAAATAATATATTTACATGAAGGATTTAGTATTGAATAAAATAATTCAAAAAAAAAAGATTTTAGGAATCGTCCAGAATTGGAATCAGAAGAAAGGAAAAAGGAAAAAAAAAAATGGACGTCCTAGCTAATTTATTATCTGTGACTATGATACAATTTCATTTAATTTTGAGAATGAATTGGTTGTCGACATATTACACTTGGGTTGATTATTCTAGAAAGATGGTAGTGTTGAAGATATGTACATAAGGAGTTTAACTTTCAGGGAGAATATAAGATACTCTCGAACTATCTTATTTTGCTCTGATCACTGGGAGATGGTTGAAGAAGGGTTGTGAGGAGTATTTGGCATACATAATGGATTTTAGAAAGGAAAATAGGAAGTTAGAATAAATCTTAGTGGTGAAAGATTATTCTAATGTAATTCCTGATGAGTTGTCTAGGTTGCCTCCAAATAGAGAGATTAAATTCTCTATTGATGTGATACTAGGATCATCACTTATATTTAATAGCACCCTACAGAATGATGTTAGTTGAATTGAGAGAGTTGAACGTACCATTTTAAGAATTTTTTGATAAACAATTTATTAGACCTACTGTATTTGGGGAGCCCTGTGTTGTTCATGAAGAATGAAGATAGAACGATATGAGTGTGTATAGACTATAGATAGTTGAATAAGAACAAATACCTTTTTTCCAAGGATAAATAAATTGTTTGAGCAGTGCAAGGAATGAGAGTGTTTTCTAAGATAAACCTAAGATCAGGTTATCACCATTTGAGGATAGAGAAGAGAGACGTGCCTAAGACTGTTTTTAGGACACATTATGGTCATAAGTTTCTTGTGATGTCATCTGGATTGGCTAATATTCCAGAAACATTCATGGACTTGATGAATAAAATGTTTGAAGTATTTCTTGATAATCTTGTGGTCGTGTTCGTCGATAACATCTTGGTATAATCTAAGAAGGAAAAACAACATGTGAAACATTGGACAGTGTGTTAGAGATTATGAGGAGAGAGAAATTATATGCAAAGTTCTCTAAGTGGGAGTGTTGGCTGAATGAAATAACTTTCTTGGAATATGTAATATCAGGAAATGGTATAATAGTTGAACCACAAAAGGTAGAGGCAATGTTATATTGGGAGAAACCAACTAATGTAATTAAGACTAGAATCTTCTTGGGGTTAGCTGATTATTATAAAAGATTCTTTCAAAAAAAATTTCTATTATTGAAATACTATTGAATAGACTGACCAGGAAAGATGTGAGATTTGTATGGTGAAGAAAGTATAAGAAAAATTTCCAATTACTAAAGGAGAAATTGACTACAACTCCAGTATTGGTGTTTCCTTCTGGTGATGAAAGATTTGTGGTATATAGTGATACGTCACATCAATGATTGGGATATGTGTAACATAGGAAAACTGTGGCCCATATTTCTAGGCGATTGAGGATCCATGATAGAAATTACCCTACTCATGACTTTGAGTTGGCTGCTATAGTGTTTACTTTAAAGATTGGAGACATCATCTGGAGCCACTTGTAAGATATTCATGGGTTATAAGAGTTCGACGTACTTACCCATAAAGAGTTGAATTTGAGACAAAGATGGTGGATAGAATGATTAGTAATTATGATTATATAATTCACTATTATCTAGAAAATATGAATGTGATAACTGATGCATTGAGTAGAAAGTCTACAAGAAGGTTAACTGTTATTGGGAGTCCTGATGTGAAATGGATGATAGATTTAAGAAAGATAATAATGAAGTTGAATATCAATGATAAAGATCATAGTTAACGAATATGGTGGTACAGTCATCCATAGTAAAATGCTTTAGAAAGTAAAGATGAAGAGATAGAAAAGATTAAGCATTGAGTGCTTGTTAAAAAACATTTTGAGTTCAAAATTTGAAATGAGGGTAGTTTGGTGTTGGAACATGGATCGTGTTCCCAATAATGCAAAGTTGAAAAAGGAGATATTGAGAAAGGTATATGATGATGTATATTCGATGCACCCAAGTAACAATAAGATGTATAGAGGCTTGAGACATTGTATGGTCGGAGGTGTAGAACTCCTACATGCTGGGAAGAAGTTGGAGAGAGAAAGATAGTTGGTTCATAAATTATTATGTTAACAACTAAGATGATCAAATTAGTTAGAGTGAACCGTAAAGCAGCACAGAATAGACCGAATAGTTATACTGATACTAAGAGAAAACCTCTTGAATTTCAAGTAAGTGATTGGGTGTGTTAAAAAAAATATCTTAACGAAAAGGTGTATTGAGATTTAAACAGGAAAGGAAAGCTGAATCCAAGGTATGTGGGACCCTATGAGGTTGTTGAGAAAGTTGGGTTAGTTGTGAGTAGCATGGATTTGCCTCTAGAATTAAAACATTTATATAATGTATTTCATGTTTCACTTTTAAGAAAGTGTGTACATGATGAATATTATAACATTTCGAGCTAAGCTATAGAAATTTAGAAAGTTTGGGCTTATATACAAGTACCAGTGAGAAATTTAAACAAAAAGAATAAGTCTTGTGTAATAGAATAATTTCATTAGTTCAAGTTCTGTGGCAGAATAAGGATGTTGAAAAGAGTAAGTGAAAGCGAGACAATTATGAAAAAGTATTGTTCACATTTATTTCTAGAGTAAAGTAAAGAAATTTCAGGGACGAAATTTTTGTAAGGTGAGTAGAATTGTAATACCCGTATTTGTAAAGTAAGGGTAAATAAGTAATTAAATAAATATTACATGAAATCAAAAATAATATATTTACGCGAAGGATTTAGTTTTGAATAAAATAATTCAAAAAAAGAGATTAGTGGAATTGTCCAGAATTGGAATCAGAATCAGAAGAAAGGAAAAAAGAAAAATGGGCATCTAGAACGTCCAAAAGAAAGGAAAAGTAAAAATAAAAAAAAAGTTTTGAAATATATATATATTTATTTATTTATTTAAAAAGAAAAAAGTCAAAGAAATGTGGCAGTAGGTGGCAGCACCTGCTGCCAAGTAAATTGTGGGAGGCTGTATGTCTCCCACATAGCAAAATCGTGGCAGCCACCTGCTGCCAAGGGAAGTAGAGTTTCAAATGAAACTCTGCATGCCTTCCACATCTCAGAAACTTGGAGGCTTTGTGGGGAGGGGGGGCTGCTAGATATTTTTACAAATCTCACTCATATATATACATATATATGAAATCATAAGATTTCACATAGTTTCCTTCAATTTCTCTATTTCTCAAAACACTTAGGGACCCAAAGAAAGGTTGAAAGGGCAAAATTTTGAAAGAGTTGACTGCGGAATTTCATAGAGAATCACGAGAAGCTATCAGAAAAACATAAGGTAATAATATAGTGTTGATTTTTGAATTTTTTTAGTGTACATGAAATTTCCCGAAAGTCAAAGTGGGAATTTTTAAAGGATATGGTTTATGAAGAATTGAAGAAATAATTAGAAATTTATTATAAATATTATATCAGGTGTTGACAATCTGCAACTGGGGGAATGTTCTGAGAGGAAAAGGAAAAGTAAGGAGGTGATCCACGGGTAGCTTTAAGTGCTACGCGTGAGTTCGATTTAATTTAAGTAATCTAAATAAAAATGAAAAATCTAGTGATAATATTAAAATAAATTATTAGTTTATGTTTTGGTGATAGATAAAGATTTGGTTGATAGATATGATATGAATATTGGACATATATAAAAATTATTATGTGAGAAACGATATTATTAGAATAATAAGTTGATTTAATAATGATGATGATAAGTGAAATTCTTAATGAGCTATGGTTAATGTTTTCATATGAATTTTGAGGAGATGAATTTTAGTGGATCTTGAAAAACTTTGATGGATGAGTTCATGTAATTTGGGATGAAATTTAGTGGATCTTGACAAGCTTTAATGGATGATTTGATGTGATTTGGGATGAGAGGAATTTAGTGAAATTTTTATAATAATTTGAGGAATGGGAGGATAGCTAAATTTAAATATTTTGAGTTCATGTTGTTTTTATATTACTGTTTATATGCATATTTCATATCATTATTCATATATATATGCATTAAATGAGAAAGAAAAGAACCGGGAGGGCAGTCGGTCTAATTGAAAAACCATGACAGCCAGTATGTACTGGAAATAAAAGGGACACTGTGACAGTTGGTATATGCTGGAAATGAATTCTGTGGCAGTCAGGACAAGCTATAAAGAAAAGAACCGAGAAGGCAGCAGGTCTAAATGAGAAAGAAAAGAACCGGGAGGGGCCGGCCTAAGATAATAAAAACATGTCGACATGTGGAAAGACATTCCCATAATAATAATTCATGCATTACATCTGTTTTAATTACTGCTTGCATTATTGAAATGCTGATGTGTGATGTGCTATTGTGAAATTATTCATAGATGCATGAGTCTCACAGAGAGACAGTTATGGTGACAAGAACCATCTAAATGGTAGACTTTATGATGTGAACCTCATTACGAGGTAATTATGAGATAATTGATGGTCTTAAGGTGAACTAATAAATAAGAAGAAAAAATTGATAGAGAATGGATATTATGACATGTGTAGTGATAATTGAGTGCTAGTATCAAGTTGTATGAAATATAAATTGATTTAAATATTAAAAGACTATTTATACAAATGAGTACTTCTAATAAATTTAATTTACTAAGCTTGTGAGGCTCACCCCTCATTGTACAATGATTTCAGGTAGCAAGCATGACAAATAGTCTGGTGGGTTGAGAGTCAAACGAAATCTTTTTTTGTAAGTCACGTACGTGTCAACATCTTCAGACTAATGAGAAAATAAAATGAAAATTTTATTTGTAAATATTCATGTATTTTATGTTGTATAGAATGTTTAAAGATCAGATTGATGTCACTCCCCTGTTGAGGGTTGAGGAATTATTGTAAAAATTTCTTTTGATGTTATTTATTTTCATTATTGCATATATGTGTCGTGCTGAGATTTCAAAATGTGATGACACCGTCTCAGAGATAGCCAACCTGGGATGGGTCCTTACAATAGCAAAGTTGACATCTATCAGATTTGTCTTATCCATGGCAATTGCTTATGATCTAGAGGTCAAGCAACTAGATGTGAAGACATTTTTCCTTCACGGGGACTTAGAGGAGGAAATTTACATGAAACAGCCTAAAGGCTTTATGAGCAAAAGCAAAGAAGGGCTGGTTTTTAAATTGAAGAAGTCTTTGTATGAACTAAAGCAGTCACCACGGATGTGGTACCAGAAGTTTGACACATATGCCATTCAACTTGGGTTCACTCACAGCTATGTTGATCACTACGTCTGTGTGAAAAAGTTAGGCATCGATTTTGTCATTTTAACCTTATACATTGATGATATGTTGTTGATTGGAAATAATAAGAAGATAATTAGCACAGTGAAGGCATTGTTGGCAAAGAAGTTTGACATGAAAGACCTAGGGCCAACAAACTTTATCTTGGGCATGCAGATAAAGAGGGATTGTGAAAATCAAAAATTGTGGCCAAGTCAGAAGAAGTATATTGAAGAAGTGTTGAAGAAATTTAACATGTCTGACAGCAAGCTAGTAGGGACTTCCATGCATTTGAGAACCAGGATATCTGCGAAAAAATATTCGAAGACAGAGGAAGAAGCTGAAGAGATGGTGCACATACCTTATGTTAGTGTGGTTGGAAGCTTGATGTACGCCATGGTGTGTACGAGACCAGATATTGCCAAAGTAGTAGGAGTATTGAGGAGATATATGTCTAATCCTGGGAAAGAGCATTGGACTTCAATCAAGAGACTTCTTAGATATTTTTGTGGCACATCAGAGTTTGCATTGTGTTATAGAGGTATGGGAGGTAAGAAGAATCTTGATATTGCAGGATCAGTTGATGCTGCCTGGGGATGAGATATTGATAGCAGAAGGTCTACAAACGGATATGTGTTCAATCTGTTTGGTAGGGTAGTGTGTTGGATGAGCAAGAGGAAAAGTATATAGATATAACTCATACTAGAAAGGAAACAGTTTGGCTTCAAAGGTTGTGGGCTGAGTTTGGGTTTAAATAAGGAGCAATGAAGGTGAAATGTGATAATCAATGTGCTATCTTCTTAGAAAAGAATCATATATTTTATTCACGAACGAAGCACATTGATATCCAATATCACTTTATATGAGAAAAGATTAAAGAAAATGTGATAATCTTGGGGAAAGTCGATACAACAGTGAACAACGCAGATTTCTTGACTAAACCAGTTAGTCTAGCAAAGTTTGAGTGGTGTGTTACTTTCCGATATAATTTTCGAAAAATAGCCCTAAAATCAGTGTTCACTTCTCTGTTTCATTCTTCTTCCATGATATATAAAAAAAATATATATTAAAATTTTGAAAATAAAATAATATTAATTATTTTTAAGTATTTAGTAAATATGTGAAATAAAATTAATATAAATTTTAAATTTAAACTCAAAACTAAAAATAATTCCAAGGTGTATCAAAATAGTTTTCAAAATAAAATTATCCAAACAACATTTCATTGTTTTCTGTTTTGGAAACAGTTTTCGAGTTACAGTTATCTAAACAGAAAACATCAGAAAACTATTTTCAGTAAACAATTTTTATTTTCGAAAACTAAAAACAGAAAACTGTTATCCAAACATGCCCCTAGATAGATTATTATCTCCCAAATGAATATGTTGTAGTGAAGACATGTTGAAGATAACTGAAGGTATGGATGGACTTGAAGAAACAGATTTTTGGAAGTTTTCCATGTGTGTGAAGTATTTACTAAGTGGTAGATTGTTAGAGTTGATGCATACTTCAAGGGTCCAAATTTGTAAAACCCCAGATGATCATGGGGGTTAGAAGGCAGCGCCCCCGAAAATTTCAGGCCCATACATGTTTTGGGTCTGGTTTTTTGCTTGATGGTTTAGGCTTGGACCCATGAATAACCATGGTTTTGCAGCAGGGCAGAAACCCTAATTAGGGCGTCTTAAGTTGCTTATAAATACTCTCTGCGTACTGAGCGCACATTGTAATGAGAGATTTGTGAGGTTGATAATAGTGAAACTTCTAGCAAGACGTAGCCCTATTCTGCGCTGAACCTTGGTATATCTGTAATACCCGTATTTGTAAAGTAAGGGTAAAGAAGTAATTTAATAAATATGACACGGAATTAAAATAAAAGTTATGTGAAAGGTTTATTATTTGAATAAAGCAATTCTAAAAAAAATATGGGACCTAAATGTCCCAGATAGAAGAAGACAGAAAAAAGACTGAAAAGTAAAAAGTAAAAAAACTTGGCAGCACCTACTGCCAAGTTTTTGTATGAGTGCCAAGTTTTGTTTTTGAGGGCTGCATGTAGGACATGTAGCCAAAACGTGGAAAGTTTGGGAAGGTTGCCAATTTCAACAAGGAAGTACTACCGAGATTTTTGTGCAGCAAATTGTTATATATATACACACTATTAAACATAACGTTAACACTTACCAAACTCGTTTAGTTTTCTTTCCATTACACATCTTCTTTAAACATTTGGGGATCGGAAGAAAGATTGAAAGAGCAAAATTTTGAAGGAGTTTACGGAGGAATTTTATAGAAAGCCACGGGAAATTATCCAAAAAAAATAAGGTAATAACATAATGTTATTTTTGAATTTTTAGCATACATGTATTTCCGGAATTCAAAGTGGGAATTTTCAAAGGATGCAGTTTATGAAGAATTGAAGAAATAATTAAAAATTTAATACAAATATTATGTCAGGTGTTGACAAACAGCAACCGGGAGAAATTTCTGAGAGGAACCAGAAAGGCAAGGAAGTGATCCAAGGGTAGCTTTAAGTGCTACGTGGTGAGTTGGATTTACTTTAAGTAATCTAAATAAAAATCAAATATCTAGTAATAATATTAAAATAAATTATTAGCTTATGCTTTGGTGGTAGATAAAAATTAAATTGATAGGTATGATATAAATATTGGACATGTGAAAATTACTACAAGAAAATAAATATTATTAGAATAATGAGTTGATTTAATAATGATGGTGATAAACAGATTTTTGACGAGTTTCGGTTAATAAATTGATGTGATATATGTGGAGATGAAAATTGTGAAATTTATCAAGCAAAAAGTTGAGGAAAGACCGGATAGTTAATTTAAATATTTTGAATTCATGTGTTTTTTTATATTACTGTTCATATGTATATTTCATATCATTGTTTATATGTATATGCATTAAATAAGATAACCAAAAGAACCGGGAAGGGGCCGGTCTAATGGAATAACCGTGATAGTCGGTATATACTGAAAATAAAAAGGACGCCGTGACAGCCGGTATATGCTGGAAATAAATTTTGTGACAGCTAGGATAAGCTGTAAAGAACCGGGAAGGGCCCGATCTAAGATAATAACATGTCGACATGTGGGAAGACGTTCCTATAATAATCATTTACGCATTGCATTTGTTTTAATTATTGCTTGCATTATTGAAATGCTTATGTGCAGTGTATTATTGTGAATTTTCTTTATGGATGGATGAGTCTCACAGAGAGAGAAAGTTACAGGGAGAAAAAGATATAGAAATATGATAAGATAGGAATTATTTAAATGTTTAGACATTATGCTATTATCCAGTTATAGGAGAAATAAATGATTAAATATTAACGGGCTATTTATAAAATTGGAATATTTTTAGTAAATTTAATTCACTGAGCTTGTGAAGCTCATCTCTCATTGTACAATGATTTCAGGTAGCAGATAGGACAAATAGTCTGGTGGGTTGAAAGTAAGACGGATTCATTTTCTGTAAGCCACGTACATGTCAATATCCTCAGACTAGTGAGAAAATGAAATAAATATTTTATTTGTAATTATTCATGCATCTTACGTTGTATATTATGTGTAAGTTAATATCAGATTTATATACCTCCCCTGTTGAGGGTTGAGGATTAAAATAAAAATTTCTATTAATATTATTTTATTGTTGCATATATGTGTTATGCTGGGATTCTCAAAATGTGATGATACTGTCTCGGGGGTGGCCAATCCAGGATGGGTCGTTACAATATCATGTCTTATTTTCTTTCTATTTATAATTCGTGTGATTGACAGGTCTTGAATCGTTCACCTTCTCCCTCAGACTTGGTCAAAAAGGAGGAGAAGAAAGATGGGAATATAAAGAATGAAGATGTTAACCCGAATTGCATATCCTTAAGGCTAGAAAGGACTTATTTCTCTAGTGGTATTTGAGGATAACAAGAATCTAAACTTTACTCTTATGGGAGTCATCCAGGTGAATATGGCCCATCATTCAGTGGTTCCTCTGAAAGTTTCTTAATGTTGAATTTTCTAAGGTTCAACGGATTAGAATTTAAAGTGTTAAGTAATTCCATCGCGTGAGGTTTTCCCGTATAAAATTTTCCAAAATCTTCTAGAGCAGCGGACTGAATATTGCAATCTTTAGAAGGAAGGTTGATGATCTTAGCGCACTTCACTGGTCTCATTTTTTTTTTTTATAATAGTGGGAGGCAAATTGAATCTGAATCTCCTATATAGAAGACCCGGAGGTGACCATCAGACCAAGAGGACTGTATCTAGTTAGGCCTATCAAACCACCTTATATATCTATTGAATCCTAGTATGTTGTGGATTTTACTGATTAAAGTGATGTCTTAATTCTTTAAGTTAGGCTGTATACACTTAAAAAAAATGGTCAAAATCTAGTACAGAGATCTGAATTGCAATTTTCTCGAATTAACGTTAAAGAAGCTACAAATGCTGCAACTCAAATAAGATAGTAAACTAGGATCTTTTTTTTTTTCTTTATATATCTTTTATCAAGTTTCTGGCTCATAAGAATAAAGCATATTGAGACTGGTGCAGAGCATTTTGTTCAAAGTCAATAGCATAAATTTATCAAGTTATAGGATTCTATTTGCTTTGAAGTCGTATTATTAGCTCTCTCTAAAACAGATAACAAGAATATTAATCAATTGTTCTACTTCTTATATGGTAGAGAGTTTTGTCAATCAGTAGAAAACAATATATCACCATGAACTACACAACCAGTATTAATTTTTAAAATAGCTTACACATTCATTTGTTTCTTTTAACAAGAGAATTTTACAACTTTGTCACACACTTTACATACATCAAGCAAGATATCTGGGCATAAAAATTGTTCATATGCAACTTGAAATATATACGTAGATATGTTGACTTTAAGAAATCAATCTATCCTAATGATTTTCTCTTTAGACATTTTTTTTCTTTGACATCCCAAACTTGAAATCTGTATTTGAATGATCGCGTAATGGAATATCTTACTTGCCTATCTAGGACTTAGGCTGTTAACTGAAATCTAAAAATTTTGCTAAAAGACTACAGTTATATTCATGGAAATTAAAGGCCTAAATGCGTTCAACACCTTGTCATTTTTGGCTTGTAAAACAAATTAGAATCAGCAATCTTAGCAGCTCAACCAGAATATCTGGATTCATTTATCGTCTGTTGGTATTTTTTATCAAGCAGTTAGCATTGGTAGACTCATAAGAGTACTACAGATTGGGAATGGTCGATACAATGCTCATGAAAGAGCCCCAATGAAAGAATAGTATGAGATATTTTTTATCTGAACTAGCTGCATTGTTCCTAATAAGCAATTTTAATCTGCCTAGGACAAATATGTAGGCCATATCCAGCATATAATCCCATTTATGGAAATGAATCTTACTTGGATTTTTCCCCCTTTTTTTGGCTTGTTTTAAAGAATATCCTTTCCACTAAAGCATGCAGAAAAGCATTAATTTTGAGTTGTAATAGGGTTGTATGGATTTGAAGAAATTTTCTTGTCTACATGAACCTGAAAATAATTGGTTCCAAAAAATATATGGCAATGTTCTATGAACAAGTAGCAAAATTTCCTAAGTTTCGACAATTTTGAAAGGTATAACAAGCTTCGTTTTCTCCCTCTAATACATGCATTAACTTTCTGGCTTTCAACTTTGGTTTCAAATTTATATTATTTTGTCAGAATAATTCCAAATTTTGAATAGAAAATGTTAACTTCTTTTCTTTTGAATTTTTTCTTCATTTTTTTATGATCATTTCCCATTTATCCTTTCTCCTTGGGATGCTCACGCAGACATGCATCGATATTTTCTCATTTTACATGAAAATTACAAGCAACCAGATAACAACGGCAAATGTCTGCGAGATACATCAGTTAAAGCACACAGCATAATTGCCTGTAGATTGGCTTGACTCTGCCACTCTATGTGTAAGTCTTGTTAATTTACCACCTATCTAATGCATGGCATCAAAGTTTAGCCAACAATATATGAAATAGTTTCTAGTAAGTTTCCAGTAACTGTACATGCCATTATGCTTCATTAAGAAATAAAAGAAAGTGTTAAAAGATGAACAGAAGGTAAAGATTCCAAGGCAAGTAAAAAGAACAAACGAACAAAATCCTTACTATTTCCATTTTTATCTTAAACATAATTAATTTTTCTTATTTGCTTTCTTTTGTTTCCTGTTGATTTCATTTGCTGGCAAAAAAAAAAAGAAAAGAAACTATACCCAAAAGATAAAACAGAAAGCCATAAACAGAGGTAAAAAAGCAGAGGAGATAAGGTCATGTTCGAAGAATAAAGTGCACTTTCCATTTGCATGTACTTGGAAGGAAGGAAAGAGAAACAATTTTTCAATCAACAATGCACTTAAGTCAGTTGGAATAACAAGTAACTTTCTCGTAACCCAACCAGTACAACAGCCAGTATGAAATGACCCAATTGTTTCTTTACAAATTAACCTGGAGCTCTCATATCATATTAAGAAATGGTTAAGTTACAAATTATCTTAAAAGCTTATATTGATGGAAAATGACCCAATTATTTCTTTATACTTCAACGTACAATACAATAGCGCAAACTAATCAAAGCAAATCACCCAATTACTATCTCTTCATTCCTAGCTGACAAATTTATTAAGATCTTATTTTATGGAAGAAAAAAAAACCATATATCTACGCTATTAGGTTCAAAAGTGTGGTGGGCTGGTGGCTTCCACATGAAATGCAAAACTATACAAATGCTTCAAATTACTGGTTGTTTGGGAAAACAAAAATGGAATGATTTTTTTGGGAGCTTAGAATGGAATGAATTGAAGCAAATATAAGGTACCATGAAGAATTGGTGAGGGAAAGATGATACTTAAGGAGAAAAATGTCAACAGAATCTTTGAAAGATAGAATGGAAAGCAGTTTCTAATGTTGACTTTTGTATATATACTGTTCAGTACAATTTCAAGAGATTTCCATGTCACTTTTTAAGTTGACCTTGATGAGATCACAGATTCAATATCTCCATTTCATTGATTATAGAATAAAAAAATCAAAAACTAAATGCATAATTTTTGTACTTTGTGCTCCTTAAAGTGATGTATTAACTGAACAAGAAACGCAACAGAAACTATTTGTTTGCTTACTAAGAAAATGAGAGAAATTAGTGAAAAGCTAAATTCTAAATACTCTACCTCAAGCTATTTTCAAATCCTATAGAAAAAGTTAACTAAACTCAACACAATTCGCAATTTTAATTTCTTTTACTACACTTTCTCACAGTTTCTCATAGTTTCTTGTCAACCGAAAAAGCTAGTGGGTGTTATTAGGGTTTAAGTGGATTATATCGCATACCTTCTTCTACTTTCTTCTTCACGTGATTTTCACGTGCTTCCTATACTAAACCCATTGACAGAGAGCTACTTAGATTCTTCTGAGAATGAGAGAGTTTGCCAAATTAGGGGCTGAGTAGAGATGGACTCACTAGGTAAAATGGGGGATGAGGATCAAGTGAGTCTTTTGAATTTTCGAAAACTGTCACCACAGTGGCGTTATAATTTACTCACTCGTGGGGAAAAGCAATAACATCACGTAGGGTTGGCAGTAGTCGTGTTGTGTCGGCCCACGGTTCACTTTAGACGATTCATTGTGTCTTCGTGTTGTATAGTTCAGTGCCCACATAATTATTGAATCATGTCGATTTATAGACCTCATAGGTATATATTGAATTTTTGTTTTTTATGTTAAAAATAGTAAAAAAATTATTGAATTGAATGCTTATATAGAAAAGTAATCATTTTATTAATGAAGTTAAATATTACAAATAATTTAGAAATTGAACAAAAACAACAATATAAACAAATAACTTAAAAATTACAACTTTCAAAAATCTTCTAAATAAATAACTTACAAAAATAACATATAAAATAAAGAGAGAAGATGAAATGACTTACAAATTGGTAAAATATAAAAAAACAACTTAGAAATTTTAAAAATTAGAAATATATAAAATATTATCAATAATTAAAAAAGTAATTTTATAACCTTTTTAACATTTAAATTAAAAAAAAAAGAACTTATCCAATTCCTAGACAAACGATTTTAGAAATTGAATGATGAGCTGCCCAACCAAGTTATGCAGCTAAGTTTCAATCAGTGGATTAAAAAAAAAGAATATTATATGATATCCTCTTAGTGTTTTAGTTCATTGAATCAAATGCCATTATGTTAAAATCAAGAAATTATAACTTCAATATTTAAATTAAAAATCGAAAAATTACACTTTTTGTGTCTAAATATTTGTATAGTTTTAATTTAATTTATGTTGATGTGTGACTTTAGGCGAAGTTAATTAATTTATGAAGTAGATCATGTGCCATTATGTTAAGAATAGGGTAATAATTTTCATTTTTTCCACCATCCTAAAATACCAAATTTATCATCATCTAATTCTTCTTGACTCATTATTCTAGTGACATAAAATTGTATGTAATTTTGAATTTATTATATGTTATGGTTGTGCCTCGTGTCTGACCGCGCTGGGCCTCGTTCCATGTCGTGCCTTTTTTTGTGTCATGCTGTGAGCCTCAAAAGCTAGGCCCAGCATAACACGAGGAATAGTACCGTGCCAAGCACGGGACGGCCCGTGGAAGTGTGGGTCATGCCAAATTTGTTTTGGACCAGGCCGGCATAGTCCACTACCACCCCCTAACATCAAGGTCTTGATGCTGGGCCTGCTTATTGGGCTTGCTTTAGTGTAAAGCTTCTAAGACAATTTAAGCCCAAAATGAGGCCCGATATGTCTGCTAGTTTTTTGGTTTGGGCACCTTATATGCAATTTGTGAAGTTTTTTTTAAATTTTCACGTGTACAATAATAAAATTAATGATAGTGACTTATCATCTAAACTATATTCATGAGTTTTTCATATAAAAATTGATAAGTTTTAAACGGTTGATAAAATACGAAATAAATCATATACATTGTGATAATTTTTTGTTAAAATTTTGTATAAATGATCTATTACATGAGTTTTACTGAATTTTAAAGCTTGGTCTCGAATCTTATTTTTAAAATATAATTATTTTAAGTAAATTTCACAAACTTGATTTAAGAAACTTCGTTTAAGTTTTGCTTTTTGAGTTATTGTCGTGAGATTGTAGTTTTTATGGGATGTGAGATTGTAATTTGTGAAGAAAAAAAAAAGTGTAAAGGTAAAACCAAGCTATCTAAATAAATAACAAGCTATCAAATATATTAGTTTATTTAATTTCTTCTAATTATTTTGAAATCATTCAAAAGGGTATTCACTGCTCATATAGTACTACTATTGTTTCATGTACAACATGATAATTGCAGTGTGATTCACAACTTTTTGCATGTCAAATGAATTGATAAATTTTGTGTATAACATGTGATTGCAGAAATAATCATCACTTTTTTTGTCCAAAAAAAAGTATTAGCTTTATGGCCTGGTTTAGGTAACATTTTAAAGGGAAATTAAAGCAATTTTTTATAAAAAAAAAAAATATTTTAAAAAACTGTTTTAATTTTCCTTTAAAACATTATTCAAATCACATATATTTTTCAGTTATTAAAACAATAAGTTATTTACTTATTTGTCAACTTGGTGTCAGTTCAATCAAAACAGATAAATGAGTTTAGGTTGAGCAGTTTACTTCTTTGCTTGACTTTGATGTGTACAAACAAGGATGGAGCCAAAGAAATTTTCTTTTAGGAGACTAAAGTTAATATTATAAAAATAAAATATTTATTAATACACGATTTTAGATAATAAAAGAGGTTTTAGGTTAAAAACTAAATATTGTATGTAAAAGTGTTCTTATAACAAACAAAAAAAAATGCATGCAAAAGCATGGACAAATCCAAAACCATTATCTTGGGAGAAAAGGTGTTCAGTCAACCTTTTTCTATCATAAGGCTAAAAATTGCATTTTAATGGATCCTAACAGAATGATTAGATTGAAGCTTTAATAAAAGTTCAATGAACAAATTGCATGAAATTAAAGTTCAATGACCAAATCGAATCATTAATCAAAGTTCGATGACCAAAATTCTATTTAAGCCCTCATAAGATATAGAAAGATAAAAGTGGAAAACAAAATTGCAGTTAATCATAGTGGTGCGAATCTCGCGAAGACCAAACAGGACAGCACAACGCACAAGACAACATATAAGGCAGTAAGAATTTTGTGGTGGCCAAATAGAGCTACCTCGTGCGGCATCAGGCAACATCACATGACTGGTTGTGCATATTAACCCAAATCTGCCCATGAAGAAGAAGAAAAAGGATTATAGGAATACAAATAATAGCATTGTAACATTGAAATAGAGCCAAATAGTTGCAGATGCACAATGGTTGTTGCCAACTTTGCCAATAAAAGACAGTAATTCCATATCAGAGGGTCTAGACCAAACCAAAAGAATGATTAGGAATGAACCAACATGGGCCAAAGATTGTGTGATGTAATTCACAGTAACAAGAAAGAAGTACAAGAAAATCATAGGGAAAGTTAGTTAGTAGTTAGTTCAAACAGTTGCATTATGTTACAAGAATTGTTAGCCTTCTTGGCCTTTGTTGTAACTGTCATAGTTCTTGATTGTTTTAAGCATTGAACTATAATTAAGCATGATCAATGTAAATAGAAAATTGATTCAAAAAACAACGAATTTTCCTTTGTATGTTCTCCATCTTCTTTTCCACTTTTTTCTTTACCATCAAGAGTTGTTCTAACATTGGTGCTTTCATTTCACCTTTACCACAATATCAAACTACAAGAATCCAATTTTCCATCATGACCGAGGGCACAATATTTTAGAAATTGTATTATCAAATCAAAACTCATAATGACCAACTCAAGACTCTACAACAATTTTAGAAAAATCAGTATCATAGAACTGTGGAATTCAATAAGGAAACTGAATAGAAAATTGATGATTTAAAGGCTACAATGCAACAACAATTCAAGGCATTCTTGAATTCAGTTGAATCCAAGTTTGATATATTACAGCAGCAACTGCATCAACACTCTAACATTCTTGCTTCTTCTCATATAAGTATGGAAGATAATCTAGTGGTGACACTGATATGATCCACGCTAAGAACTAAGAAATTGATGGATCAAGAAGGATTACAAGATCGTCTAGAAATAGATTTATGGAAAGATTGATTGATAAGTCAAAGATGAACGCCACGGAAACTCCGATAAGTTCAGAAGTTCTAAAAGAACCAAAGAGAATTTTCTCTCACAAAGTATGAATGAAATCTGAATTGTCTTCTTCTAAAAAGCCAATAGCTATTTAAATACATGAGGACCACAAATTGGGTAGCTAAAAGCTTCCAAATAATCTGCCCAAAATTCATCCAAAATTAGAAAAAAGAAACTAAGGAATAGGAAACAAACCTAAATTCAATTCTGGTAACCTAAAAATCCAAAAAGTAAAGTACCTAAATTGGCATGCAGCCTTACAATTCAGCAATTAAATTAATAAGGAAACAATTAAGAAAAGATATAAGAAAAATTGCAGCCAGTCATTTTCCTTGATGAGCCAAAAAAAATGAGTAAGTATCTAATTTTGGGAAACTAAGTTTTAATTCATAATCTTGAGTTGCAAGATTATTCCAAAGCTTGAATCATAGAAACCCATCCTTGTGGATCATGTATAGCATCATCCTTGGACTCCAAAAGATGGTTCTTAGCCCAAATGTGTTGAACCAGCCCATTGAGAGTTTCTTTGAATCTTTTAGCTCGAGCCCTTGTAACTAGACCAATTGGAACTTGAATAGGATCTGCATCCCATTTATTAGCCGTGTCCTCATCATTCCCCTCCTCTTGAAAAGGATTTGTCCTCAAATCATCACCTACATCAAAAGGACTTAAATCAGAAACATTGAAAGTGGCACTAACATTGTACTCACCTGGCAAATGAAATTTTTATGCATTGTTATTGATGCACTCAAGGACTTGAAAAGGCCCATCTCTTCTAGAACGTAACTTTTAACGTCTTTGTGCCAAATATCTTTCTTTCCTCATGTGTAACCAAACCCAATCTCCGGGTTGAAAAATCAGCTGCCAGCGACCTTTGTTAGCTTGTTTTGCATATTGTTCTGTTTTCCTCTCAACGCTTAGTTTTGCATTCTCATGTATCTGCTTAACAAATTCAGCCTTTTTCTTTCCATCCAAGTTAGCATGTTCAGACATAGGTAATGGCGTTAAATCCAATGGAGTTAAAGGATTAAAACCACAAACAATTTCGAATGATGAAAACTTAGTAGCAGAATGAACAGTACGATTATAAGCAAACTCAACATGTGGTAAACACTCTTCCCAAGTTTTGATCTTCTGTTTAATAATAGCCCTTAACAAAGTAGACAAAGTCCTATTCACTACTTCAGTTTGACCATCAGTTTATGGGTGACAAGCAGTAGAAAATAATATCTTAGTCCTTAACTTACACCACAAAGTCTTCCAAAAGTAACTCAAGAACTTAGCATCTCTATCCGAAACTATTGTTCTAGGCATACCATGTAATCTTGCAATTTCTCTAAAGAACAAATCAGCAACATTGGAAGCATCATCAGTTTTGTGACATGGAATAAAATGTGCAATCTTAAAAAATCTATCCACAACCACAAAAATTGAATCTCTACCACATTTAGACCTAGGTAAACTTAACACAAAGTCTATCGAAATATCTATCCAAGGCTCACTAGGAATGAGCAGTGGCGTGTATAAACCATAGGGTTGCACTCAAGATTTTGCCTGCCTACATGTGACACATCTACCACAAATTCTCTCAATATCTCTTTTCATGTGTGGCCAATAGAAGTGTTCTTGTAAAATGGCTAAGGTGTTAGCAACTCCAAAGTGACACATTAAACCTCCTCCATTGGATTCCCTTACTAACAAATCACACAAAGAGCAATTCGGTACACACAACTTATTCTCCTGAAATAAAAAAACCCTTGTGCCTAAAGAACTTACCCACTGCATTTTTCTCACAAGCCCGAAACTCCTCACAAAAATCGTTGTCAGAAGGATACAATTCTTTAATGTACTCAAAACCAAGTAATTTGCATCAAAAGTAGAAATTAATATGTATCTTCGAGAAAATGCATCTGTAACGATGTTTTCCTTACCTTTCTTGTATCGAATGACATATGGAAATGTCTCAATGAATTCTACCCATCGTGCATGTCTCCTACTCAACTTGTGTTAACCTTTTAAATGCTTCAAGGACTCATGATCGGTATGAATCACGAACTCCTTAGGCCAAAGATAGTGTTGTCATGTTTCCAATGCTCGAACCAACGCATAAAATTCTTTATCATAAGTAGGGTAGTTTAAAGCTGCCCCACTTAATTTCTCACTGAAATATGCGATTGATCTTCCTCCTTGCATAAGAACTGCGCCGATACCCAAACCTGAAGCATCACATTCAATTTCAAACGTTTTAGTAAAATCAAGCAAAGCAAGTAAATGAGCATGAGTTAATTTTCCTTTGATCAATTGGAATGCCTTCTCTTGCTAGTCTCCCCATTTGAATCTAACATTCTTCTTGATGACTCCGGTAAGCGGTGCGGCAAGACTGCTAAAGTCTTTCACGAACCTCTTGTAAAAACTAGCAAGTCTATGAAAACTACGAACTTGACCTACACTCGTGGGACTTGGTCATTCTTTAATCGCACGGATCTTCTCTTCATCAACCTGTATTCTTTGTGCACTCACAACAAAACCAAGAAACACAAGCTTATCGGTGCAAAAGGTACACTTCTTCAAGTTAGCAAACAACTTCTCTTTTCTAAGTACATCCAAAACTTATTTTAAATGCACAACATGATCATCCAAGTTTATGCTATAAACAAGAATATCATCAAAATATACAACAACAAATCTTCCTAAAAAAGCTCATAAAACATGGTTCATTAAGGTCATGAAGGTACTCGGTGTTTTTGTTAATCCAAATGGCATAACTAACCACTCATATAAACCATATTTCATTTTAAAAGCAGTTTTCCATTCATCACCCTCTTTCATTCTTATTTGATGATATCCAATTTTTAAATCAATCTTAGAAAACACACAAGCACCATGCAGTTCATCTAGCATATCATCTAAGCGAGGAATAGGATGTCGATACTTTACTGTTATATTGTTGACTGCTTGGCAATCAACGCACGTTCTCCACGTCCCATCCTTTTTAGGAACCAAAATCACTGGAACAGTGCACGGACTCATGCTTTCTTTTACGTATCCTGTTTCCATCAATTCACTAACTTGCCTTTGTAGCTCATTTGTCTCATCGGGATTTCTTCGATAGGCTGGTCGGTTTGGAATTGTAGCACCAAGCACGAAATCAATTTGATGTTCAATTCCTCGAATATGAGGTAAGCCATGCGGAATCTCCTCGGGAAAGATATCATCAAACTACTACAAAAGAGAAACAATAGAACTAGGCAAAGATGAGTCAAATTGGTTAGTGTGTAATGCTTCTTTGTACAAAAGTACAATCATTGGCTGATTTAAAAACATCACTCTTTTTATTTCAATCGTTCTTGCATAGAAATTTTTTTTTCTCTCAATAACCAAATCAGCTCTCTTATTTTCTCTCTCAATTTTCCCTGCCTCTCTCATTTTCTCTTTCTGATTTTCACTCATTTTCTTTTTTTCACTCTCTTTTGTTTGCTCACTCTCTTTTTGTAACCTCACTTTATCTTCATAAACCTGCTTTAGTGTCAAAGGAACTAAAGTGATTGTTCTTTGATTACTTACAAACTAATATTTGTTGGTGAAGCCATCATGCTTAAGACACCGATCAAATTACCATGGTCGGCCTAGTAATAAGTGTCCAGCTGGCATCGAAACTACATCACACAAAACTTCATCTTCATATTTTCCAATCCGGAAGGAAACTAACACCTGTTTGTTCACCATCACTTCACCACTATCATTGAGCCATTGCAACTTGTAAGGTCGAGGATGTTTAATTGTTGGCAGCCCTAATTTCTCAACCATTGTAGTGCTAGCAACGTTAGTACAACTTCCTCCATCAATAATCGCACTACATACCTAGTTTTGCATGTGGCATCTAGTATGAAAGATGTTTTCTCGCTGCACTTCGTCATCTTCTTTGATTTGCACACTTAGAGCTCTCATTGCAACCAATAATTCTCTTTGGGCAGCGTATTCCTCATCACTCGCATCCTCCAATGGTGGCATAGATTCGATATCTTCTTCGCCCTCGGTTTCAATTTCACCATTATCTCGCAATACTATAACTCTTTTGTTCGGACATTGGCTTACTATATGACCCCTGCCTTGGCATTTAAAACACTTAATATCACAATTTCTAGCAGCGGAAGAATCAGTTTTACCTTGATTTCCATGGCTGGTACTTTCTTGCTTTTTCTTGATTTTGGGCTTGGCCGTGATTCTCCTCTTTCTTCACAAAATTTGGCCTCCAAGATGAACCCGAGTTAGGGTTTTGCCATGTATTTTTGCCCCTCCTCTTGAGTTGGGTCTCAATTTTGATAGCTATGTGCACTATATCTTCCAACTCCACATAATGATGCAACTCTACCGAATTAGCAATTTCCTGATTCAAACCAGCCAAGAACCTAACCATAGTAGCCTCTCGGTCCTCCTCCTCATTTGCTCAAATCATAGCCACTTCTATCTCTTTATAATAATCCTCCACACTCTGACTACCTTGTGTAAGACTTTGCAATTTTTTATACAACTCACGGTAGTAATGGCTTGGAACAAACCGTTTCATTATCACAGTTTTCATCTCCTCCCAAGTCTCTATTGGACGCTCTCTATTTCTCCTCCTGTTTAACACTTGTTGATCCCACCAAATAATCACATAGTCAAAAAATTCAATAGCAGCAAGTTTAACCTTTTTAAGCTCGAAATAATTATGATAATCAAATATTAATTCTATCTTCTTCTCCCACTCAAGGTAAGCTTCAAGATCATTTTTGCCTTGAAACGATGGAATATTCATCTTAATACTGCCCAAGTTATTATCTTCCTGATTCTTAGCTTCTCTGCCTCGACCATCAAATCTCCTATGGCTAACAATCAATTCTCAATCATCTTCTTCATCAAATCTATTCCCGTAATACTCTTCGTCTTCAACTCTCTCTCTCCTAGGTTGAACTCTCTCCCTCCTACACACATTAGGAGTGTTTTGTTACTGCTGCCCCACACGTGCATTTTCTACTCGATCTATCCGCTCATGAACCTGCTCCATCTCTGTTCTCAATACTTTCCTCATCTCACCCATTAAAGCCTCCATAAGCAACTTCGGATCAACCTCTCTCGACGTATCTCTGGAATTATTTTTGTTGTCATTGTCTGACATGTTTGCTGCAAAAACAAAGTTAGAAAAAAAAAAAAAAAGGACCTCACACAGTCCCTCACATGTTTCACTAAAAGAATGATTCGCTCAATTTCACTTGTGTTTTTACACAAAATTAGATTGGCTTTTACCCTCTTATGTGCTCACAACACTTACCTTTTTCCACTCATAATAATACTCTATAGGTTCTTATCAAACTAACCAAACAAGTATCAAAGTTTCCAGTAACAATTCACCAACAACTCACAAAGAAATTTAGATTTAAGGGCTAGAATACAAGGCTGTATCACAGATTTGGGGTTTGAGAATCATAAAACAAAAATCTTAGGATTCAACACACGGATTTGTGGAATTGATAAAAGGAAAACAAATATGAGAAATTGAAACAAGAATTGAAAGGAATGAATCTAAATATCACACACTTTTTTTTAAAAACTAGAAATTCATTCTTTCTTTTTTTTCGAATTTCCACCCTTTTTTATTTTTTTATTTTTTAATAAAACAAAACAAAATATAAGCAAACTTGCAACTAGAACCAGCTCTGATACCAAATGATATGATCTACGCCAAGAACTAAGAAATTGATAGATTAAGAAGGATTACAAGATCGTCTAAAAACAGATTTATGTAAGACCATGACCCGTTGCTTATATTGAAGCAAGAACCTTGGTATAATGAAAACGCCACAATCAATTAAGGAAGGATTGATTGATAAGTCGAAGATGAACGCCATTGAAATTCCGATAACTTCAGAAGTTCTAAAAGAACCAAAGAGAATTTTCTCACAAAGTATGAATGAAATCTAAATTGTCTTATTCCAAAAAGCCAATAGCTATTTAAATACATGAGGATCACAAATTAGGCAGCTAAAAGCTTCCAAATAATCTGCCCAAAATTCGTCCAAAATTAGAAAAAGGAAACTAAGGAATAGGAAACAAACCTAAATTCAATTCTGGTAACCTAAAAGTCCAAAAAGGAAAGTACCTAAATTGGCATACAAGCCTTACAATTCAGCAATTAAATTAATAATGAAACAATTAAGAAAAGGTAATAAGAAAAATTGTAGCCAGTCATTTTCCTTGATGAGCCAGAAAAAAAACGAGTAAGTCTCCAATTTTGGGAAACTAAGTTTTAATTCACAATCTTGAGTTGCTAGATTATTCCAAAGCTTGAATCATGGAAACTCATCCTTATGGATCACGTATAGCATCATCCTTAGGCCCCCAAAAGTGGTTCTTAGCCCAAATGTGTTGAATCAGCCCATTGAGAGTTTCCTTAAATCTTTTAGCTCGAGCCCTTGTAACTAGACCAATTGGAACTTGAATAGGATTCGCATCCCATTTGTTAGTCGTGTCCTCATCAGACACAACCCTTCAGTCTCACAACACTTTAATTCCATAAGATTAGATGTTCCAAGATTTGATGGCTCGGATCTTTCAAGGTGGATATTCAATGCTAAACAATTCTTTGATTATCTCCAAACTCTAGATGATCAAAGACTTGTTATAGCCTCTTTTCACATTGAGGGCCATCCACTCTCCTTATATCAGTGGATACATAGCAATGGCTAGATTCAAAGTTGGAAACAATTTTCAAGAGCACTACAACTAAGGTTTGATCCATCATGGTTTGATGATTATACAGGAGCATTGTCTAAATTAACTCAAGAATCTATTGTGGCTGAGTATCAATTCAAAATTTGAGATGCTATCTACCAAGGTTTCTGGGTTGCAAGAATCATTCTTTATCAGTTTCTTCATATCAGGTCTGAAACCTTAATTAAGAAAAGAATTATTAGTGGCTCAACCTACTTTCTTAATATAGACAATGGCTATAGCTCGATTGCAAGAAGATAAATACAACGAAATAAGGCAATCCTTTAAGACTTAGTGGCCAAAAGGACCAATGGCTCTAGAACTATTGAAGACACTAGTATGGGAACCACCAAAGATAGTAACCACTCCAACTACCACCAATAGAAGATTAAGTCCTGTTGAGATGCAATCTAGAAAGAGAAAAGGTTGTGTTATAATTATGATGAAAAGTATTCTAAGATTCATAAGTGTAAAAGACAAATTTTCTTGATAATGGGAGAAGATGAGGATGAAGATAATCATACATTGCCTTATCTAGAGAATCAAGATGAAGATGAGGAAACAGGACTTCCAAAAGTCAATATGCATGATCTAGCAAAGCAATTGAACCTAATAACCTTTAGAATTACTGGTACTTATAGGGAACACTAGCTATAGGTACTCATTGATAGTGGTAGTACCTATAATTTCATACAAGAAATGGTTGTTGTTAAGTTAGCCTTACCAATCTCTCCAGCTAAATCATTTAAGGTGTATGTGGGTAATGGAGACTATCTCAGTTGTACAAAATAATGTACTGCAGTAGCCATCAATATCCAAGGGCATATTTTCATAGTAGATCTCTTCATCATTCCTATACAAGGTGTTGAAGTGATACCGAGAATCCAACAGTTAGAGTTATTGGGACATGTCCTAATAGATTACAAGAGTCTGTCTATGAAGTTTCAGTGGCAAGGCAAAATTGTTCTATTGAAAAGAGAATCTCATCTACAGTAGGATCTTTTACACATGAAACATCTTTAAAAACTAGCTAAAAGAGCAGGGATTGCTTCTTTTTATCACATGGTAGCTTGTGCATCAACAATACAATAACCTCAAACTAAAGATGTGGTACTAGAAGTTGTGTAGTCCTTACTACAAGAGTTCAAGTTTCTCTTCAAAAAGCCAACTCAGTTACTTCCATAAAGGGATTTTAATCATCATATCCATCTGATTCTAGATCATTTCCTGTAAATGTCAAGCTCTACAGGTATCCTCATTTTCAAAAAACAAAAATTGAAAAGTTAGTATCTGAAAGGCTATAAAATATAATAATTAGACCAAGTCATGGTCCTTTTTTCCTCTCATGTACTCTTGGTTAAAAAGAATTATGGCTCTTGGAGGTTTTGTATTGACTATAGGGCTTTCAATGTCATTACAGTTAAAGATAGATTTCCAATTGCCACTATTGAAGAACTATTAGATGAACTACATGGTGAAAAACTGTTTTCCATATTAGATTTAAGAGCTGGTTATCACCAAATTCAAGTGAAACCTGATGACATCTACAAGACAGCCTTTAGAACTCATCAAGGACATTATGAATTCTTAGTGATGCCTTTTGGCCTCACTAATGCTCTTTCTACATTTCAAGCCACTATGAATCAAGTTTTTCAGCTCTATTTGAGAAAATTTGTTTATGTTTTCTTTGATGACATACTTGTTTACAAATCCTCTTTCACTGATCATTTACAAGGCTTGACAACTATCTTATTATATGCCAAACTTAGCAAATGTTTGTTTTATCAGTCATCAATAGAATATTTAGACCATATTGTCTATATTGATGGAGTAAGGCTAGATATTTCTAAAATTAAGTCCATCCTGGAATGGCCAGTTCCAAAAAATGTGAAACAATTAAGGGGTTTCATAGGTCTTACAAGCTATTACATGAAGTTTGTACAAGGGTATGCCACTATAGTTTCCTCTTTAAATGATCTTTTAAAAAAAGAAGCATATTCATAGACTTCAGAAGCCATGACTGCTTTCAACAATTTGAAACAAGCTATGACAAAAGTGCTAGTATTGGCTCTACTATATTTCAATAGGCCTTTTGAGGTAGAGACAGATGCTTCCAATATAGGTATTGGAGCAGTTCTACAACAAGGACATCATATTACTTTTTACAACAAGAAACTTAGTAGTAGAATGGTTGCAGCATCCATTTATGTTAAGGAATTATTTTCCATCACCCAAGTTGTTTTGAAATGGAGACAATATCTATTGGGTAAGAAGTGTATTATTAGAACTGATCATAGAAGCCTCAAAAATCTACTGAACCAAGTCATCCAGAGTCCAGAACAATATCATTACCTTAAAAAATTACTTGATTATCAATACAATATTGTGTGTAAACCTGGTAGAGAGAATGCAACAGTTGATGCTCTATCTAAACTTACGGACAACCCTATTAACAGTTGTTGACTCGTATTTGATTTTAATAATGATAAAACACTACTCTAATTGCATCAACAGTTTTATCGGAGTGTTTAAGCGGTAAAAGCATTCATCACCTAAACAAAGATGCAAGAACTCAACGCAATTCAGACACCAAAACAATACATAAGATCTAGAATAGGCATTAAGGTAATTGAAACAATTATAAATCTCTTATCTTCAATTACATAACTTAATCTGTGGCTCAATTTACAAAAAACTTTGACAAAACCTAAATACAAAAAGTTTCTAAGTAAAAAATTGCTTTTTTGAAAGGAAAACTGGGTTGAAGGTCAACCCAATCGACTGGGTCCATATACCAATCGACTGGGATATGGGACAGAAAGTTCCCAGTTGATTTGTGTTGAGGATCCAGTCGACTAGTAACTGGGATAGAAAGTTCCCAGTCGATTGGTGCTTAGGACCCAGTCGACTAGTGCTTAGGACATAGTCGACTGGTACTCTCTCTTAGCCTAAAAAAGTGAAATTTCTCACTTGACCCAGTCGATTAGTACAAGGACCCAGTCGATTGATAATTCAAAAGATATGACCGTTTGAGATGCGGGACTTGAGCATTTAATGCCCTAAACCTACCAAGTCAGTGTCAAATGGCCATATTAATTCAAGGCTATATAAACTCACTTCAATGAGCATTTAAAATAAGAAGAGAACACATTCAATTCATGAGATAGCTCATTAATCATCAAAAACTTTGAAATATTTATTATTGAGCTATTCTTCAAGCTTGTTCTTAAAAGAGATATATTGTTCATTTGTAAAAGCATTTATTGCTATCTCTCTACCATTTACTTTATATCAAATATCATTTACTGTAAAAGGGAAAGAGTTGTAATAACTTTTAGAGTGTTTAGGATTAAACATTTCAGTGTAACTTCCGTGAGGAAGTGATTAACTTCCTTGAGGAAGAGATCGGTTGTAAGGTTTATACAACACTCGTGAAGTTGTACGACTAAAGTTTTAGTGGATTACTTTAAGGAAGTTTCTTGAAGAGAGTGGACGTAGGGTGAAAGGAATCCGATATTGCCGAACCACTATAAACGGAATTTGCATTTTCTCTTCCTTAAACTCTTTACTTTAAAGTATATTACGTATTTGTGTGCTTTGTGCATTTAACTGTTTAAAAACTTGCAAAATAATTAGCAAAAGTTTTTTAAGCCCAATCACCCCCTCTTAGGTTTAAACCTTGGTTTACAATTAGTATCAGAGCCTTGTACTTAATGTCGGGCTTAAAATCTTTGAGTTGATTTGATGGCATCAAATAGTTATACTGAAGGGCATTCCTATACTAGGCCTCCCTTGTTCAATGGCTACAACTATAATAATTAGAAAAATAGAATGAAAATCTTTGTCCAATGACAAGATTACAATCTATGGAGAGTCATTGAAGAAGGACCTAGAATTCCTACAAAGGAAATAATCATTGGAGAAATCAATCATACAATGCCTAAACTCAAAACAGAGTTTAATGAAGAGGATTGTAGAATGATATCTCTCAATAGTAGAGCAACGAGTATGTTACATTACTCTCTAGATATAGCTGAATACAATAAAAATTTTGCATGTGTTTCAGCTAAAGAAATTTGGGACAAAATGCAAGTTACATATGAAGGAACTAGCGAAGTTAAAAAATCGAAAATATAAATGCTAGTGTCCGAATATGAAACTTTCAAAATGTCTCCAAACGAAACTATTTCTCAAATGCACTCACCTTTTACTACCATTGTTAATAGTTTGAAGCTTCTTGGTAGGAACATTGAGGAATTTGAACTAACGATGAAGATCTTAAAGTCTATGCCATCCACTTGGAAAGCAAAGAAGACGACCATAATGGAGGCCAAAGATCTCGACAAATTAGATGTCAAAACACTCCTCGGATCATTGTTGACATATGAGATGGAAGAAATGAATCCCATTGTCAATAATAATGAGAAGAAAAACAAGCAAATTGCTCTCAAAACCTCTATGAGCAAAAAAGATGAAGAAAAGGAAGAAGAGGTAGAGAGCAGTGAAGAAGATGGTGAGATGGCTCTAATCACCAAGAGGTTTCACAGGTTCTTGAAGAAGAGCAAGAAAGCTTACACAAATGATCCCACTCCAAAAAAAGGAACCACTTATGTGTTATGGCTATAAGAAGCCCAGTCACATCAAAGCCGATTATACAACAACAAGCAAACCATATAAGAGCTTCAAAAAGAAAGCTATGATTGCAATCACGTGGAGTGATGATAAAAAAGAAGATTCTTCTTACAATGAGGTTGGATAAGAGGAGATTGCCAACCTATGTTTAATAGCAATCGACGACGAAAATGAGGTATCAAATTCTTCCTTTTCTAATACTAACATTGTTAGTAGCAGTGAAGAATTAATTGAGGTTTCAAATGAAATGCATGAAGAATTGAAGAAATTCGATTCTAGGAATACCACCCTAAAAAAAGAAATCGCATATCTTTCTAAAGAGATGGAAGGCTTAAAGGAAGAAAAGAAAAACTATTTTCCATGCTTTATGATTCTTCACAAGATTTTCTAAAAAATGAAAATGAAAATTTAAAGAAGAAAATAATGGATTTGAATAGCACTATATCTAGACTTATGCTTGGAAAAGAAAAGCTAGATGAAGTGCTATCTTGCCAAAGATTAAGTGGAGGAAAATCCAAGTTGGCTTATTCTCCATTAGGCAAATAAAAATCAAAAGAGACCTTATTTATGAAAGCAACATGTGTGAATGAAGCCTCTACTTCCAAGGCCACTAGCAAAATTAAAAGTACTCCTTCAATATATACTGGTAGGTCTAAGAATGTAAATTTAAATTCTAATGCATATATTAGAATGAAGCATCCTAGAAATACTCATGCATATATGTATGCTCACTCAAGAAATGCAAATACTAGGAATAATAATTCAAGGAATGCATATACTAGAAATACACATCCTAGGAATAACCATCATGTGCATCCTATAGATAATATGTATACTAATAACTTGCACACTACACATGAACATCCAAGGAATTACCATCATGTGTATTCTAAAAATAATATGTATCCTCACACCACAAGTGCACATCCTATGAGCTACCATCATACAATTCCTAGTAATAACATGCATCATAGAAACATGTATATTAGGAATGCTTGTACAAGGAACTCTAGACATGCACAATTAAGAAATCCTAGAAATTTCAATAACTATTATCCTATGATTATGCATCATCAACATGTCTATAATTATAGAGCACCTTATAATGTTAAGAAGGTATGGGTCCCCAAAGGAACCGTATTTTCTAGGACTAATCTCAAAGGATCCAAGATATTTTGGGTACCTAAGAGTGCAATTGTGTATCCTTGTGTAATGTAGCTATGTCTCCACACCAAGGAAAAAGGTAACTATTGGTACCTTGATAGTGGATGCTCAAAGCACATGACCAATAATCAAACCATGTTCAAAGAGCTAACTCTAAGGGATGGCGGACATGTCACCATTAGAGATAACACAAAGATAAAGATCATCAACCATGGAAAAGTTGGTAACGATTTCTCAACCATTGATCATGTATTATATGTGCAAAGCCTTAAGCCAAATTTGCTTAGTATTAGTCAACTATATGACAAAAGCAACAAAGTCATATTTGAAACCTCTCATTGTCTAGTTATAAACATCAAGAGTAACAAGGTCAAGTTTGTTAGCCATAGACACGAAAATGTCTATATAGTTGATTTAAAATCTTTGCATTCGGAAAATGAAAAATGTTTTCCTGCATTTAGTGAAAACCTATGGCTATGGCATAGAAGACTTGACCATGTGAATATGGATTTGCTTAAAATCATTTCAAGAAAAGATTTAGTCATTAGACTTCCAAAAATCAAATTTGAAAAGACAAGGTGTATGATGCTTGTCAAATGGGAAACTAAGCTAGAATTTCTTTTAAATAAAAAAAATAGTCTCAACTACTAAACCATTGGAACTTCTACATATGGACTTGTTTAGTCTAATAAGTACCATAAGTCTAGGTGGCCATCAATATGCTCTTGTTATTGTTGATGACTATTCAAGATATACCTTTATTATTTTTATTACTTATAAGGATGAAGCTTACAAAGCATTTGTGAACTTTTGTAAAAAAAAAAAGGTTCTGAATGAAAAATGAACTTTTATTTCTAGTATAAGAAGTGATCATGGAAAGGAATTTGAAAATCAAAGCTTTTCAAAATTTTGTGATGAAAATGGAATTGATCACAATTTTTTAGCACCTAGAACTCCTCAACAAAATGGAGTTGTTGAGAGGAAAAATACAGTTCTAGAAGAATTTGCAAGAACAATGCTTTGTGAAAATAGTTTGCCAAAATATTTTGGGGCGGAAGCCATAAACACTTATTGCTATGTTTTAAATAGTGTTAATTAGGCCTATGCTAAATAAAACTCCGTATGAATTATGGAAAGGTAGAAAGCCTAATATCTCTTATTTTCGTGCCTTTGGTTGTAAATGTTTTATCCTAAATAACAATAAAACTAACTTGGGTAAATTTGACTCAAAGACCGATGATGAGATATTCTTAGGATATTCAACCTCTAGTAAAGCTTATAGAGTTTTTAACAAGAGAACTCTAGTGGTTGAAGAATCTGTACATGTAGCTTTTGATGAGTCTAACCTAATTAGTAGTAGAGTAGTTTCTTTTAATTATGGTGTAGATTTTGTTCCAAGAATGGAAACACTTCCACTGTTGACCCGAAGGAGAGCCAACCTCAAACAAGTTAAAAGGTAGATGCTCTCAATCTTGATCAACCATCTACAAGTCAACAAGAGGATAGTCTTCTCAAAGATTAGAGGTATATGAATTATTATACAATCGATCAAGTGATTGGTGATCCTTCACAAGGGGTAAGAACTCATTCCTCTATTAGAAATATTTGCAATTGTATAGCTTATTTATCGCAAGTAGAACCTAAGACTTTTGTAGAAGCCGAGAAAGATGTTGGTTACATAAATGATATGCAAGAAGAATTAAATCAATTTGAAAGAAACAAAATATGAAATATAGTTCCTAGACCAAAGAATCACACTATAATTAGGAACTAAATGGGTATTTAAAAATAAAATGAATGAAAATGGAATAGTAACTAGGAACAAGGCTAGACTAGTTGCTAAGGGATATAATCAAGAAGAAGGAAAAGATTTTGATGAGACTTATGCTCCCGTAGCTAGATTAGAAGCTATTCAAATGTTATTGGCATTTGCATGCTTTAATAAGTTTAAGTTATTTCAAATGGATGTAAAAAATGCCTTTTTAAATGGCTTTATAGAAGAAGAGGTGTATGTTGAACAACCTCTTGGATTTGAAAATCCTAGTCCTCCAAACCATGTCTATAAGCTATCTAAAGCTCTATATGGGTTGAAGCAAGCTCCAAGAGCATGGTATGAAAGACTAAGTAAGTTTTTGCTTGAAAATAATTTTACAAGAGGAAAAATAGACACAACTCTCTTTACAAAAACTCACAAAAATGAGACTCTAGTCCAAATTTATGTTGATGATATTATATTTGGTGCTACTAATGAATCTATGCGTCAAGAGTTTGCTAAGTGCATGCAAGGTGAATTAGAAATGAGCATGATAGGAGAGCTTACCTGCTTTCTTGGACTACAAATCAAATAATTAAAAGACGGTATCCTCATCAATCAATCAAAATACACCAAGGACCTATTAAAGAGGTTCGGGATGGAAAACTCAAAGTTAATTGGCACTCCTATGAGCACCTCTACGAAACTTGACCTAGATGAGGAAGGTAAGTGTGTAGATACTAAAACTTCTAGAAGTATGATAGGAGCTTTACTTTATTTAACTGCAAGTAGACCTAATATAATGTTCAATGTATGCATGTGTACTAGATTTCAATCTAATCCTAAGGAATCACATGTAATTGTTGTAAAAAGAATCCTTAGATATCTATAAGGAACTCAAAACCTAGGATTATAGTATTCTAGAAAGTCAACTTTTGAGCTTGTAGAATATTCAGATGCTTATTTTGTGGGTTGTAGACTAGATAGAAAAAGCTCTAATGGAACATGCCAATTTTTGGGTGCAATTATAACCTCTTGGTTTTCCAAGAAACAGAATTTGGTTGCACTATCAACCACCGAAGCAGAATATGTAGCAGCCGGAAGTTGTTGTGCACAAGTGTTGTGGATGAAACAACAGTTAGATGATTATGGCTTGAACTTTAAAGATATACCACTTCATTGTGATAACACTAGTTCTATTAACTTAACCAAAAATCCTATTCAGCATTCTAGAACCAAATACATAGAAATAAGGTATCACTTCATAAGAGACCATGCTCAAAGGGGTGATATTAGACTAGAAATCAATCCTTCAAAAAATCAAATAGCTGATATTCTTACAAAACCCTTAAGTGAAGATAGTTTTTGCAAAATTAGAATATTGATGGGCATGATAGACTATGATAAAATGTATGTTTGATTGCTTCAACATTCATCATATGCATATTTGACATCTAGTGAATAAGTATTAACTTTTATTTAATATATCTCTATCTCAAGATGGCATAGATAAACATTTGCATGCTGAAGTCTCAAGTTGGAGCTCAAAATTTTAAGTTTTCTGGAAGACCTAGTCGACTAGTATGTTTACCCCAATCGACTAGTATCCCACTGCCCATTTTACCAGTTGATTGGTATAAAGCATCCAGTCGCCTAGTACTATAAGAAATTGTTTGGAGCCAAAATTTGAAATTCCGATAACCTACCTAGTCGACTGGTATGTCTTTGCCAGTTTACCCAATTGACTGTTGTCCCGACCCAATCGACTGGTATGTCAAAAATTCCCAAATTATGAAGGATCCAATCGACTGGTATCGAGATTCGATAAATAGTCTCTTTAGATTTTTCTATTTTTCACGCCATTTTTAAAAACTCTAAGCTTTCTCTCTCTAGAAAATTCATGATTTCAGCCCAAAATCTCTCATAACAACTTCATAAAACCTTCAAACATTCCTCAAATCACCTATTTTTCAACTTTTCACAGTTTAAAATTCCTTATTCCTTATAATCTATCTCTAAAAAGACCCTTTCACTATGTCAGAGAGAATCCAAATCAAAACCACAGTTGGAAGACCTCACGTGCCTACAATGCCTCAGTCTACAAAGACCTCGGCATCCAACACCAAAGGGAAGGGTTAATGGGTTCTTCAAGCAAGAAAACGAGGTTTGAGCTCGATAACTCGCTCTTTTGGAGCCCAACTACTAAGAGCAAGTATAACTTCGTAATCCGTAACAAAAAGACCATAACAGGTAGATTCGTTGACTTCGATTCTATCCATCATGCTAATTTCAATATTTTACTTGCCTTTGAAGCCATTCGCTTAACACCACTTGTCAAGATACACCAAAAATACTACCCACACCTCATTCGCCAATTCTACGCCAACCTAGTGAAACCTAGTCCACTGGCTCTTCTTTTCAGAACTAGTGTGATGGGCGTAGAATTTGAGGTAAACACTGACCTTCTGGTCAATATATTGAGGATCTCTGTGAGAGGGGTCCAATAGAGTCTGAACGGATGACTAGACAACTTTGACTATGAGGAGGCATACCAAATTGTTAGGGGTGACCCTAACTACATCTTCAGGCCCACTGCATTTCACCAAGGTAGTGACATGCGTCTCGATTCAAAGTTGTTCAACCTCAATGTGAGTTGGACTATCCACCCATGACTTGGGAGTCGGGGCTATCTCTCGAAAATAAATAGTGTATTGATCTGGTATCTCAAAACAGGACACTATTTCAATATCTACCCCCTACTGCTCACCAATATGATAAACGACGAAGCGAACGTCTCCGAGTGCCTTCCCTACGGGATGCTTATCACCATGATCCTATAGCATTTTAGAGTCCTCCTACCCGCCTCTGAGGCTCAAGACATCTGCCCGAAGGACATCATCAACGTCTCTTCTTTGAAGAAGATGGGGTGCACGATCCGTGAGTGTATGATCTACTCCAAGGTAGAGAGGAACATAAGGATTGATGCTGAGGATGATAGCAGCGAGGAGGACGACAAGGTTCTTGGTGATGCAACTCCTCTTACTACAATGGACACTGATGAGCGAGCACCTAGTCCACAACATGGTGGCTATGGTGCTGGTCAAGCTGGATACGATGACTTACATCAAGCTATGATGAGCTTCTAGCTGTCTATGCAGTCCGAATTCCAGAGCTTGAGGTCTTTTATCAATCATATGCATCGCGACTTCCGCACACTCCGAGAAGATTTCGAGCTGCACCAGGAGCATACAAAGGGCTTCTTGGCTGAGATTCAGGATCTTATTCGAGATGGATCTGATTCCCCTACTCGTTGAGCTTTTTCTATTATTGATATGTACATCTGTAGCTCCATGGATACTTAGCACGGACATTTTTGCATACATTCATATACTTATACTAGAAATTCAGTTTCTATGAGTTTATGATGTATGGTTGTTTGTCTATGAATGCTTACTTTTTAGTTATTTAGATTTTCACTCATATACATGCATTCCTTTTAAGATATATGATTGTTAAACTTGAGCATTTTTTGCTCTTCTCTATGCTTTAACTAATCACGCTTGTGTGCAAACTTCTGATTCTTTTTGAGACATCTTCTCAATTCCGAATCATGACAAGTTTTTGCACATAGGTTTGTTTTTGCCCTATCTTCATCTCAATGATGTTCAAATTGCTTATTTTTTGAGTTTACACCCCATTTTCTGCTGTTGTCAAAATGGTGGAGAAAAATGAGAAAAATCAATGCATAAGAGAAAACTATATGTAAACTTAGAATAGAGCATATATTTAGGGGGAGCATTGCTCTGAACATGATGAAAAATGTAATACTGTCTTGCATTGATTGGTTGGGTTGATATAACTGTATATAAATTGCGTTTGAATGTTTAACAGGTTAGTTTTTATCTGAAAAACAGAGGAGACTCTGCCCAAATTTTTCTAAAACCCAACACTTAATTTTTAAAACTGTTTTTTTATCTCTCTTTAGCTTTGTCATCATCAAAAGGGGGGAGATTGTTGACTCATATTTGATTTTAATAATGACAAAACACTACTCTAATTGCACTAACAGTTTTATCTAAGTGGATGGAAGGTAAAGATTCAAAGGCAAGTACATAGACCAAACGAACAAAATCCTTAGTATTTCACTTTGAGTCTTACACTAGATTAATTTTTCTCATTTGCTTTCTTTTTTTTCTATTGATTTCATTTGTTGGCAAAATCAAAAAAGAAACTATACCCAAAAGATAAAACAAAAATCCATAAACAGAGACCAAAAAGCAGAGGAGATAAGGTCATATTAGAAGAATAAAGTAGATTTTCCATTTGCATGTACTTAGAAGTTAAAGAGCAAAAAAATTTCAGTAAAAAATGCACTCAAGTTGGTTGGAATTACATGTAACTTTCTCATAACCCAGCCAGTACAATATTAAGAAATAACTGAGTTACTAATTATTCCAAAAGCTTAAGTTGATGAGGAATGACCGAATTATTTCTTTATAAATTAACCTAAAAGTTTAAATTATGAGGAATGACCTATCTAATGCATGATATCATATTTTTTATACTTTAATATACAATACAAGAGGGCAAACTAATGAAAGCAATTATTGTATCAATACATGCATCTAGATTACTATCTCTTCATTCCTAGCAGACAAATTTATTAAGAGCTTATTCTAAGGAAAAACCACATATCTACCCTACTAGGTGTTAAAGTGTGGTGGGCTGGTGGCTTCCACATGAAATGCAAAACTATACAAATACTTCAAATTGCTTGTTGTTTGGGAAAACAAAAATGAAATGAATTTTTTTTTGGAGCTTAAAATGGAATGAATTGAAGCAAAGATAAGGTACCATAAAGAATTGGTGAGGGAAAGATCTTCAAGGGAAAAATGTTAGCAGAATCTTTGAAAGAGAGAATGGAAAACAGTTTCTGGTGTTATTGTATATATACTGTTTCGTGCAATTTCAAGATATTTCCCACACCACTTTTTAAGTTCACATTAAGGTGTTCACACATTCAAATGTAACTATCCAATCTTACCAGATAAACTTATCATTCAAGTCAGAGTGAAAAGCTCATCTTCAAATGGCATATGTAAATTCCGCCACAATCACATTAGATAAGGTTCAGATTTTCTCACAATAGTTGGCTCAAGTTGAGAAATGGGAAAATTCTTGCCTGGTCTGGTTCCATAAAAATTTTCTTAGACCAAGCCTACCAAACTGATTAAAGACAAATATAAAAGGTATGGAAGTTATCAATGACTTTCCCACAATTACCAGTAAAGTTCTTACCGGCTCAAGAATTTTTTCCTGTCATAATGCCAGGAAAGACCAGGAAGGACACATGTACTAAAGTGATCAAATGCTGCAACAAAGGTCAAATAGCTAAAGATTTTGTTGTATGGTATGTGATCTTGGCATACTAATGTTAGTTTCAACTTTCAATCAAATCATTGACTATGTTTGAAATTTCAACAAGAAAGTTCTATAATTTTGGATCAAATTAAGATGAATGTTGTAAAAGAATCAAAGTTGTCCACTTGTCATATCATGAGAATCCACGTGAAAACAACCAATGAGTTCATTAGTTTGCCCACTTGTTAGATAAAAAAGTTGGGGGAAGCTTTCCTCAACACCTTCATCTTTTTTTCTTTTTGGGTTTAAATTTTCATTCTCTATATAAGCATCCCTCAGGGCATCACAATCCACACCCCAAACACCATTCAGCTAATTCATTCCTTGTAAGAGAAGAAAAAGAATGACAATTATTTCTTCGATCCAAGGCTCGATCCTCAAATGGGAAAAAAAACTCACCAACATGGAGTCATAGTTGAAGATATTGAAGGCCTTATTAGAGTTTACAGAGATGGATCTATTGAAAGGCCACCAATTATCCCTAATATCTCTTGCAATATGGCCTTAGATCATGTTGGTGTGATAGCCAAGGACGTTGTCATCGATAAAATCACCAACTTATGGGCACGAATTTACATACCAAGTTCCCTTGCAGGCAAGCTGCCTTTGCTTGTTTACTTCCATGGAGGAGGATTTTGTGTTGGCTCAGCTGCTTGGAGTTGTTACCATGAGTTCTTGATCAAGCTAGCTTTGAAAGCAGGCTGTGTGATTATGTTATTAAATTACCGTTTAGCCCCCGAAAACCACCTTCCTGCTGCTTACGAGGATGGTTTCAATGCCTTTATATGGATCAAACAGTAACCTGTTTACCTGTCTAGTGAGCAGAAATGGTGGTTAAGTCAATGCAATTTCTCTAGCTTGTTCTTAGCTAGGGATAGTGCTGGTGCCAATATAGTGTTCAATGTAGCCACAAGGCTAGGATCCTGTGGCATGTCATATTCCATAATTAAACCATTGTCTCTAAAGGGTATAATTTTAATCCAACCTTTCTTTGGAGGAGAAGCAAGGACAGGGTCTGAAAATCATCACAACACTCAAGTTGCAGCAAATTCGGCACTAACTCTATCGGCTTCTGATACATATTGGCACTTGTCTTTGCCTTTAGGGGTTAACCGTGACCATCCATAATGCAACCCTTTAGCAAATAGCACAGGCAGGTTGTGCAAATCAAGACTTCCATCCACAATGGTGTGCATATCAGAAATGGATATATTAAAAGACAAGAATTTGGAGTTTTGCACAATGTTGGCTAATGTTGGTAGGAGCATGGACAAAGTGATGTACAAAGGAGTTGGGCATGCTTTCCAAGTTCTGCATAATTCTCAATACTCTCAAATAAGGATCTAAGAAATGATGTCTCTCCTGAAGGCTTTCATCAAACAAAATAACCAATGGAGGAATTAATGTTTATTCATGTTACTTTTGCATTTTTTATGACATAATTTGTGTTGAAACTTATATGTATTAAAGCTGTTAAGTTCTTTTAAATTCAAGTTTTCCATGTCTGTTTCCCTATTTATTTGCTTAGTGGTGCTCTACTAAGAAGTGAAACTACATTCATTATTATGCTACCCATAAACGAACCACACGAAGAAAACATCCAAAGTAATCACGGGACAATTAACTAATAATTCGGTGATAAATGTCGAAACATGATTAGTAATTTTATGATTTTACTCTTAAAAAAAACTAAAGAATAAGAGTAAATGGCATGCGTCTCTTATTGTTGGTGTCCGTTTGGGTGGGCTATTTGGTTGTTCATATAGCACGGCTGTTTATTATTATCTTAGCAACCAACTAGAGAAAATGTTAGGCAACAGTTTCCACATAGTGTGGAGTTGTAAAAGTACAGCTGAAAGAGGGAGATAGATTCTAATCTTCTAGAGTTGTAAAAGTACATCAATGTCACAAGATGAAAGATGGTGCATCATAGTTAGCATTGCTTTTGACCAGAGCATCGATCACTTGACACTTAGTTGACTCAGGTTGCTAGTCAAGTCAGGGGTGGTCCATGTTGAAGGAGAGATCTTTAACCAATCCAAACCATGGTCCAAAAGTAGAAAATATCATCACTTTGGGGTTTCTCATAAGAGAATGTATTTTTTAATGCAGCATAAAGCCGTCATGCAAAGAGAACCTCTATTCTTAAAATTTTATTACCCATAATTATTGACAACTCATTTTGTTATTATCACTCCGCTTAAATGTCACCATTGAATCATATAGTTTAGTATTTTTGTCAGATTAATCTTCATAATTTCAATTTTATTAAATAAATCTTTAGAGTTTGGTTAAATCGGTTAACACAAATTTAATTTGATCAAATAAGTTTTTAAAGTTTCAATTTCGTCCAATAAAATCCATTTTGTTAACCTTATCTGTTCAAATTGTTCTTCATATGAAGTTTAAGTTGAAAAATTGTCACTGTATTTTAACCAAATGACCAAACAATTTAATCCACGTGGCCATCTACAAAATTAAGGTGGAGTTAAGTGGATTTAGTTGGACAAAATAGAAACTTTGGAGATTTAATTGACCAAATTTAAATTCAATAAACCAATTTGATCAACAAGCCTTACAGACTTATTTGACCAAATTGAAATTTTGAGAATTAATTTGATTAAAAGGTCAAACTACGAAGATCAATGGTGTGATTTAGTCATTCTCATTTTTAAGAAATCAAAATTTATTTTAAAAAAAAACTACTTTTATTATTGTTTTACCGAACACTGGTCCATTTGACGTAAAAACATGTAGTTTTTGAAATAGTTTAATATTTAATAAAACAACAATAAATCACATTTTTTTAAGATAAATTTAATTTCTTAGAAACGTAACCATTTCCTAGACTTTTTTTTTTATGTGATATTCGATTTATTTTCTGTTTATAGAAACAAAACCATTTGATAAATTTTAAGTGAAATACGCCACAAACGTTGCGCTTTAATGATAGATCCTACGACATCGTTGCACAATATATGACAAAACGATGCGTTTCGTCTCTGAAACTTGGAGGGATTGTAGAAGCAAAATAAAAATTTAAGTTCCAGAAAGCCCTAAAAGGCAATACAGTGACTTCCTCTCTCTCTTGATTTCTTCTTACTTTCTCTCTCACTTCATACGGTGACCGACTAGTTCCTCTTCTCCAGTCACAACTTTAAAATTTTCGTTCTCTCTTTCTAGAAATCTAAAAACAAGCGAGAGTTAGTTACTTTCGAAGATGTCTCTGCGAGTACTGAACCCAAATGCAGAAGTGCTCAATAAATCGGCGGCGCTTCATATGAATATCAATGCCGCAAAGGGATTGCACGACGTCCTCAAGACCAACTTAGGCCCTAAAGGAACTATCAAAATGTTAAAATCTCTTTTCACTCCCTTTTTCTATGTTTTTTTTCCTTTCATTTTCTCGCATTTTCCCTCACTTTCCCTCTTATTTTCTCCGCGCCTTTTTTTTTTCTTGGTTTGTGTTCTATAGGCTTGTCGGTGGGTCTGGTGATATCAAGCTCACCAAGGATGGTAACACTCTCTTGAAAGAAATGGTCAGTTTTAAGAACCCTAGATCTTTTGATCTATCAGGTTTTTCATTGTACTTTTAATGATAAACTATTGTTAACAGTTGGTATAAGCCACGTTATTTTTGGCAGCTCTTTTTAGTATTTTGCATCTGTTATTTTTTTGTTTTCTTTTGTCCTTTTGTTCCATATCTGTGCTTGTGATTTCGTACTTGACTAACGATGGAGTGTATTACCGTTCTGGTAATTGCTGGAAATTTACTTTAAAATATAATATTCTACCGATGCGCATCATTGGATTTGGAGATGTGTAGGATAAATTTTAGGGTTAGTACTATTTTAGGGCAGATATTAACTTCATCTTCTGTTTGGTTAGCTTTGTTAGCATGGAGAAGTATTTCTATGAAGATGTTTAAGTAGCTAGGGTCACGTCAATAAATCTAGTAGAGAAAACAAATAAAAACTTAAGTCGAAACGTGTGCCTTTCTTAAAATGATGAGTTGTAATGTTTTGTCTTTCTAAGTTGAATTCTAGTTTCAGATAGGCTCTTTCCTTTTAAGACTGATGAGTGCAAATATGCTTAGGTGTTTAACATTCCTGTTTTTGGTTGTGCTTCGTTTAATTTCTCAGTGGATGAATTCCATTTTTATAATGCTTACTTGGTTGAGGTTTCAATATCTTTGCAGCAAATTCAGAACCCAACAGCTATCATGATTGCAAGGACAGCTGTTGCACAAGATGACATAAGTGGAGACGGCACCACTTCCACTGTCATCTTTATCGGTGAACTTATGAAACAGTCAGAGCGTTACATTAATGAAGGTTAGTTGTACTAGTCATTTCATTTTTATAATGGCATTGAGTCGTCTAAAATATTCAAACTCCAGCCTGATTCTTTCTTTAATTTCAAGGAAGTTGGTCAACTTCGTGGCTTTTTACTTCTCGCTTCTTCTTTAGCCTCTATAAATGTAGGTTAAAAGGGTGGATGAGTAGGCCTTAAATGGTGTAAGCAAAAGCATGATCAGACTGGTTGTAGCTTAGAATATGGTTCAAGTGCAACTATGGGAATTGTTAACATCTATTCAGTCTGATATTCTCAAATTTTACTAATGTTTTTTAATAATGTAACTATTGTTTGACAGCCCATTTATTTTGTTCTTGTACTGTAAGTTATGTTTTTTTTTTTTTAATCACATTCAGTCATTTCAACTAGAATTAGTAGCTGAAATGGTGTATAAACACTTCACTCATTTCCAGTTATTCTGTTATTGTGAAGGAAGAGTCAAAGAGGCAATTGTTTCAGCCTTGGTGAAAAGATTAAACATTTTTATCAGTTGATTTTTTTTTTAAAAAAAAAAAATCTAGAAACATGTTGATATGGCTAATTCCTTATGTGTTGTTTCTATATTCATGTGTGATTCATGCTTATTTTAGGGATGCATCCGCGTGTCTTGGTTGATGGTTTTGAGATTGCGAAAAGAGCTGCTCTTCAATTCCTTGAGAAGTTCAAGATTCCTGTGGTAATAGGTAATGAGCCTGATAAAGAGATTCTAAAAATGGTTGCCAGAACAACACTAAGAACAAAGGTAATTTGTCATTTCTGTTTTATTTTCTATGTTGTGTTCCATAGTTCTCTATCGTGTATGATTTTGTTTTTAACATTTTGTTTTCTTCCTCAGTTGTATGAAGCATTGGCTGATCAATTGACTGACATAGTCGTTAATGGGGTGAGTGTACCTGCTGATGTTGAGATCCAATCATTACTCTATACAGACATAACTCATTTTTTAAGCTTTTACTCTCATCTAGTTAAGTAGCTATTCATTCAACAATTGGTTCTGAACCTTCTTATTCTGCATTGAATTAACTGTGGTTTGGATATGACAGGTACTCTGCATCCGAAAGCCTGAGGAACCTATTGATCTTTTTATGGTTGAAATAATGCACATGCGCCATAAATTTGATGTAGACACACGGCTGGTATGATATACTTCTTTATCATTGTTTTGGATTACAAGTGTTCCTCCCTGTCACCCCAATGGAAAATATTTTTGGAATTAATTTACTTACTGCTTAAGAGGCAGTCTTTTTATTCAAGAGAGAGAGAGAGTGGTGGGGATTAAATAGACTCCTCAAAGGTCCTATGTGATCTACTAGTTCTAGGTGATTATTTCCTAGGCATGATTTCTTGTAGTTAAGAAACCTTTAGAAAAAGGGGGTCTTGGTATTAAGTCCTTATTCTTGCTCAATAAGGCCTTTCTGGGTACATGGCTTTGGAGATTTATTATTGAAAAAGATCACTTACGGAGAAAAGTAGTGGAGGCCAAGTTTGGGTTAGAAAGCGATGGTTGGATGTCTAAGGCGTCTCGGGTTGCCTATCGTGTGGGTTTGTGGAAGTGGATTAGGAGTGGGTGGGAAGACGTTCAACGTTTTGTTGAAGTATCGGTGGGTAATGGAGCAATGACTCGTCTTTCGTATGATTCTTGGTGTGGGAATACTCCGTTTAAGGATAAATTTTCGAACATTTTTAGCATTGTGAGAGATAAAGAAGCGTGAGTTCACTCTTGTTATTCTTTGACTATTGAAGGTGTTTCTTGGGTTGTGTCTTTTATTCATAATGTCTTTGATTGGGAAGTTAAGGAGGTTGCGATGTTCATGGACTCTTTATACAATTCTAGAATCGATGTGGAGGGAGAGGATGTTTATAGATCCCTTGTAAATAATCACTCTATCTTCCCTTGGAAAGCAATTTGGTGCACTTGGGCTCTTAAGAAAGTTAGATTTTTTGTTTGGGAGACCTCTTGGGATAAAATTCTTACTATCGACAATCTCCAAAGGAGAGGGGAGGTTTGACTATTGAAGGTGTTTCTTGGGTTGTGTCTTTTATTCATAATGTCTTTGATTGGGAAGTTAAGGAGGTTGCGATGTTCATGGACTCTTTATACAATTCTAGAATCGATGTGGAGGGAGAGGATGTTTATAGATCCCTTGTAAATAATCACTCTATCTTCCCTTGGAAAGCAATTTGGTGCACTTGGGCTCTTAAGAAAGTTAGATTTTTTGTTTGGGAGACCTCTTGGGATAAAATTCTTACTATCGACAATCTCCAAAGGAGAGGGGAGGTTTTTTTAGTAGATACTTTATTTGTAAAGGATGTGTCAAATCTGTGTTTCATCTTTTAATGGAGTGCTCTCTAGCTAGGAGCTTATGGGAGATGGCGTATAGGGTTGTGGGGTCTCTTGGGCGATTACGGGTTCGGTAAAAGGCGAAATCTGAGCTTGGAGTGGTTTGAAGGCTCAAAAAGATGTCAAGGAGGCTTTAGATTTAATTTCACTATCTATTTGGTGGATTGTTTGGACAGAAAGGAACCGGAGGGCTTTTGATGGAATTGAAAGACCTTTTGCAAATATTAGAGATAGTTGGTTTAATACTCTTAATTTTTTGTTTAAAGTAAGTTTCTTTGTAAATATTGATGATCTTCTAGCTTTTGTGGAGCTTCTTTGTAATTAGCCTTTGGCTTTGAGTTGCACCCTCTTGGTTCTTTTTAATAAAATTTTTACGTATAAAAAATGTCTTCTTGTAGCTGGTTAAGGAATTTACCGGCATTTTAATAGTTTATTCAATCTATAGTCTCTCTTGTTGCTTGCCGTGATTAGATGCTTGGCATTCATGATACTGCTCATAAGATTTTAATTTACAGTTACAGCTGAATGATTCCTTGTATGTCATATATAGTTTGGTGTAGTTGTCAAAGGCTCAAGGCACACTAAGACGCAAAGGGCACCTGGGGCCTAGGCACAAAGGGCACACTTTTTTAGAAAACGTGTATAAAATGCAATATTATAGAGTTTCAATTTGTAAACAAACCGTCACTAACATTTCAATGCAAACACTTATAATTAACGGTACAAAGAGATTATAAATTACCAAGCATAGTTCAAGCGTTCAACACAAACATATTTGCAAGATAAGAGTTTGCACAAGTACTACTAATTCACAAGTTGCAGATATATTATTATAGCTATTGTGATAATAATAAAGGAAGGAGATGAGAAGAATAGAGCTATGTTAGTCAACAACAACTAGAGCAACTGGCTAAGGCTAAGATGTGTTTGAGGAGATTGTAAGCTCTTGAAGCTTGTTTCCATCTGTTGCTGATATCCTTTCTATCATACATACAATTGATCCAATGGTTGAGATTATGCATCAGGCATGCGGCACCTGGCCCACACCTGAGGATACCACAGTTGCAGGCCCTTGGGCCTGGCTCCGCCTTGAGCCTAGGCGCACTGTTAACAACTATGTAGTCTAGAGTTACTTTTGGTAATCATGCAATTTCTTAGTTCACTTTTCGTTTCCTATAGGTTGAGGGTCTTGTCCTTGATCATGGTTCTAGGCATCCTGATATGAAGCGACGAGCAGAGAATTGTTACATCTTGACATGCAATGTGTCATTGGAGTATGAAAAAAGGTACATATCTAGAAGTATTGTAACTCTTTCCTGTATCTGGTACATCTTCTTTATGTGTTGAGTTATGCTTTATGATATTATTTTGTAGTATCTATTAAAAAATCGAAGTGTATAAGCTATTTATTGTTTTCTGTAAAAGTCTTACTGCTGAATTGAGCATTGTCTATTTTCTCCTATTACTATGTTTCTTTTTCTTTCCTGTTAGTGACATATCCGTTCACTTCTTTCTCTTTGACTCAAATTTAATGGGAACCAAAGGTTGTAATTCTTGGACCCCCAACACCCCCCCCCAAAAAAAACCCCCTTTTAACCGATTTGATCAAGATAAAATTGATTTCAAAGTAGTTTTCATGAAGTTGGACTTGGACTGATATCCAGCCATAGGCTGCTGTTAGGGTCGTTTGTATATAGTCTTTTGAAATGTTGAAACTAATGTTATATTCCTCAGTGAAATTAATGCAGGCTTTTTCTACTCAAATGCGGAGCAGCGAGAGGCAATGGTTGCAGTTGAGAGGCGTACGGTAGACGAAAGAGTCAAAAAAATTATTGAAATGAAAAACAAGGTAGAGAGTTTTAAGTGCTTCATTCATTAGATTGTAAATGATACCAGCATCACAATTATATGCCATGTCCTTCTGTAATTTTGCCTATACTTTGTTTATATGCAGGTTTGTTCTGGTAATGATAACAACTTTGTTGTTATCAATCAAAAGGGTATCGATCCCCCATCGTTGGATCTTCTTGCAAGGGCAGGGGTAAGTTGCATAACCATCTATGAAACTGTATGTTTTGATGTAATTGGTCAACGCCTATAATTTAGTTTCAATTAGCTGGAAAACAGATTTCTTTAGTAGTGATAATGTTCTACTGATTTTACCTGGCATTTTTTTCCAATGAAAATAGGGAGTAATAGCTTATGGTAGAACCAACTTGCCTACCAACATTCTCTAAGGTGCTATACATATTTTGTAACCCAAGGTTGATGGTGTAACTTTGAGTTATGATGCTATCGAGAAACTTAGGAAGGTTCAGTAGCAAGAGTATTTTAAATTTCTTGTTAGTACCAACATGCCTATCAACTCTCTCTGATGTGATATCCATATTTTGTAAGCCAGGGTTGGTTGTGTAATTTTTAGTTGTTATAAAGCTATCGAGAAAGTTAAGGGAGGTTCAGTAGAAAGAGAATTGCAAATGTCCTTTTAGTGCTGTTAACTTCATTTCAGCATACCAAGGTGGTTCTTTGACTGCTCTTGAAGTAGTAGCTTGGATGGCTCTCTTTGTTAGAGCCCTGAACTTTTTTCCTCAAAAATTTAGTTAGGCTTTGGCTATAGTTTGACTTTCTTTGTTGGTTATACTCACATGTTTCAAAAGTTTTACCCTCCCCCCTCCCCAAAGAAAAGGAAAGTAAAAGATTGAAAGAGAGAGGAAAACGTCAGAGGTTGCACCAATCGTCTGCATGAAAATTATTTTGCTGTTAGATCTATTATTGCATGATTAGCCACCAAGGTTTTGGCCTGGTCATCACCCTTAAAATGGTAGTAGATCTTGGATTCAAGTCCAGGCTCTAAGGGTTTATCCTCTGCATTGTTCACTCAAAAAAGAGAAAATTTGATATATCCAAACACTTGCCAAAACTATTACTGCATGATTTTTGTAAGGTTCTAAGTTATATTCTGTCTGATTTGTTGTTTTGTTGCATTTGCAAGTTGCTAATTCAGTGGGTTTGTAGATAATTGCCCTTAGAAGAGCAAAGAGGAGAAATATGGAACGATTGGTTTTGGCCTGTGGAGGAGAGGCCGTAAATTCTGTTGATGACTTAACTCCTGATTGTCTTGGTTGGGCTGGACTCGTCTATGAGCATGTCCTTGGGGAAGAAAAGTATACGTTTGTGGAGAATGTGAAGAATCCTTATTCTTGTACAATTTTAATAAAAGGTACTTGGAATCTGTTGTTGATTCTCAGCACTCAGCTAATAGTTATGGCATTGTTGAAACGAAGTATGAAATTCATCATCATATAGCCCTTGGCAATAGGTGATCTAATTGCCTTCTTATCTTAATGTTGTAGGACCTAATGACCATACAATTGCCCAAATTAAGGATGCTGTCCGTGATGGGCTTAGAGCAGTCAAAAATACTATCGAAGACGAATGCGTCGTGTTAGTAAGTTACTGCTCAATTTAGAGAATTTCTTGATGTCTGCAATTTTGCATGAAAATTATGCTTACAATTTTCCATCTCCATGCTGAGTCAAATTTAGCTTTTCTTCTGTCATGCCCTTGCCCTGGCTTTATAGAATGTTTATGAGAAAGCTTTTCACACTCAGTGAGCCACTGACCCCCACGGCCAGTAAAAATGAAGTTTTTTATTTTGAAAGATATTTTGTTTAGTTCTTGATATGCTTCATAGCAAAACTGGTGATCGAGATTTGAGATAGTTTACTCAGTTGTATTACCTTGAGTGGGATCAAAAGATTTTATGGGTCAACAACCTGAAAATTAGTTGGACACATGTTGTAATTTATATGCGGATGAGATAGGGAAATATTTTGAATTTCTATAACATGATGAGAAATATATGTTTCGGATTAAAAAGACTTATTAATCTGGTGGCATAATCGTGGTTTATTCTTGAAGTTGAAATCCAATGCCTTTTTCTGTCCCACAAAAAGAAAAAATTTAATGATTTGCGAAATACAGTAAAGCATGGTTAGTGTCACCAGGGATCAAAAGATTTTATGGGTCAACAACCTGAAAATTAGTTGGACACATGTTGTAATTTATATGCGGATGAGATAGGGAAATATTTTGAATTTCTATAACATGATGAGAAATATATGTTTCGGATTAAAAAAACTTATTAATCTGGTGGCATAATCGTGGTTTATTCTTTAATATAGTGATTGAAGCTGAAATCCAATGCCTTTTTCTGTCCCAAAAAAAGAAAAAATTTAATGATTTGCGAAATACAGTAAAGCATGGTTAGTGTCTTTCTGAAGAGATTTTAATGAGATTAATGTTGCTATGTGAAGATGTGTTTTCGCTTGTATTTCATGATCTGCCCAGATACATGAATAAAGAGATGTTATGTTATTGTAATCTGTTGTTCAGGGGGCAGGAGCTTTTGAAGTTGCAGCCAGACAGTACCTAATCAATGAAGTTAAAAAAACTGTTCATGGGGTATTTCTCTGCCAAATTCCATACTTAAAATGTGATTTCAACCTATAGGCACTGATTATTTTTTGAAACATTTCTGATGCTTACCAACTTGGTGCAGCGTGCCCAATTGGGTGTTGAAGCTTTTGCTGATGCCCTTCTTGTGGTACCCAAGACGCTTGCTGAGAACTCTGGGCTTGACACCCAGGATGTGATCATTTCTCTTACGGTATACTTCTGTACTTTTTATCAGGGTGCTCCCATCCCTCAGTTTTTTCTATAATTAAGAAGTTGAAGAACATATTCATTTGAGGTTTTCCATTTCTTCTGTATGTTTACTCAGGGGGAGCATGACAGAGGGAATATCGTGGGACTAAATCAGCACACTGGGGAACCCATTGACCCCCAGATGGAGGGTATCTTTGACAACTACTCTGTGAAGCGCCAAATTATAAACTCAGGGTACGTAAGAACATCACCCCCCCCCCCCCATCCCACCCCTCTCTCTCCCCCATCTACCCCACAAGTGAAGGGACGATTTTTCTCTCCTTTTCCCTGTCATTATCTAGGTTCATTTGGCTTTAAGTTCGGTAGATGTAAACATTTGCAGCTGGGGTACCTTTACTATGTTTATACTTATACCGTTTTTCTTATATGAACTAGCTATGTCGGTTGTTTTATCTAAATTTTTATTGTTTGATGACAATGAGAGTTTATCTCCACTACCATTCTTGGTGGCATATCCCTCTGCGAGCAATATAAAATCAAAAAGAGGGAGGTTTAAGTATAATTTGTTAATTATATTCTTCTTATGTGTGGTGAGCAATATAAAATCAAAAAGAGGGAGGTTTAAGTATAATTTGTTAATTATATTCTTCTTATGTGTGGTAATTCAGCTGCAAGTGTGCTATTCTGTCTTGCAGGCCTGTGATTGCATCGCAGTTACTATTGGTCGATGAAGTAATTCGTGCTGGGCGTAATATGCGGAAGCCCAATTAGTTCGTTTGTGGTTCAGCATATATTTTTGGCCATGTGGAGACTTTCGTTTACCATTTGGGTGTTTTATGGATAGTGTTGAGATGCCTTGATGTAAACTAGGGTGGTTTTGCTGAGGATTGTTTAGTGTGAGGGAGTGTCACCGTTTACGCATTTAGTAGGGATTTTAAAACTCAGATTTAACTAATTGTGTTACACGTTTTACTATCTTGCTTTTAAAGTTGAATTTCCATCCTGCTAAAATGGCATTATTGAGGTTTACGTTATGTAAACTAACAATGAAAATACTATGTTTGCTGATGTTTACACTATGGTTGGAACTAAAATTTTATGTGCTTACATGTTTGGAAAGAAAAAAAGTATTTCAAAATAGATTCACTTTGGAATTGTTGTAAATTTTATTAAAATTGATAAAATTTGTAATTGAATTTTGTAAAATGAAAAGCTGAAGTTATGTTGTCTAAAATGTTTTCTTTTTCTATCATTCTCTCCTTTCCTTTTTTTTTCTCTTTATTTTTTTGAATTATTTATTTATTTCAAATATTTTAAATACGAGAATTCAATTAAATTTTATAGTTTAACAACAAAATTTATTTTAAGTTATTTTTTATCAATTTTTTTAAAATTTGAATGTATTTTGTTTGCTATCAAGTAAGTGTTAGAATTTTTTTTGGATGTATACATTAGTCTCGTTATGGTCCAATGTATGTACAAGGCATTTCTTGGTAAGTGAATGTGCCGAAGATAAGCGACAAAGCGAGGGTCTTTTGATGAAGAGAGTAGAAAAGTTCATTATTTCTGTAAAAGAAAATGATAGTTGTGTAATAGGTACTTTTTACTGGTTCTGCCAAAGAGAAAATGTGAGGGTGTTACGTTTGATTACTTAGCTGGTGTTTGGAAACTTTTTAAGTAGAGATTTAAATAAAGTTGTTTAAAGTGAATAATGAATTGGTAGGTTATGTATTATAATAAATGAGATTTTTAGTTGTACTTTTTAAATAAAAATATTTAATCTGAAATGATTTAAACAAGATTCAAGACTTCTCCAAAAACGTTTTAATCATTTTCAAAAGGAAAACGGCTTCTTGAGTAACATATTGTGAACTTAGTTTGTATAAAGTTTACATTAAATGCTCTCTCTCTCTCTCTCTCAGCAACAACGGCGATCCAGCTGGCCGTGAGCAATGGCCCACACGGTCGCTACACAAGCGTCCTACCATTGCGATTATAGCCAAATTTGACTAGAGGTGAAGGTATTTCTTTTCCTTTTACAAGAATTTGTTTTAAATTTTAATTTTTACATTAAATTCAAATTAGTTTTCTTTATAAAAAATGATACAAATGAAGAAAAATAGAAGTTTTAACTATTATTAGACTTAAAACATATTAGTAATATTCATTTAGTAAGTTTAAAATACATTAAAAACAATTTTATCATTATATTTTTATTTATTAAAATTAAAAAAATAATAAATTATAATACACAAAAATATGATCAATATTCATATTATCAACTTTGAAAAATATATAAATTTAATTTTAATCTATTATTTTTTACTTTATTAATAAGTTCAAAAAATATGTAGACAAAATTAAGTTGTACAATCAATATACCAAATAGGTAACAAAAGCCGGATCATCCCCGCCTTTTCTGATCTTTTTGAAAGTTATAAAATAATTTCAATACTCTTTAACCAAACACGCTGACAACTTATTTATAGCTTGAACACTTATTACCCAAATATTAAACTGCTCATTTTATAAATTCATATTTAAGCACATAATTTATTCTTATGTTGATGTTGATTAATGAGAGAAATTGATTCCATTATCAATCCCAGACAGGAAGCCGATCCTCTTGCTCAAATGAAAATAAGTAGCTCATAAATTCCATTCAGAATTAAAACTATCGCTCAACAACCCCTATAGCATTGAATTTATAAATTTGCAAACACAAAAAGCAGATGCAGCCCTGAAGAGAGAACAATATGGTAAGGATTAATTCAGTTCCTAAACCAGATGCTTCACTGAAATTGGGGTCTACCAACGAGGGAGCGCTTAGACTCTTCCAGGGCCTTTCCCCTCTTGCTGAAGCATGTATTCTCTCTTCATTTCTTCCAAGATAGCCTCATTTGTGCTGTAAAAAACAAGACATTAGACGTGCAGATACAATACAATATCCCTTTTTTGTGGGGTGAACAAAAGAATTTTATTTCCAAGAAAGCATGAAACAAGGCAGCAAGCAGCCACAAGTCAACAACAGCTAATTTTCTAAGATACAGTCAGATAAACCCTAACTAGAACACAACTTATTATGCCTAGAATTCTGCAGAATAGTAAAAAAAATTCTTTGGTTGACAGAATGATCTATTTTCCAAAAAAAAAGCATGAAACAAGGCTGCAAGCAGAGACACAAATCAACAACAACTAATTTCCTAAGATACATTCAGATAAACCCTAACGAGAACACAGCTTTCTATTCTGCCTGGATTCAGCACATTAGTTAAATTAGTCTAATTCTATTAGAGAAACAATTTCAGAAGCAATAGCTTCTCAGATCTTGGAGGAATGCAATGGTTTCTGTTGTTCCCCACCCACCAACTTAATAAATTGTTGCATTCCAAGCAAATTGAAAGAAAAAAGATAATAGATTTTGTTAGTATAAGGGTAGTTATGTAATTCCTTCATATTATGTTCTCTATATATTCTACACTAACCTTAAGGTTAGTAAGCTTCGTGCCTCCAATATTATTCTCTCTTTCACAGCCACCTTCTCTCTCTCCACCTCTCTTCCCTAACTGTATTAGGCCCTAAACCCAATCTACAACATTGTTTCAGAACCCATGTTTTGGGACCCTGGTGGTAATCTTAGGTAAAAAAAATATATATGTATAGTTAGGTTTAGATTCTGCTTTTAGTTTTTGTTCTGTTTTTCCGGTGAATATTCCGGCGTTTCTCTGGTGCGCCTTCTTCTCCAGAGTCCTCTGGTCTATTTTCTGGTGGCCAGCTGGTTATTTCTATCTTTTCGACGTAGCAACGTCGGATTCCAACATTGGCTTGGTGATCGGAGACCACCATCAAGTTCATGCTGCACCAGCAACCAAAACCCCTCTACTGGAGACTCAATCCGACACCGGTACGGCATCCGAGTCTAGCTGACCCAGTTCGCAACCCAACCGGGTCTGTTTTTCTCCATCACCACTGGTTCACCTAGTCGTCACGGATTCTGACTTGCCAAGCTCCGGCGACCAAAATCCAGCCACTGGAGCTCCGTTCTGATCACTGAATGCCGTTCAATCTGCCATGACCCGTTTATATGTATCTTGACCCGGTTCCAGATCCGGGTCTGTTTGAAATTTTGGTTCTGGTTTTGTTGGAGAAGAAGAAAAAAATTAAGAAGAAAAGAAGAGGTTGACCCAGATCTATCCTCCCATGTTTTTGTTCCAGATCCGACTTAGATTTGGTCGTGTTATGTAATTGACCTGATTCGATCTGTTTTGATAGATCTGACTAATTGATAGAGGCACAGTCAAAGTCTCAGTAAAAAAAAAGACAGAAAAGTCAATGTCTTGCTTATCCAGTGTCCTCAAATCTTGTCTCGTTAGATTGTATTGACCTAATTGTTTTTCATGGGTGTGGAGCCTCAATCTGTTCTTATGGATTATGTAAATTTTGGGTTTGGATTTTTTTTCCTGATTGTATCAGATTTGTCTGTTATGATATAGTTTTATTTGTAACAAGCTGGAGTATGCTCCAACTTGAGGGAGAGTGTTAGAGTATAAAGGTATTTCTATCATTCCTTCGTGTTATGTTCTCTATATATTCTACACTAACCTTAGGGTTAGTAAGCTTTGTGCCTCCAAAATTATTGTCTCTCTCACAGCCACCTTCTCTCTCTACTCTCTGTCTCTCCTCTTCCTCTCTTCCCTCACTATATTAAATCCTAAACCCAATCTACGACAGATTCTTTCCTTTTGCATGATGATTCATCCATTGCAACTCCTTATCTCAAGAATTAATTCTTCTTTCAATTCCACCCAACAGCAGAAGATACAATATTACTCACAATTTATAATCATGCTTAGTCAAGGTAATAATCATTAAGATCTATATTAATCACCATTGACAGGGTACATTTCCCCTATACAGACTGACAAAATGGCAGCAGCATAACCAACATTTCCATATCCCCATTCCCGCAGCCATTGTTGGTTATTCTGGCTATACCCCAATGTTGCTGGCTGCCCTCCATTTCATTGATAGAGAAGTTGTTCCCTTTTTCCTTTTATTATTCTACTCCCTCTTTTCTTTTTATCTTCTCCACCCATTCATCTACCATCTGCGTATCATATAATTTTCAATTCGGCACTAACCATGCAGCTATTTCAATATATTTCACATGACAACCTTCACATGGATACATCATACATATTAGTAATCATGTCTTACCAGAATCAGTTGCTATAACCATTCTGAGAAAGTCGCAATCCCAAATACTTAAAGGGATCTATGACCATCACCAAAAAAGGAAGGGACATTTTTTATATGCTTCTCGTTGTAGCAAGGTTACGAAGTTCAATTGAGAGTTCAACGGGAGTTTGAGACAAAATTGTAAAATGCGAGGCAAGCAGAATCAGATAAAGATTAGTATCTAATACTGAGAATAGAGATTATGGTTATAAATGGATACCAAGTTCTCATATAATTGACCATTGTTATTTTAAACATAACACATTTTGGAAACCAGGGTCAAAATTTAATTGATTCAATTTGGTTTCGAGGCATCTTTTTTGGGTTAAGTCAGACACGTAAGAAATTCACTTAAAAAGCCTTGTAATACACAGCCAATTTATTGCTCCTATGAGTCATTTGAACTGACCTGCATCTGAGCCAGTTTTAGGTAACTTCAAAGCTTAATGAAGAGAGAGAGAAAGAGAGTTTTTAGATAAAAAACGAATTTTGTTGAGAACCATGAAAAAAGAGAGAGACAAGTGTGCTATGTAAATAAACATCATGAGAAGAAGAGGTGAACTGAAAGTTACTCAAGAATGATTTACTTTAATGTAGTCAATGAGAGAGCTTTGTCCCCGATGGTTTATGTTATCAAGGTAACCTAAGCAATATAATTTTTTTTTTTTTTTCATTTATTGAGTTAAAAATCCATATAAACCTATGATTAAGCAAATGCATGACATATGCAATAAGACGGGGTAAATTAAAAGTCTTGACCCATACATGGATGATTATACAATGCAGTTTATTTCATTAGGAAGAAACAAAAAAGAAAGTCCTACCATTCTTGTTTACTTTGTGTTTTCCTTTTCCCCTTTCCTTAAAAAAATTTGCCTAAATGTGGAATTTACTTCACCATTGACCAGATAAAACTTCCACATTAATTTTGTGGCTTCCAAGGCATAATCCAACACTGATTTACCCAAAAAGGAAAAGAACAATCTAATTATCCCTCCCACTGTCAGAGTTTCCGAGCTGTCATGAAGCTGGAAACTTTTACAGACTATGCATTACATGTTGTTGAGTTGTAATCTAGGGTTTAGGTTAGATATGAGAGAGAGAAGAAGATGGAGAAGAAAGGTTTAGGGTTTAGACAGTGATTAGGGTTTCGAGAAAGAAAAAAAATAAAGAGATAGTAAGCAGTAAACTGGTTACTAACATTAAGGTTAGTAGTCATATATGTAAAAAATTTAATATAATAAAATTACATCAATACCCTTAAACCCTAATACTCTCAACACTCTAACACTCCCCCTTAAGCTGGAGCATTCTCCAACTTGTTACAATAATACCCATACCAATATATTACAAATAAATTCAAACCCAAATAATAGCGAAACTCATAACAATTCGGGGCAACTAAGCCCAAGACAATAGTTAGGTCACCATGTCGGTACCACCTAACGATATTGGATCACCACGATCCATGAACAAGGTCTGGGGACATCAGACAAACAAGACCCTCCACTTAGGGGTCAACAAGACAACAAAACAGATTGAAACGAGCTGCTTCATATGGGCTGAATCCACAAAACGGGTTGGATTGGGTCGAGTGGCAAATCTGACTTGGATTCGAGTCAGATCAACACATAAACAAAAACCAAAAACTTTCTTTTCTTCACGCAGCATCACCACACATAACAGGGAACTCATGACCGGCAACAGGATGTCACGATCTCACTGGAAAGAAAGAAACTGAACCTGTCGGAGATGAAACAAAAGTTGCTGGAGAAGAGGGAAAACATTTGAAGATCGCCGATAAATTCGTTGGAAAAACATAATAGAAACTAAAAGTAAAATCTAAACCTATATATATATATATATATATATATATATATATCGGTTTACCTAAGAATACCACCAGGGTCCCAAACCATGGACTCTGATACCATGTTGAGTTGTAATCTAGGGTTTAGGTTAGATATGAGAGAGAGAAAGAGAGAAGAAGATGGAGAAGAAAGGTTTAGGGTTTAGACAGTGATTAGGGTTTCGAGAAAAAAATGAAATAGAGAGATAGTAAGCAGTAAACTGATTATTAACCTTAAGGTTAGTAGTCATATATATAAAGAATTTAATATAATGAAATTACATCAATACCCTTAAACCCTAATACTCTCAACACTCTTAACAAATGTAAAAACCATTCTTACTAGAATCGGAGAGAAGTCTAGATTGTCCATAATTTTGTGTCAGATCAAACATTATGTCACTAACTGTCCACAACTAGAATGCTTTGAAGACTCTCCTCATATCTTTTTCTTGAATTTTTTAATAAGTAGCTTCAAGTATTTGATATGAGCATACTTCAAAGGCAAATGTAATTCCCAAGTTGAACTTAGATAGTAGCATGGCAACATAGTCATTCGGACCACAACTTGGTCTTACACAGATAGTGTTACCATCTATAAAGGCAGCACCCTAACATTGTTATTTCAGGACTACAAAACTGTGTCCCAACTCCGTTAAGTTTCCGACATTTGTATGCAATACTGTGTCTTTCCTAGTCTGCTAAATGCTAAATTTCTAATGACTTTAAATTATGCATCAATATGCACCAAAAGTAGCACCCTGGGACTCAACATATTCAGAATAGATCCAAACTACTAATTTCTTTAGTACCATACAGCAATCGCTATATCTGGTACGGAAAATGGACATTCAGAGGACCCTATACAGGCCTCAATGCTATAGTAATTAATAATAAAAAAGGAGTGGGCCTCTCAACATTTAAACATTTAAAATTATTTGCTTTGATGTTTTGTAATCAATAATGGATCTGCAGTAAATACAAATTTTATAATTCATAACCATTCCTAGTGACAGAACTAATTTAACAGAAACGTCTAGAGAATTGGAATTACATAGTTCAAACAACTGAAATCCTGACATAAGCCATTAATTCAAAAGATGCAGTTCCTTAAACTTCAGAATAAGAACTCTATCAAACCAATAAATGCACTGATCAAGGACACAAACGTCAATAACTTTATTAGTGTTGGTATAGTGTAGAACAACGCACTCTGTGAAAGGTATATTAAGGAGTTGACATGTACTTACAGCACGCTTTGTTTGTAGAATTGAATTATGTGGAATAGAATTATGATTCCACATGGAATTTAATTATGATTCCACTATTGCATTTGGTTGTGCATGCATAATAGCTAATTTCATTCCAATTCCAACGTTTGGTTGGATGAAATAGAACTTTGGAAATGTTAGAATTTTGGTGGAATCTATTGCAAATGACCAGAATATCTTTACTATTCAAAATGAACGAAAATTCATTTATAATAATATCCTGATTTTTAAAAATTGTTATCTATATTATGTAATATTCTTTAATATCTATTTAACTATTTTCTTTTTAATCCATATATAATTTTTTTCCCTTAATCCTTATATAATAGTGATAGGAATATTTTATTCTTTGTCTGTAATCAGAAAAAGAATATTAAGAACAACATGACATTTATATTTCTTGAAAAAATATTAATAAGGTATCATACAGCTAGACAACATCCATATATTAAATAAATAATTATTAAATGTCCATAAGATGCATCCAAAATAAAGTATCATGGTAGGATAAAATTAGGATATAAGCTTTTTATGTGAGGGCATTTTAGTCTCAACAGAAACAAAACCTATTCCATGTGGTGGTGGAATAGCAAATGACACCTTTCCACTTGTCATTTGCTATTCCACCACCACATGGAATAGGTTTTGTTTCTGTTGAGACTAAAATGCCCTCACATGAAAAGCTTATATCCTAATTTTATCCTACCATTATACTTTATTTTGGATGCTTTCCACTTGTCATTTGCTATTCCACCACTTGAAGCAATTGGGATTGCCATGGAATTGCAATTCCAATTATTTTGCCCAACCAAACAAGTGAATTGGTGAGAAATTAAGTGGTAATGGAATTGGGATTACCCCAACCAAGTGAGCCATTAAAGTGAGCCAAAAACACTGCTAATTTGATACAGGACTCCATACAGCAAATTCCAGCAATCGTTAGAACACAGAGAACAGAAGGGGTATATACTAACATATAATTAGAACTTACTATTGATGAAGGCAAACATTTAATTCTTTAGCTTGCTTGCGGCACTGCCATATAACAGAAATTGTTCTTCCAGCTGCACATTGAGCGTATTTTGAGGTGTAAAGGTCGCATTCCTTCAATGCCTTTTGCTTCATTTTGCTGCGTAAAGCTGGGAATACAGATAATTGCATTTGACATTGCAAAACACACATATAAACACATGAATATATAGAAGGGTAAAAATAGACACACGACTTTAAATTTCGTTGCAGTGAAATATGTGATTTATTCACAAAGTATGCATTTGCCCCTAAAAAAACACTGCATTACACTTAATATCTCCAATTCATTGATTATAGAATAAAAAAAATCAAAAACTAAATGCATAATTTCTGTACTTTGTGCTCCTTAAAGTGATGTATTAACTGAACAAGAAACGCAACAGAAACTATTTGTTTGCTTACTAAGAAAATGAGAGAAATTAGCAAAAAGCTGAATTCTAAATACTCTGCCTCATGCTATTTTCAAATCCTACAGAAAAAGTTAACTAAACTCAACACAATTCGCAATTTTGATTTCTTTTACTTCACTTTCTCACAGTTTCTCATAGTTTCTTGTCAACCAAAAAAGCCGGTGGGTGTTATTAGGGTTTAAGTGGATCATATCGCATACCTTCTTCTACTTTCTTCTTCACGTGATTCTCACGTGCTTCCTGTACTAACCCCATTGATAGAGAGCTACTTAGATTCTTCCGAGAATGAGAGAGTTTGCCAAATTGGGGGCTGAGTAGAGATGGACTCACAGGGTAAAATGGGAGATGAGGATCAAGCGAGTCTTTTGAATTTTGGAAAACTGTCACCACGGTGGCGTAATAATTTACTCACCCGCGGGGAAAAGCAATAACATCAGGTAGGGTTGGCAGTAGTCGCGCTGTGTCAGCCCACGGATCACTTTAGACGAGTAATTGTGTTTTCGTGTTGTACTATTCAATGCCGGCATAGTTATTGAATTGTGTTGGTTTATAGACTTATATTGAATTTTTTGTTTTTTTTTTTTTTTTTTTTACGTTAAAGATAGTAAAAAAAAAAAATGAATTGAATGTTTATAATGGTATAGAAAAACAGTCATTTTATTAATGAAGTTAAATATTACAAATAATTTAAAAATTGAACAAAAACAACAATATAAAAAAATAACTTAAAAATTATAACTTTCAAAAATATTCTAAATAAATAACTTACAAAACAACATATCAAATAAAGAGAGAAGATGAAATGACTTACAAATTGATAAAATATAAAAAAATAATTTAAAATTTTTAAAAATTAGAAATACATAAAATGTTATCAATAATTAAAAAAGTAATTTTATAACCTTTTTGACATTTAAATTAAAAAAAAACGAACTTATTCAATTTCTAGACAAACGATTTTAGAAATTGAATGATGAGTTGCCCAACCAAGTTATGCAGCTAAGTTTCAATCGGTGGATTAAAAAGAAAAATATTATATGATTTCTTCTTAGTATTTTAGTTCATTGAATCAAATGCTATTATGTTAAAATCAAGAAATTATAACTTCAATATTTAAATTTAAAATTCACAAATTATGCTTTTTATGTTTAAATATTTGTATAGTTTTAATTTAATTTATATTAATGTGTGACTTTAGATGAAGTTGCTTAATTTATGAAGTAGATCATGTGCCATTATGTTAAGAATAGGGTAATAATTTTCATTTTTTCCACCATCCTAAAATATCAAATTTATCATCATCTAATTCTTCTTAACTCATTATTCTAATGGCATAAAATTGTATGTAATTTTGAATTTATTAGATGTTATGGTTGTGCTTCGTGTCGTGCTTCGTGTCGGGCCGTGCTGGGCCTCGTGTCATACCGTACTTATTTTTTTGTGTCATATCGTGGGCCTCAAAAGCTAGGCCCAGCACAGCACGAGGAATAGTACCGTGCCAAGCACGGCACGGCCCGTGGAAGTGTGGGCCGTGCCAAATTTGTTTCGGACCAGGCCGACATAGTCCATTGCCACCCCCTAACATCAGGGTCATAAAGCTGGGCCTACATATTGGGCTTGCTTTAGTGTAAAGCTTCTAAGACAATTTAAGCCCAAAACAAGGCCCGATGCGTCTGCTGGTTTTTCGGTTTGGGCACCTTATATGTAATTTGTGAAGTTTCTTTTTAAATTTTCATGTTTACAATAATAAAATTAATGATAGTGACATATCATCTAAACTATATTCATGAGTTTTTCGTATAAAAATTGAAAAGTTTTAAATGGTTGATAAAATACGAAATAAATCATATACTAAAGTGATAATTTTTTGTTAAAATTTTGTATAAATGATCTATTACATGAGTTTTACTGAATTTTAAAGCTTGGTCTCGAATCTTATTTTTAAAATATAATTATTTTAAGTAAATTTCACGAACTTGATTTAAGACACTTCATTTAAGTTTTGCTTTTTGAGTTATTGTCGTGAGATTGTAGTTTTTATGGGATGTGAGATTGTAATTGAGAAGAAAAAAAATGTGTAAAGGTAAAACCAAGCTATCTAAATAAATAAATAATTAACAAGCTATCAAATATATTAGTTTATTTATTTTCTTCTAATTATTTTGAAATCATTCAAAAGGGTATCCACTGCTCATATAGTATTACTATTGTTTCATGTACAACATGATAATTGCGGTGTGATTCACAACTCTTTGCATTTCAAATGCATTGATAAATTTTGTGTATAACATGCAATTGCAGAAATAATCATCACTTTTTTTGTCCAAAAAAAGTACTAGCTTTATGGCCTGGTTTAGGTAACATTTTAAAAGGAAATTAAAGCATTTTTTATATAAAAAAATATTATAAAAAATTGTTTTAATTTCCCCTTAAAACATTATTCAAATCACACAATAAGTTATTTACTTATTTGCCAACTTGGTGTCAGTTCAATCTAAACAGATAAATGAGTTTAGGTTGAGCAGTTTACTTCTTTGCTTGACTTTGATGTGTACAAACAGGGATGGAGCCAAAGAAATTTTCTTTTAAGAGACTAAAGTTAATATTATAAAAATAAAATATATATTAATACATGATTTTAGATAATAAAAGAGGTTTTAGGTTAAAAACTAAATATTTTATGTAAAAGTGTTCTTATAAAAAAAAAATGCATGCAAAAGCATGGACGAATCCAAGACCATTATCTTGGGAGAAAAGGTGTTCAGTCAACTTTTTTTTATCGTAAGGCTAAAAATTGCATTTTAATTGATCCCAACAGAATGATTAGATTGAAGCTTTAAAAAAAGTTCAATGAACAAATTGCATGAAATTAAAGTTCAATGACCAAATCGAATCATTAATCAAAGTTCGATGACCAAAATTCTATTTAAGCCCTCATAAGATATAGAAAGATAAAAGTGGAAAACAAAATTGCATTTAATCATGGTGGTGCGAATCTCGCGATGACCAAACAGGACAGCACAAAGCACAAGGCAACCATATAAGGCAGCAAGAATTTTGTGGTGGCCAAGTAGAGTTACCTCGTGGCAACATCACATGTTTGGTTGTGCATATTAACCCAAATCTGCCCATGAAGAAGAAGAAAAAGGATTATAGAAATACAAATAATAGCCTTGTAACATTGGAATAGAGCCAAATAGTTGCAGATGCACAATGTTTGTTGCCAACTTTGCCAACAAAAGACAGTAATTCCATATCAGAGGGTATAGACCAAACCAAAAGAAGGATTAGGAAGGAACCAACATGGGCCAAAGATTATGTGATGTAATTCATAGTAACAAGAAAGAAGTGCAAGAAAATCATAGGAAAGTTAGTTAGTAGTTAGTTCAAATAGTTGCATTATGTTACAAGAATTGTTAGCCTTCTTGGCCTTTGTTGTAACTATCATAGTTCCTGATTGTTTTAAGCATTGAACCATAAATAAGCATGATCAATGTAAATAGAAAATTGATTCAAAAAACAAAGAATTTTCCTTTGTATGTCCTCCATCTTCTTTGCCACTTTTTTCTCTACCATCAAGTGTTGTTCTAACATTGGTGCTTTCATTTCACCTTTACCACAATATCAAACTGCAAGAATCTAATTTTCCATCATGACAGAGGGCACAATATTTCAGAAATTGTGTTATCAAATCAAAACTCATAACGACCAACTCAAGACTCTACAACAATTTCAGAAAAATCAGTATTATGGAACTGTGGAATTCAATAAGGAAACTGAACAGAAAATTGATGATTTAAAGGCTACAGTGCAACAACAATTCAAGGCATTCTTGAATTCAGTTGAATCCAAGTTTGATATATTATAGCAGCAACTGCATCAACACTCCAACTGTAACGACCCATCCTGGGTTGGCCACCCCTGAGACGGTGTCATCACATTTTGAAAATCCCAGCACGACACATACATGCAACAATAAAAATAAATAACACCAATAGAAAATTTTTACATAAATCATCAACCCTCAACAGGGGAGTTACCTCAATCTGATCTTTAAACATTAACCACAACGTAAAATGCATGAATATTTACAAATAAATTTTTTACTTTATTTTCTTTTAACATTAGTCTGAGGATGATGACACGCACGTAGCTTATAGAAAATAATTTCTTCTGAACTTCAACTCACCAAACTAATTGTCCTGTCTACTACCTGAAATCATTGTACAATGAGGAGTGAGCTTCACAAGCTCAGTGAATTAAATTTACTAAAAGTATTCAGTTGTATAAATAGTTTTTCAATATTTAATCATTTATATCTCTCACAACTTGATACTAGCATTTTACTATCACTACACATGTCAAAAGATTCATTCTCTATCAATCTCATCTTCTTATTTATTGGTTCACTTCAAGACCATCTGTTATTTCATAATTACCTCGCAAATGAGTTCCACATCATAAAGTCTACCATTTAGATAGTTTTTATAACCATAACAACAACACACCACACCTCAGCGTTTCAATAATCTTATCACCATAACTGTTTCTTTTTGTGAGACTCAACCATCTATAATTAAATTCACAATAATACACCACACCTCAGCATTTCAATAATGTTATCACCATAACTGTCTCTTTCTATGAGACTCAACCATCTATAATTAAATTTACAATTCATACACTACACATCAGCATTTCAATAATGCAAGCAATAATTAAAACATATGCAATGCATGAATGATTATGATGGGAACGTCTTCCCACCTGTCGACAGGTTATTATTATCTTAGATCAGCCCCTTCTCCGTTCTTTACAGCTTATCCCGGCTGTCATGGAATTTATTTGCAGCATATACCGGCTGTCACGGTGTCCTTTTTATTTCCAGCATATACTGGCTATCACAGTTGTTCCATTAGACCGGCCCCTTCTCGGTTCTTTCGTTTATCTTATTTAATACATATGTACGTGAACAATAATATGAAATATGTATATGAACAGTAATATAAAAACAGTATAAATTCAAAACACTTAAATTGACTATCCTGATTATTCTCAATTTTATATAACTAAAATTCTACTAAATTCTTCTTATCCCAAATCACATCAAATCATCCATTAAAGCTTGCCAAGATCCACTAAATTTCATCCCAAATCACATCAAATCATCCCTCAAAGTTTGTCAATATCTGTTAAAATTCATCTCCTCAAAATTCGTATCAAAACATCAACCATGACCCATCAAGAATTTATTTATCACCATCATTATTAAATCAACTTTTTTTTTTCTAATAATATTATTTCTATCCAAATAATTTTCTACATGTCCAAAATTCATATCATAATTATCAATCAAATCTTTATCTATCACCATATCATAAGCTAATAATTTATTTTGATATTATTTCCAGATATTTGATTTTTATTTGGACTACTTAAGGTGAATCCAACTCACCATGTAGCTCTTAAAACTACCCATGGATCACCTCTTTGTCTTTTCTATTCCTCTTAAAAATTTTCTTTGGTTGTAGACTGTCAACACCTGGCATCATATTTATATTAAATTTATAATTTATTCTTCAATTTGTTATAAACCACACACTTTGAAAATTCTCATTTTGAATTCAGAGAAACTTTATAAATGTCAGAAATTCAAAAATAAATATTATACTATTATCTTCTGTTTTTCGTATAGCTTTTCGTGATTCTCTATGAAATTCCGCAAAAAACTCCTTCAAAATTTTGCTCTTTCGATTTTTTTTTTCGATCCCCAAATATTTAGGGAAAACGAGAAATGAAAAAACTAAGCGAATTTTATAAGGAAAAACTCAATTTATAAGCGATTTAAAGCGGCGGTTGCCGCATTTCACTGTTTCAAACTTTACAGCTGCAATTCATGCAGCTGCATTTAACATAAATTGTAACACCTGGACTTCCAGGTGTTGTATGAAATGGGGTTTTTTTTTATACTTTATTTTACTTTATTTTTCTTATTTTTCTTCCCCTGACGTTATTGGATGTCAATTTTTTTTAATTAAACTTTTTATTTATTTATTTTTTTACTTGTTGGACGTCTAGGACTCTAGGGAATGTTCAAATTTTTTTTTTGTTTTTTTTAAATAACTTTTTTTTCAAAAGAATTATTTTATTCGATACTAATTCTTTTGCATGAATATATTATTTTAATTTCATGCCATATATATTAAATTACTTATTTGCCCTTACTTTACGAATACGGGCATTACAATTCTACCAACTTTACAAATATTTCATCCTTGAAATTTCCTTACTTTACTCCAGAAACAAAATGTGAATAATACTTCTTCATAATTGTTTCACACTTTCACGTAATTTCTTCAATATCCTTATTCCATCACAGAACTTGAACTAATGCAATTATTTTATTACACAAAACTTGTTCTTTTTGTCTAAAATCCTCACTAGTACTTGTATATAAGCTCAATCTTCTCAATAACCTCATAAGGTTCCACATACCTCGGATTCAGCTTTCCTTTCTTTTTGATCTTCAGCACACCTTTTCATGGGGATATTTTTAAATACACACAAACACTTACTTGAAATTCAAGAGGTCTTCTCTTAGTGTCAGCATAGCAATTTGGTCTACCCTATGCTGCTTTATGGTTCTCTCTAACCAATTTAATCCTCTTAGTTGTTAACTCAATAATTTATGAACCAAATATCTTTATCTCTCCAACTTCTTCCCAGCATATAGGAGTTTTACACCTCATATCATACAATGTCTCAATCGGTGCCATCCCAATACTAGTTTGATACTGATTATTATAAGCAAGTTCAATCGATGGCATATAAGCATCCCAACTTACTGAGAAATTCATCATATTTGTCCTTAACATATCTTCTAGTTCTCTAAAAATCCTTTCTGTCTGAGCATGAAAAATTATATTAAATTACAACTGTATACCCGCGGCTTTTTGAAGGCCTCTCTAAAACCAAGATGTAAAGCTAGTATCTCTATTTGACACTATGATCCATGGTACTCCAAACAACCTCACAATCTCAGTTACATCCCTCTTCAATCCTGACCATCAGAATTTTTGTCTAATTTATCTATATCTCTGATTATTACTTGATTGCATCAAATCTACATCATTATGTGCCTACCTCCTTTCTCTTTCTCAACTCTGTATTATTGGGAACACTATTTCTATGTTCCAAGACCAGGATACCATTATTTCAAATTTTGAACTTATATTGCTTTCTAGTAGCACTCAATGCTTAATATTTTCTATCTTTTCATCTCTACCTTGCATCTCTAAAGCATTTACTATGGATGACTGTACAACCATATTTGTTAATCATGATCCTCTATCACTGATATTCAACTTAATTCTTATCTCTCTTAAATCTTTTATCAATTTTACATCAGGACTTCCAATAGCAGTTAAACTTCTTGTAGATTTCATGCTCAATGCATCAGCTATCACCTTCGCATTTTCTAGATGATAATGGATACAATCATCCTTACTAACCAACTCTATCTATCATCTTTGCCTCAAATTTAACTCTCTCTGGGTACGTAAGTATGTCAAACTTTTATGATCAATGAATGTCTCCCAAGTGGCTCCATACAAATGATATCTTCAATCTTTAAAGTAAACACTATAGCAGCAAACTCCAAGTCATGAGTAAGGAATTTTTTATTTTATTTTTATTATGCATCTTCAATTGCCTAAAAGGATAGGCCATAGCTTTCCTATGTTAAACATATCCCAATCATTGATGTAACGTATCGCTACACTCCAAAAAACCTTCATCACTGGAAGGAAAACACCAATACTAGAGTTATCCCTTAGTAATTGAAAAAAAAAATCTCTCACACTTCCCTTACCAGATAAATCTCACATCTTTCTTGGTCAGTCTATTTAACAGTATTATAATAATAGAAAATTCTGAAAAAATATTCTATAAAATCAGTTAACCCCAAGAAGATTTTAATCTCAGTCACATTAGTTTGTCTCTTCCAACTTAACATTGCCTCTACCTTTTGTAGATCAACTATTATGCCAATTCCCGATATTATCTGTTTCAAGAAAGTTATTTCATTCAGCCCACACTCACACTTAGAGAACTTTGCATATAATTTCTCTCTCATCAGAATCTCCAACACACTGTCTAATGTTTCCCATGTTGTTCTTCCTTCTTAGATTATATTAGAAAGTCAAATATAATCATAAACTTGTTAAGATATAGTTTAAACACTCCATTCATCAAGTCCATGAATGTTTCTAGAACATTAGTTAATCCAAATAACATTACAAAAAGTTTATGACCATAACATGTCCTAAAAGCAGTCTTAGGCACGTCTCCATTCTCTCTCCTCAATTGGTGATAACCTGATCTCAGGTTTATCTTAAAAAAATCATTCACTCTTTGCAACTGTTCAAATAATTTATTTATCCTGGAAAAAGGTATTTGTTCTTATTCAACTATTTGTAGTCTATAAATAATCTCATCGTTCTATCTTCTTCCTTCACAAACAGCACAGGAGCTCCTTAAATACATTAGGTCCGATAAATTGTTTATCTACAAATTCTTGAACTTTCAACTTTCTTAACTCGTTGGGTGTCACTCTGTAGAGTGCTATAGGTATATATGATGATCCTGATATCACATCAATAAAGAAATAAATCTCCCTACTGGGAGGCAACCTAGACAGCTCACCACGAAACACATTAGAATATTCTTTCACCACTAAGATTTATTCTAACTACTATTTTCCTTTTTAGAATCCATTATGCGTGCTAAATATTCATCATATCATTTATTGTCAACCATTTACTAATCGTCAGAGCAAAATAATATAGGTCGAGAGTGTTCTATGTTCTTTCTGAAAATTACACTCCTTATGTCCATATCTTGAACACTACATTCTTTTTGGAACAATCAATCATATTCATAGAATATAAATCAACTTCAAATTTTCTATCACTGATATGAATCTCACAACCTTTATAAACATTTATGATTTGCACTCTATCTCTAGAGGGAATGTCAACAAAAATATTTTGCATCCAAGGACTAATACATACTCCAATAGACTTCATATGAATACTGGATGCAAAAGAATGGGTTACACTAAGATCAACCAACATTGATATGTCCACCTTCTCTACATATAAAGCACTTTCAATTATGACGATTCTGGGATAAAATATATTTATGACAAACTTCTGTCTCTCAATTATATATCCTATTACCACTTCCCTTTTGTGGCATACTTACTTCCTCTGCCATGACTTCCAGTTCCTATAACCTGTCTCCTAAATCTAAGGGTCCCACCAATAGTATTTTGAGCTATAGAAGTAACAGATCATGTTTGCCTTTAACTCTGTACTTCAATTCCATGTGACAAGGGATGCCTCATCTGAGTGGTTTCCCATTACCACCTCTGGGTTCCTTAAATCTAAACATCTTCTGTCGATTCCTCCTACCTCTAGTTTCCATTATATCCCTCTCAAACTGAAGAGTTCACTAATCTGACATAATTCATAAGCCTTATATAAGATAGTTTGATCAAATCTTAAAACATAATTCATCTATGAACCTCTTACACTTCTTCTCCTCTAGGTCTACCTTTTCCGGTACAAACCTCGACAAAGCCACAAATCTCTTATCATACTGAGTCATATTCAATACATTTACCCAATTAAATAAAATTTATATTTTGTTGGGCTCTAGAGGTCTAAGGAAAGTATTGATCAAGGAAAACCTCCTTAAGCCTATTCCAGGTTAAGGGTCTATCAACTTTTGTACTTACCCGGGGAAGAGTATCCTCTCATCATTCTAAAGCTTCTCATTCTAACTCAAACGAAACAAAGGCACCCATCTGCCTGTTAGTTACTGGTACAAATACCAAATAATCTCTCTATATGTTTCTCCCAAAACTCAGGCTTAAAAAGATTCATAGATCATTTAAACAACAAGGCATTCGACTTAACAATCTCACTGCATCCCATGCATAAACTCACTTGTTGTGAGTTTTAAATTACTCACAAGCGTACGAGTCGTTTGCAATATAGTGTTGTGTAAGTGCGAGGTCGAATCCACAAGGAATTGCATTGTGAAAATATAATTTTATCTAAACTAACCCTATTTTAACCTAGTTCCGAATTTTGTATTATATTGTGCAAAGAAATATAAACTTAAACTAAATTAGTTTGAAGCAAATGATAAAAAGACTAAGGTTTCTGGATCCACCCCACCAAAGTTAAGCATATATCTTCATGTTCTAAAAATAACCTATCAAAACATTCCATGAATCCAACTTAAAACAAAAAACAACAAATATCCCAATTAAACCAAAAGCATCCAATGTATCCGCTTTTAACAAATCACAAAGAAAATCCAATTTAATTAAAAACAATTTGATGTATCCATCAGATGAAACACACAGAATATCCAACAGAACAATTTAAACGCAATCAATCATAAGATTTTACTCAAATAATTGACAGAACATTTATACTAAAAAAAAAATCAGAATTGTATAAACAAATCTGAAACTATTATGCCAAACAACGACGAGGCTTCATCTTCAACCTTAGTTAAAGATTTTAGCCACTCATTATCATGAAACTAGAATTCATAATAAAAGTGCTAAACATTAAACTAAAAAAAGTAGTAAATTAAAACTGACTATACATGGGAGAAATTCCACTCGCTATTGGGCGGCACTTCCCCTTGTGGTAGCAAAGCCTTCAGGATCCACCAGAATGCTAGTAGACGTCCACTGGATTACACCAAATGGCACCAGGAATTGCACACTAAAGATGAAGTGAAGAGGGGCTTATATAGGGAAACATCACAAGTGCAATGTGTTTCCAATCCGAGGTGGGATACTGCAGATTCCAACTTTTGCTCTTTGACCTTTGTCTACTAAAACAGCCATAACTTTCTCTAGAAAAATCATTTTATTAATCCGTAAAATTTCCCAGAAAATAGACATCCAGATCTTTCCAAGAATATATGGCTCATCTCATGGTTCTTCCTGAATCAATACAGTTTAATCCTAAAAAATGGCTGATCTATCCCGCTGAAATCATGCACAGCCTGACCTTTGTCTACTAAAACTGCCATAACTTTCTCTATAAAAATTATTTTATTGATCCGTAAAATTCTCCAGAAAATAGACATCTGGGTCTTTCCAAGCATATATGGCTCATCTCCTGGTTTTTCCTGAATCAATACAGTTTAATTCTAAAAAATGGCTAATTTGTACGAGCAATTCTGAAAATTTAGTGAAACTCCTTTCCCAGTGCTTGTAAACCTGAAAAACAACGAAAATAACTCAAAGTAACAAATTCTTAAGCTAAAAAATGTAAATTAAGTGGCCAAAATATGCAATATTTTTCACTCATTAAATAGCACCAAACTTACATTTTGCTAGTTCCTTAGCAAAACAAAATAAATAAATAAACTAAATGGAAAATAAAGAACATAAAGATAAGTTCATCACTCATGGTATCCAAAAATTTAAAGAGCACTCAAAACCATGATATTCATTCATGAGCAAGCTTAAAAAATATAACCCATCTTCACAATGAATAGGAATTTTAAAACCTAATTACTTACAAGAGGCAGACTAAGATATCACAAGCTTGAATAAGTGTAAAGTGAATTAGCATATACAGATGAGATTTCCAAATAATTTTAATGTACAATATATCCATGTCTCAAGATTCACAGAATTTCTCATCAGAATGAACACCGATGGCATAGTTTTATTTATTTATTTATATATAAGGCTCTACTATGTTTAGTTCCCTTAAGCTTTCTAATTGACCTATGTATCAAGTGTTGAGTTAACGACTCCTAAACCAAATGGTTTTAGGGCATTAGGTGTAAAGACACCCCTAAGGACTTATTAACTCGAGTAAAAAAGGCTACGAAACTAAACTGTCCTTAATGCTACCAAGCAAAATTTTCACCTTTTGACGTGAACACTCACTGCTTACTGAGGCAAGAGGTTCAGTTACTCAGCGAAAAATTTCGCAATGATCACTATGAATAAAATTCCCACCTTTTGACGTGAACACTCACTGCTTATTGAGGCAAGAGGTCCAGTTACTCAGTGGAAAGTTTATTGATGATGATCATTATTTTTTTTATGCTTTTCTATGCCCAAGTGTTAATCCCACAAGTCATCCAGTTTCAGTTAAGTCAAGGAAGCATACACATTGAAATCACATGTCATACCTCACACAAATATGTGCTCATGTTAGATTGGCTCAAACATATGAATTCTCAAATGCCCAAAGTAAGTAACAAAGTTTTAAAACTCTATCATCAAAACATGTGTTCAAAATTTTAAGCTCACCAATAAAATCACATCACAATATTTGTTTAGATCAACTAAAATTTCAAAATAACATGAGCATGCATTTACCTTATTATTATTATTATTTTTTTAATGAAGAAAAACAACAAAAAATTAGGACAAAGTGTGTGTAATGTGTCTCCCATACCCCCAAACTTAAATTACACATTGACCCCAATGTGTGAATAATATGGAAAGAGCTGACCTGGGATATGAAGAACTATCTGGACTTGGTATGGCTCATAACATACCCCCAAACTTTAACTGAAGTACACTTTGTCCCTGAAAAATAAAGATTGGAAAACAAAAATACTGGAAACAAACATTAATCATAAATATGTTAAATAATAAGTAAACAAAAAAGGATAAGTTGTGGGGTGCCTCTCATGAGCGCTAAGTTTAACGTCTTCAGCCAGACCCAACATTAGTAATCGTGCCCAGCTAAACACTCTACCATCTGATCAATAAATGGGAGTGAAAAATGATCATTCCTTGTGGTAGCATTCCACTTATGGTAGTCTAGACACACTCTCTATCCTAATTGCACACGAGTTGGAACCAACTCGTCGTCTTTATTTATCACTACCGTCAATCTAGCTTGCTTTGGCATGACATGAATCGGGCTCACCCACTCACTATCAAAGATTGGATAAATGATCCCTACATCCAACAGCTTTATCACTTCAGTCCTCACAACCTCTTGTGTAGCTGGATTGAGCCTTCTTTGTGGCTCCCTCGATGGCTTGGCATTCTTCTCCAAATGTAACTTGTGCATCACCATCGAGGGGCTGATCCCCTTGATATCCTCAATAGTCTAGCCTATAGCTTCATTATGCTCTCTTAAAACGTCTAATAATTTATTCACTTGAGCATCAACCAAATCTGAAGCTATAGTTAGAGGCAAAGAATCTGCTGGACCTAGGAACTTATACTTAAGATTGTCCGGTAAAGGCTTAAGTTCCTTCTTGAGGGGTTCAGGTGTTGTGGTCTCCTCCGTCTCACTACTCTTCTGAGGAGCAGACTCCAAAGTCGCATTTGCTTGCTCAGACAACTTATCCAAATCCAAATCCTCTTCAAACTGAGCAAAGTATGCCTCCAGAATGTCCTCAGACTTCCCTTCTTTCTTGGGCGCTTGTAATCTCTCAAGGTAAGGCGCTTTAGGTACAAACGACCCAGGAAGATACTTAATAGTAGGTGTGGCTATAGATGGTTCAGCATCTCTCTTCTCCTTGTTGCCACTTTCTTGCTCTTGTTGTATAGCTGGGTTCTCTTCTATCTGATTGTCCACTTGTCTCCCAGACCTCAATGGGACAATCAATTGCACTTGTTCCTGCCCGTGCATAGGAGTTGATGAATTTCCCACCGCAAATTGTTCCTTTGGGTTAGGCTTAGGTTGACTGGGGAACCTTCCCTTCTCTCCTTAACCCAAGTGACTTGCGATTTGATCCATTTGACTCTCTATCTTAGCAATCACTTGGGTGTTTACTATTTGCGCACTCCTTACTTCGCTTATAGATTGGCTGATCATCTTCCTGAAATCATTGAGGGCGTCCTCCAATGACTGTGAAACCGATGCTGGCGCTTTAGTGGGAGCTTGGTAAGCGGGTGATGGTGCTGAATGGGCTGAGAAACCATAACTTGGAACTGGTGGAGAAAATCCGAGAGGGTATTGATTATGAGCATGATGAGGGGTTCCTCTCTGATTTATCAGTCGGTTCTGCTTCCATGAAAAATCAGGGTGGTTCTGCCACCCTAGATTATACGTCTCGGAGTAAGATCCATTTGATTGCCACCAATAGTCATTAAAAGCGTTCATTTGTTCCATGAGATACTCGACAAAAGCTGGCGTAGATGGACAATTCTGTGCTAAATGCATAGGACTAGCACAGATGGAACAACTATCAACATTGAATGTATTGGTTGTATTGATAGACTGGCCGGTCATCTTCATGAAATCCTTGAGGGCGTCCTCTAAAGACTGTGAAACCGACACTGGATTTATCCAGATTTTTTTATATTTTTATTTTATTTTATTTTTGGGCAAATGCAAATAAACTAAAATTAAAATTAAAAGTAAAATTAAAATTAAAATTAAAATAAAAAAAATATAAAACAAAAATGCTAACTAAACTAGTAGAAAAATAAAATTAATTTAGACAAAAATTTCACAAACAAAACAATTCCCCGGCAACGGCGCCAAAAACTTGTTGTGAGTTTTAAATTACTCGCAAGCGCACGAGTCGTTTGCAATATAGTGTTGTCCAAGTGCGAGGTCGAATCCACAGGAAATTGCGTTGTGAAAATATAATTTTATCTAAACTAACCCTATTTTAACCTAGTTCCGAATTTTGTATTATATTGTGCAAAGAAATATAAACTTAAACTAAATTGGTTTAAAGCAAATGATAAAAAGGCTAAGGTTTCTGAATCCACCCCACCAAAGTTAAGCATATATCTTCATGTTCTAAAAATAGCCTATCAAAACATTCCAGGAATCCAACTTAAAACAAAAAACAACAAATATCTCAATTAAACCAAAAGCATCCAATGTATCCGCTTTTAACAAATCACAAAGGAAATCCAATTTAATCAAAAACAATTTGATGTATCCATCAGATGAAACACACAGAATATCCAACAGAACAATTTAAACGCAATCAATCATAAGATTTTACTCAAATAATTGACAGAATATTTATACTAAAAAAACATCAGAATTGTATAAACAAATCTGAAACTATTATGCCAAACAACGACGAGGCTTCATCTTTAACCTTAGTTGAAGATTTTAGCCACTCATAATCATGAAACTAGAGTTCATAATAAAAGTGCTAAACATTAAACGAAAAAAAAAGTAGTAAATTAAAACTGACTATACATGGGAGAAATTCCACTCGCTGTTGGGCGGCACTTCCCCTCGTGGTAGCAAAGCCTTCGAAATCCACCAGAATGCTAGCAGACGTCCACCGGATTACACCAAATGGCACCAAGAATTGCACACTAAAGATGAAGTGAAGAGGGGCTTATATAGGGAAACATCACAAGTGCAATGTGTTTCCAATCTGATGTGGGATACTGCAGATTCCAACTTTTGCTCTTTGACCTTTGTCTACTAAAACAGCCATAACTTTCTCTATAAAAATCATTTTATTGATCCGTAAAATTCTCCAGAAAATAGACATCCGGATCTTTCCAATTATATATGGCTCATCTCCTAGTTCTTCCTGAATCAATACAGTTTAATCATAAAAAAAATGACCGATCTATTACGCTGAAATCATGCACAGCCTTACCTTTGTCTACTAAAACTGCCATAACTTTCTCTATAAAAATCATTTTATTGATCCGTAAAATTCTCCAGAAAATAGACATGCGGGTCTTTCCAAGCATATATGGTTCATCTCCTGGTTCTTCCTGAATCAATACAGTTTAATCCTAAAAATGACTGATTTGTACGAGCAATTCTGACAATTTAGTGAAACTCCTTTCCCAGTGCTTGTAAACCTGAAAAACAACGAAAACACTCAAAGTAACAAATTCCTAAGCTAACAAATGTAAATTAAGTGGCCAAAATATGTAATATGTTTCACTCATCATCACTTTTCCCCATTTTTAAATGTCTACCATACTGAATTAACAACATCAAGCACTGCTTTAGCATGTTCATCAAGTCTATGCTATAAGCTATCAACTCTATCATCTGTTACAGTTATTTTCTTAAGATCATGTGCACGAGCTTATCTTAGTTCATCTCTTTCAACTTCAGATTCTCTCACACCTTTACCACTATCAATTATGTTGTCAACACGTTCCCTTCTAGGAACCACAGATTTAGACTCAACCTTAACTTGTCAAAAATATAGGGGGACCTACCATGCCCTCTCAAATCAACAACTCTAACTCTAGCTCTAGCATGTCCACGTGTCATCCTCAAACTGTTCATTATAATTTATTTTAATCTTCCACTTTCTTACTTTTTATGCAGTCTACAGAATCATAAAACCGAATGCTCTGATACCAAAATTGTAACGACTCATCTTGGGTTGGCCACCCCCGAGACGGTGTCATCACATTTCGAAAATCCCAGCACGACAGATATATGCAACAATAAAAATAAATAACACCAATATAAATTTTTTACATAAATCTTCAACCCTCAACAGCGAAGTTACCTCAATCTAATCTTTAAACATTAACCACAACGTAAAATGCATGAATATTTACAAATAAATTTTTTACTTTATTTTCTTTTAACATTAGTCTGAGGATGATGACACGCACATAACTTACAGAAAATGATTTCTTCTGAACTTCAACTCACCAAACTAATTGTCCTGTCTACTACCTGAAATCATTATACAATGAGGAGTGAGCTTCACAAGCTCAGTGAATTAAATTTACTAAAAGTATTCAGTTGTATAAATAGTTTTTCAATATTTATTCATCTATATCTCTCACAACCTGATACTAGCATTCTACTATCACTACACATGTCAAAAGATTCATTCTCTATCAATCTCTTCTTCTTATTTATTGGTTCACTTCAAGACCATCTGCTATTTCATAATTACCTCGCGAATGAGTTCCACATCATAAAGTCTACCATTTAGATAGTTCTTATTACCATAACAACAACACACCACACCTCAGCATTTCAATAATCTTATCACCATAATTGTCTCTTTCTGTTAGACTCAACCATCTATAATTAAATTTACAATTCATACACCACACATTAGCATTTCAATAATGCAAGCAATAATTAAAACATATGCAATGCATGAATGATTATAATGAGAACGTCTTTCCACTTGTCAACAGGTTATTATTATCTTAGACTGGCCCTTTCCCAGTTCTTTACATCTTATCCCGGCTGTCACGGAATTTATTTTCAGCATATACCAACTGTCACGGTGTCCTTTTTATTTCCAGCATATATTGGCTGTCACGGTTGTTCCATTAGACCGGCCCCTTCTCGGTTCTTTCGGTTATCTTATTTAATGCATATGCACGTGAACAATAATATGAAATATGTATATGAACAGTAATATAAAAACAACCTAAATTCAAAACACTTATATTGACTATCCTGATTATTCTCAATTTTATATAACTAAAATTCCACTAATTTCCTCTTATCCCAAATCACATTAAATCATCCCTCAAAGTTTGTCAGTATCCACTAAAATTTATCTCCTCAAAATTCGTATAAAAAAATCAACCATGGCTCATCAAGAATTTATTTATCACCATCATTATTAAATCAATTTATTTTTCTAATAATATTATTTCTATCCTAATAATTTTCTACATGTCCAAAATTCATATCATAATTATCAACCAAATCTTTATCTATCACCATATCATAAGCTAATAATTTATTTTGGTATTATTTCCAGATATTTGATTTTTATTTGGACTACTTAAAGTAAATCCAACTTACCACGCAGCTCTCAAAACTACCCGTGGATCACTTCTTTGTCTTTTCCGTTCCTCTCAGAAATTTCTTCTGGTTGTAGACTGTCAACACCTGATATCATATTTATATTAAATTTATAATTTATTCTTCAATTCGTTATAAACCATAAACTTTGAAAATTCTCACTTTGAATTCAGGGAAACTTAATAAATGTCAGAAATTCAAAAATAAATATTATACTATTACCTTCTGTTTTTCGTATAGCTTTTGGTGATTCTCTATGAAATTCCGCAGAAAACTCCTTCAAAATTTTGCTCTTTCAAATTTTCTTTCGATCCCCAAATATTTAGAGAAAACGCGAAATGAAAAAACTAAGCGAATTTTATAAGGAAAAACTCAATTTATAAGTGATTTAGAGCGGCGGTTGCTGCACTTCACTGTTTCAAACTTTACAGCTGTAATTCATGCAGCTGCATTTAACTTAAATTGCAACACCTGGACTTCCAGGTATTGCACGAAATGAAGTTTTTTTTTAAATAATTTTTTTTTCAAAAGAATTATTTTATTCGATACTAATTCTTTCACATGAATATATTATTTTAATTTCATCCATATATATTAAATTACTGATTTGCCCTTACTTTACGAATACGGGTATTACATCAACATTCTTGCTTCTTCTCATATAAGCATGGAAGATAATCCAGTGGTGACACTGATATGATCCACGCCAAGAACTAAGAAATTGATGGATCAAGAATGATTATAAGATCGTTTAGAAACAGATTTATGTGAGGGCGCGACCCGTTGCTTATATTGAAGCAAGAACCTTGGTATAATGAAAACGCCACAATCAATTATGTAAGGATTGATTGATAAGTCGAAGATGAACGCCACGGAAGCTCCAATAAGTTCAGAAATTCTAAAAGAACCAAAGATAATTTTCTCTCACAAAGTATGAATGAAATCTGAATTGTCTTCTTCCAAAAAGCCAATAACTATTTAAATACATGAGGATCACAAATTGGGCAGCTAAAATCTTCTAAATAATTTTCCCAAAATTCGTCCAAAATTAGAAAAAGGAAATTAAAGAATAGGAAATAAACCTAAATTTAATTCTGGTAACCTAAAAATCCAAAAAGGAAAGTACCTAAATTGGCATGCAAGCCTTACAATTCAGCAATTAAATTATAAGGAAACAATTAAGAAAAGGTAATAAGAAAAATCACAGCCAGTCATTTTCCTTGATGAGTAAAAAAAACACGAGTAAGTCTCCAATTTTGGGAAACTAAGTTTTAATTCACAATCTTGAGTTGCTAGATTATTCCAAAGCTTGAATCATGGAAACCCATCCTTGTGGATCACGTATAGCATCATACTTGGGCCCCCAAAGATGGTTCTTAGCCCAAATGTGTTGAACCAGCCCATTGAGAGTTTCCTTGAATCTTTTAGCTCGAGCCCTTGTAACTGGACCAATTGGAACTTGAATAGGATCCGCATCCCATTTGTTAGCCGTGTCCTCATCATTCCCCTCCTCTTGAAAATGATTTGTCCTCAAATCATCACCTACATCAATAGGGCTTAAATCGGAAACATTGAAAGTGGCACTAACATTGTACTCACCTAGCAAATCCAATTTGTATGCATTGTCATTGATGCGCTCAAGGACTTGAAAAGGCCCATCTCCTCTAGAAAGTAACTTTGAACGTCTTTGTGGCGAAAATCTTTCTTTCCTCATGTGTAACCAAACCCAATCTCTAGGTTGAAAAATCAGTTGTCGGAGACCTTTGTTAGCTTGTTTTGCATATTGTTCCATTTTCCTCTCAACGTTTAGTCTTGCCTTCTCATGTATTTGCTTAACAAATTCAGCACTTTTCTTTCCATCCAAGTTAGCACATTTAGACATAGGTAATGGAATTAAATCCAATGATGCTAAATGATTAAAACCATAAACAATTTCAAATGGTGAAAACTTAGTAGCAGAATGAACAGTACGATTATAAGCAAACTCAACATGTGGTAAACACTCTTCCCAAGTTTTGATCTTCTGTTTAATAATAGCCCTTAACAAAGTAGACAAAGTCTTATTCACTACTTTAGTTTGACCATCAGTTTGTGGGTGACAAGTAGTAGAAAATAATAGCTTAGTCTCTAACTTACACCACAAAGTCTTCCAAAAGTAACTCAAGAACTTAGCATCTCTATCTGAAACTATTGTTCTAGGTATACCATGTAATCTTACAATTTCTCTAAAGAACAAATCAGCAACATTGGAAGCATCATCAGTTTCGGGACATGGAATAAAATGTGCCATCTTAGAAAATCTATCCACAACCACAAAAATTAAATCTCTACCACATTTAGACCTAGGTAAACCTAACACAAATTCCATCGAAATATCTATCCAAGGCTCACTAGGAATGGGCAGTGGCGTGTATAAACCATTAGGTTTCACTCGAGATTTTGCATACCTACATGTGACACATCTACCATAAATTCTCTCAATATCTCTTTTCATATGTGGCCAATAGAAGTGTTCTTGTAAAACAGCTGGTCTTAGCAACTCCAAAGTGACCCATAAACCTCCTCCATGGGATTCCCTTACTAACAAATTGCACAAAGAGCAATTCGGTACATATAACTTATTCTCTCGAAATAAAAAACCCTCGTGCCTAAAGAATTTATCCACTGCGTTTTTCTCATAAGCCCGAAACTCCTCACAAAATTCATTGTCTGAAGGATACAATTCTTTAATACTCAAAACCAAGTAAGTTTGCATCAAGTGTATTAATTAATACATACCTTCGAGAAAGTGCATCTGCAATGATGTTTTCCTTACCTTGCTTATATCGAATGACATATGAAAATGTCTCAATGAATTCTACCCATCGTGTATGTCTCCTATTCAACTTGTGTTGACCTTTTAAATGCTTCAAGGACTCATGATCGGTGTGAATCACGAACTCCTTAGGCTAAAGATAGCGTTGCCATGTTTCCAATGCTCGAACCAACGCATAAAATTCTTTATCATAAGTAGGGTAGTTTAAAGCTGCCCCACTTAATTTCTCACTGAAATATGCGATTGGTCTTCTTCCTTGTATAAGAACTACGCCGATACCTAAACCTGAAGCATCACATTCAATTTCAAACGTTTTAGTAAAATCAGGCAAAGCAAGTAAAGGAGTATGAGTTAATTTTTCTTTGATCAATTGGAACGCATTCTCTTGCTCGTCTCCCCATTTGAATCAAATGTTCTTCTTGATGACTTTGGTAAGCGGTGCGGCTAGACTACTAAAGTCTTTCACGAACCTCCTGTAAAAACTAGCAAGTCCATGAAAACTATGAACTTGACCGACACTCGTGGGACTTAGTCATTCTTTAATCGTACAGATCTTCTCTTCATCAATTTGTATTCCTTGTGCACTCATAACAAAACCAAGAAACATAAGCTTATCGGTGCACTTCTTCAAGTTAGCAAACAACTTCTCTTTTCTAAGTACATCCAAAACTGATTTTAAATGCACAACATGATCATCTAAGTTTGTACTATAAAAGAGAATATCATCAAAATAAACAACAACGAATCTACCTATAAAAGCTCACAAAACATGGTTCATTAATCTCATGAAGGTACTCGGTGCATTTGTTAATCCAAATGACGTAACTAACCACTCATATAAACCATATTTCGTTTTAAAAGCAGTTTTCCATTCATCACCCTATTTTATTCTTATTTTATGATATCCACTTTTTAAATCAATCTTAGAAAATACACAAGCACCATGCAGTTCATCTAGCATATCATCTAAGCGAGGAATAGGATGTCAATACTTTACTGTTATATTGTTGACTGCTCGGAAATTAACGCACATTCTCCACGTTCCATCCGTTTTAGGAACCAAAATCACTGGAACAGCGCACAGACTCATGCTTTCTCTTATGTACCCCATTTGCATCAATTCACTAACTTACTTTTGTAGCTCATTTGTCTCCTCGAGATTGCTTCGATAGGCTGGTAGGTTTGAAATTGTAGCACCGGGCACGAAATCAATTTGATGTTTAATTCCTAGAATAGGAGGTAAGCCATGTGGAATCTCCTCGGGAAAGATACCATCAAACTCCTGCCAAAGAGAAACAATAGAACTAGGCAAAGATGAGTCAAATTGGTTAGTGTTTAATGCCTCTTTGTACAAAAGTACAATCATTGGCTGATTTAAAAACATCGCTCTTTTTATTTCACTTGTTCTTGCATAGAAATTTGTTTTTCTCTCAATGACAGAATCAGCTCTCTTATTTTCTCTCTCAATTTTCCCAGCCTCTCTCATTTTCTCTTTTTGATTTTCACTCGTTCTCTTTTTCTCACTCTCTTTCGTTTACTCATTCTCTTTCTGTAACCTCACTTGATCTTCATAAACCTGCTTTGGTGTCAAAGGAACTAGAGTGATTGTTCTTTGATTGCTTACAAATGAATTTTTGTTGGTGAAGCCATCATGCTTAACACACCGATCAAATTGCCATGGTCAGCCTAGTAACAAGTGTCCAGCTTGCATCGGAACTACATCACACAAAACTTCATCTTCATATTTTCCAATCCGGAAGGAAACTAACACATGTTTGTTCACCCTCACTTCACCACTATCATTGAACCATTGCAACTTGTAAGGTCGATGATGTTTAATTGTCGGCAGCCCTAATTTCTTAACCATTGTAGTGCTATCAACGTTAATACAACTACCTCCATCAATAATCATATTACATACCTTGTTTTGCACGTGGCATCTAGTATGAAAGATGTTTTATCCCTGCACTTCATTGTCTTATTTGATTTGCACATTTAGAGATCTCCTTGCAACCAATAATTCTCCTTGGGCAGCGTATTCCTCATCACTCACATCCTCCAATGGTGGCATAGATTCGGTATCTTCTTCGCCCTCGGTTTCAATTTCACCATTATCTCGCAATACCATAACTCTTTTGTTCGGACATTGGCTTGCTATGTGACCCCTGCCTTGGCATTTAAAACACTTAATATCACGATTTTTAGTAGTGGAAGAATCAGTTTTACCTTGATTTTCATGGCTGGTACTTTCTTGCTTTTGCTCGGTTTTGGGCTTGGCCGTGGCTTGCTTCTCCTTTTCCTTCACAAAACTCGACCTCCAAGATGAACCCAAGTTAGGGTTTTGCTGTGCATTGTTGCCCCTCCTCTTGAGTTGGGTCTCAATTTTGATAGCCATGTGCACCATATCTTCCAACTCCACATAATGATGCAACTCCACCGAATTAGCAATTTCCCAGTTCAAACTAGCCAAGATCCTAGCTATAGTAGCCTCTCGGTCCTCCTCTACATTTGCTCGGATTATAGCTACTTCCATCTCTTTATAATAATCCTCCATACTTCGATTACCTTGTGTAAGACTTTGCAATTTTTGGTACAACTCACGGTAGTAATGGCTTAGAACAAACCGTTTTTTCATCACGGTTTTCATCTCCTCCCAAGTCTTTATTGGACGCTCTCTATTTCTCCTCCTATTTAACACTAGTTGATCCCACCAAACAATCGCATAGTCAAAAAATTCAATGGCCGCAAGTTTAACCTTTTTAGGCTCGAAATAATTATGATAATCAAATACTAATTCTATCTTCTTTTCCCACTCAAGGTAAGCGTCAGGATCGTTTTTGCCTTGAAACGATGGAATATTCACCTTAATACTACCTAAGTTATTATCTTCTCAATTCTTAGCTTCTCTACCTCGACTACCAAATCTCCTATGGCTAACAACCGATTCCCAATCATCTTCTTCATCAAATCCATTCACATAATACTCTTTATCTTCAACTCTCTCTCCCCTAGGTTAAACTCTCTCCCTTCTACGCACATTAAGAGCGTTTTGTTGCTGCCCCACACGTGCATTTTCTACCCGATCTATCCGCTCATGAACCTGCTCCATCTCCGTTCTCAATACTTTCCTGATCTCACCCATTAAAGCCTCAATAAGCAACTTCGGATCAACCTTTCTCGACGTATCTCTGAAATTATTTTTGTTGTTGTTGTCTGACATGTTTATTGTAAAAACAAAGTTAGAAAAAAAAACAAAAGGACCTCACACACTCCCTCACATGTTTCATTCAAAGAATGATTCACTCAATTTCACTAGTGTTTTTACACAAAATTAGATTGGTTTTTAACCTCTTATGTGCTCACCACTCTTGCCTTTTTCCACTCATAATAATCCTTTATAGGTTCTTATCAATCTAACCAAACAAGTATCAAAGTTTCCAGCAACAATTCACCAACAACTCATAAAGAAATTCAGATTTAAGGGCTAGAATACAAGGCTGTATCACAAATTTGGGGTTTGAGAATTAATGTGCAAAAATATACCTAAATTAATAAGCAAATATTTGATCAGTTTTACTTGTAAGTACACAAGGTCAACAAAGTAGTATAGTGTGCAAATGTGAGATCATCTCCACAAGGATTGGTGAATTTCGCTTTAGAATTAGTTTTGTAATAAAAAATGATAGAAATAAATATTGAGTTTGAATCAATGATGATAAAAGCATAGGGCTTTGATATCCATCACTAATCATACTTTCCCAATAAATAATGTGCCAATGCTTTAACCATACTATGAATACCTAATGTTGTCAACCTAAGGGCATGGTGTAAGCTCCTTAAGCTATTGATTTCCCTAAGCCATGAGTCAGGCATGGTGTATACTCTAACTCTTTTCTTTCTTAAAGGATTTAGAATGGTGTATACTAAGTTGTTCTTGAAGAGAGCATAAGTTCTGTGAAAATCGACAAACACACAAGACCTATGGCATATTATATACTCCCGGTTTTCTATGTTGATTAACCCAAGAATCTGACATGAATTTTTTTTGTTACTATTATTAAACCCAGGACTCAGTCATCTAAATTGATTTCATTAACTAATCCATGCCACATGCAAATGTTGATCAGGCAAACACATATGAGGAATTCGATAAAACAAGCATTAATCAGTTAAAGCATCGTACTACAGCTATTGAAAGGTAACAATACTCATATATGGAAAAACGTAATTAGAGCTTCAATTGAGCCCTACTAGTAAGTTAGTTACACATAGTTTTGATGATAAACATCTTCATACTGTAAAATAAAGAGAAAAGAATAAAGCCGAAAACACTTCCTAGAATAGCCGTGATGAGTGCTAAATATTGCATATTTTGGCCCCTCAATTTACATTTGTTAGCTTAAGAATTTGTTACTTTGAGTTGTTTTCGTTGTTTTACAGGTTTACAAGCACTTGGAAAGGAGTTTCACTAAATTGCCAGAATTGCTCGTATAGATCAGTCATTTTTGCAGATTAAACTGTATTGATTCAGGAAGAACCAGGAGATGAACCATATATACTTGGAAAGATCCGGATGTCTATTTTCTAGTGATTTTATGGCTCATAAATATGATTTTTCTAGAGAAAGTTATGATAGTTTTAGTAGACAAAGGTCAGGCTGTGCGTGATTTCAGCATGACAGAAGTGATTTTTGCGGATTAAACTATAATGATTCAGGAAGAACCAAAAGATGAGCCATATATGATTAGAAAGATCCAGATGTCTATTTTCTGGAGAATTTTATGGCTCATACATATGATTTTTTTTTAGAGAAAGTTATGGAAGTTTTAGTAGACAAAGGTCAGGCTGTGCGGGATTTCAGCGTGGGCAGAAGTTTTGAAGGGCATGTGAAGGCTTAAATCCCATATCCCACATCGGCTGGAAACACATTCTATAGCCAACATCCCACATCAGATTGGAAACATAATGCACTCATGGAGTTTCCCTATAAAAGCCCCACCTCACTAAAGCAATCGGTGTGCAATCTGGAGGACTTCTGCTAGCATTCTGGTCAATCTCGAAGGCTTTGCTACCAAGAGGGGAAGCACTGCACGACAGCTGTGAGTGAAATCTCTCTATCCATGTATTGTTAGTTTTAATTTATTTTAAGTTTTAAAGTTTAAATGTTTAGCACTGTAATTGTGAAAATTATGTTCCTAATTATGCGAGGCTAAAATCTTCATCTAAGGTTGAAGATGAAGCCTTGCCATTTTTTAGCATTATATTTTTAGATATGTTCGTACAATTATGATATTTTTAGTATAAATGTTCTATTTCAATTTTTTGAGTAAATTCTTATGATTGATTGTTTTTAAATTGTTAAATTGGATATACCTTGTGTTTCATCTACCAGATACAACGGATCATTCAAATTAGATTGGATATCCATTGTGATTTGTAAATTAAACGGATACATTGGATGGTTTTGGTTTAGTTTGGGTATTCGCCTTGATTTGTATAATAGTGGATTCATGGAATGATTTGATAGATTATTTTTATATAGAACATAAAAATGTATACTTTACTTTAGTGGGGTAGATTCAGAAAACTTTAGAATTTTTATTAGTTGTTTTTAAATCAATTTAGTTTAGTTTATATTTCTTTGCAAGATACAATCCAAAATTCGGAACTAGGTTAAAATAGGGTTAGTTTAGATAAAAATATATTTTCACAACGCAATTCCCTGTGGATTCGACCTCGCACTTGCACAACACTATATTGCAAACGACTCGTGCGCTTGTGAGTAATTTAAAACTCACAACAAGTTTTTGGTGCAGTTGCCAGGGAGTTGTTTGGTTTGTGAAAATTAAATTTTTTGTCTGAATTGATTTTATTTTTCTGCTAGTTAGTTAGCATTTTTGTTTTATTTTTGTTTTGCAATTTTATTTTAGTTTATTTGTTTCTATTGGTAATTGCCCATAAAAAAATAAAATAAAAATTTTAAAAAATAAAAATATGGATGAATCCAGCGCTGGTTTCGCAGTCTTTAGAGGACACCCTCAAGGATTTCATGAAGTTGACCAGCTAGTCCATCAATACAGCCAATACATTCAATGTTGATAGATGTTCCATCTGTGCTCGTCCTATGCATTTAGCACAGAATTGTCTATCTATGATGGCTTTTGTCGAGTATCCCATGGAACAAATGAATGCTTTCAATAACTATTGGTGGTAATCAAATGGATCTTACTTTGAGACGTACAATCAAAGGTGGCGAAACCACCATAATTTTTCATGGAAGTAAAACCAACTGATAAATCAGGGAGGAGCCCTTCATCATGCTCACAATCAATACCCTCCTGGATTTCCTCCACTAGTTCCAAGTTATGGTCGCTCAGCCCATCCAGCACCATCACCCGTTTACCAAGCTCTCACTCAAGTGCTAGAGTCGGTTTCACAGTCATTGGAGGACACCCTCAAGGATTTCATGAAGATGACCAGTCACTCCATCAACGAAGTAAGGAGTGCACAAATAGTAAACACCCACCAAGCTAGAGAGTTAAATTGATCAAATCGTAAGTCACGTGGGTGAAGGAGAGAAGGGAAAGTTCCTCAGTCAACCTGTGCCCAACCCGAAGGAATATTATGCGGTGGGAAATTCATCGACTCCTACGCATGGATAGGAACACATGCAGTCAATTTCCATATTGAGGTCTGGGAGACAAGTGGACAATCAAGTGGAAAAGAACCCTGCTATGCAGCAAGGGCAAGAAAGTGGCAACAATAAGACGAGAGATGCTGAGTCATCTATAGCCATACCTACTATTAAGGATCTTCCTGGGTCGTTTGTACCTAAAACGCCTTACCTTGAGAGATTACAAGCGCTCAAGAAATGAGGGCAGTCTGAGGACATTGTAGAGGCATGCTTTGCTCAGTTTGGAGAGGATTTGAATTTGGATAAGCTACTTGAGCAAGCAAATGCTATCTTGGAGTCTGATCCTCGGGAGAGCAGTAAGACGGAGGAGACTATGGGCGAATCAAGTATTGAGGACCCCCTAGAGGCATGCTTTGCCTAGTTTGGAGAAGATTTGGATTTGGATAAGTTACTTGAGCAAGCAAATGCTACTTTGGATTCTGCTCCTCAGAAGAGCAGTGAGACGAAGGAGACCACAACACCTGATCCCTCCAAGAAGGAACTTAAGCCTTAACTGGACAATCTTAAGTATAAGTTCCTAGGTCCAGCAGATTCTTTGCTTGTGATTATAGCTTCAGATTTTGTTAAGGCTCAAGAGGAGAAATTAGTGGATGTTTTAAGAGAGCACAAGGAAGCTATCGGCTGGACTATTAAGGATATCAAGGAAATCAGCCCCTCGGTGGTGATGCCTAAGTTACATTTGGAGGAGAATGCCAAGCCATCGAGAAAGCCACAAAAAAAGCTCAACCTAACTGTGCAAAAGGTTGTGAGGACTGAAGTGATAAAGCTGTTAGATATAGGGATCATTTATCCAATATTTGATAGCGAGTGGGTGAGCCCGATTCATGTCGTGCCAAAGCGGGCTGGATTGAAGGTAGTGAAGTATAAGGACGACGAGTTGGAGCCAATTCGTGTTCAATTAGGATGAAAAGTTTGTCTAGACTACCGTAAGTTGAATACTGCTACAAGGAAGGATCATTTTCCACTCCCATTTATTGTTCAGATGGTGGAGCGCTTAGCTGGGCACGATTACTAATGCTGGGTCTGGCTGAAGACTTAAAACTTAGCGCTCATAGGAGGCATCCCACAACATGTCCTTTTTGTTTGTTTATTATTTTACATATTTTTTGTTATTGTTTATTTCTAGTGTTTCTTTTGTTTTCCAGTCTTTATTTTTCAGGGACAACGTGTACTTCAGTTCCAGTTTGGGGGTATGAGCCATGCCAGTCCAGCTAGTTCTCCATCTCCCAAGTCAGCTCTTTCCATGTTATTCACACATTGGGGACAATGTGTAATTTAAGTTTGGGGGTATGGGAGACACATTCACACACACTTTGTCTTAATTTTTTTTATATACTATTGAAAAGATAAATGCATGTTTATGATTGTTTTGAAATTTTGGTTAATCTAAACGAATACTGTGATGTGATGTCATTGGTGAGCTTAAAATCTTGAACACATGATTTGATGATAGAGTTTTAAAATTTTGTTACTTACTTTAGGCATTTGAGAATTCACATGTTTGATCTAATATGATACGAGCATATTAGAACAAAATAGTGTGAGGTATGACAGATGATTTTAATGTGTATGTTTCCATGACTTAACTGAAACTGGATGACTTGTTGAATAAACACTTTAGCATAGAAAAATATAAATAAAAAAATAAAAAAAATTCATAAAAAGAGAAAAATGCTCATGATGATCATTAATAAACTTTCCACTGAGTAACTGGACCTCTTGCCTCAGTAAGCAGTGAGTGTTCACATCAATAGGTGGAAATTTTGCTTGGTAGTGTTAAGGCCAATTTAGTTTCGTAGCCTTTTTTACTTGAGTTAGTAAGTCTTTAGGGGTGTCTTTACACCTAATGCCCTAAAACCATCTAGTTTGGGAGTCATTGACTCAACACTCGCTACATAGGTTAATTAGAAAGCTTAAGGGAACTAAACATAGCAGAGCCTTATAATAAAAGAGAGAAGAAAATAAAACTATACCATGGTTATTCGTACTGATGAGAAATTCTGTGAATCTTGAGACATGGAGACATTGCACATTGAAGTTATTTGAAAGTCTTATCTTTATATGCTAATTCACTTTACACTGAATCAGACTTGTGATGCCTTAGCCTGTCTTTTGTAAGTAATTAAATTTTAAAATTCCTATTCATTGCGAAGATGGGTTTATATTTTAAGCTTGCTCATGAACGAATATCATGGTTTTGTGTGCTACTTAAATTTTTGGACACCATGAATAATGGATTTATCTTTGTGTTCTTTATTTTTCTTTTAGTTTTTTTATTTTGTTTTGCTAAGGGACTAGCAAAATGTAAGTTTGGGGGTATTTGATGAGTGCTAAATATTGTATATTTTGGTCCCTTAATTTACATTTGTTAGCTTAGGAATTTGTTACTTTGAGTTGTTTTCGTTATTTTACAGATTTACAAAGCACTTGGAAAAGAGTTTCACTAAATTGCCAAAATTGCCTGTACAGATCAATCATTTTTGCGGATTAAACTGTATTGATTCAAGAAGAACCAGGAGATGAGCCATATATGCTTGGAAAGATCCGGATGTCTATGGAATTAATCAATTAAAGCATCATAATACAACTATTGCAAAGGTAACAATACTCATATATGGAAAAGCATAATTAGGGATTCAATCGAGCCCAACTAGTAAGTTAGTTACACATGGTTTTGATGATAAACATCTTCATAATGTAAAATAAAGAGAAAAGAATAAAGCTGAAAATACTTCCTAGAAGAACCGTGATGAGTGTCAAATATTGCATATATTGGTCCTTTAATTTACATTTGTTAGCTTAGGAATTTGTTACTTTGAGCTGTTTTCGTTGTTTTACAAGTTTACAAGAACTTGGAAAGAAGTTTCACTAAATTGCCAGAATTGCCCGTATAGATCAATCATTTTTGTGGATTAAACTGTATTGATTCAGGAAGAACCAGCAGATGTGCCATATATGCTTGGAAAGATCCGGATTTTTATTTTTTAGTGAATTTTACTACTCATAAATATGATTTTTCTAGAGAAAGTTATGATAGTTTTAGTAGACAAAGGTCAGGCTGTGCGTGATTTCATTGTGGCAGAAGTAATTTTTGCGGATTAAACTGTAATGATTCAGGAAGAACCAAGAGATGAACCATATATGATTGGAAAGATCCAGATGTCTATTTTTTGGAGAATTTTATGGCTTATAAATATGATTTTTTAGAGAAAGTTATGGAAGTTTTAGTAGACAAAGGTCAGGCTGTGTGGGATTTCAGCGTGGACAGAAGTTTTGAAGGGTATGTGAAGGCTTAAATCCCATATCCTACATCAGCTGGAAACACATTCTATATCTGACATCCCACATCGGATTGGAAACACAATGCACTCATGGAGTTTCCCTATAAAAGCCCCACCTCACTGAAGCAATCGGTGTGCAATCTAGAGGACTTCTGCTAGCATTCTGGTCGATCTCGAAGGCTTTGCTACCAAGAGGGGAAGTGTCGCACGACAGCTGTGAGTGGAATCTCTCTATCCATGTATTGTTAGTTTTAATTTATTTTAAGTTTTAAAGTTTAAATGTTTAGCACTATAATTGTGAAAATTATGTTCATAATTATACGAGGCTAAAATCTTCATCTAAGGATGAAGATGAAGCATTTCCATTGTTTAGCATTATATTTTCATATATGTTCATACAATTCTGATATTTTTAGTATAAATGTTCTATTTCAATTATTTGAGTAAACTCTTATGATTGATTGTTTTTAAATTGTTAAATTGGATATTCCTTGTGTTTCATCTGCCAGATACGGCGGATCATTCAAATTAGATTGGATATCCATTGTGATTTGTGAATTAAATGGATACATTGGATGGTTTTGGTTTAGTTTGGGTATTCGCTGTGATTTGTATAATGGTGGATTCATGGAATGATTTGATAGATTATTTTTATATAGAACATGAAGATATATGCATTACTTTGGTGGGGTGGATTTAGAAAACCTTAGTGTTTTTATCAGTTTTTTTTAAATTAATTTAGTTTAGTTTATATTTCTTTGCTAGATACAATCCAAAATTCGGAACTAGGTTAAAATAGGGTTAGTTTAGATAAAAATATATTTTCACAACGCAATTCCCTGTGGATCAACCTCGCACTTGTACAACACTATATTGCAAACGACTCGTGCACTTGCGAGTAATTTAAAACTCACAACAAGCCTTCAATTCCTCTCCCAAAATCTCTTCTCCGAAAGCTCTAATTAAAAGCCAGCCCTGGTTTCTGTGTTTACAGACTTATTTATAAGGTTTTGGGACACTTGGAAACCCTAACTCGCAAAACAAAATCCTCTAAAACTTTCCAAAACAGGTTCTACCATTTTACTACTCATGTGTGCTCGATCACATATTGGTGCGCTTGAGCGCAAGTTGCGCTCAAGCCTTCTTCTTGTGCACACGAGTGCTGGTGCGCTCGATCACACACTTCTGTGCTCGATCACACTACGCATTTACTAGTTTTTCCAATTTTTGTTTTCCTATCCAGATAATGCTCCATTTTCTTCAATATCCTAGGAAAACACAGAAAAGAAATAAAATAGCATGAAATAACACAACTAGGAACTTAACAAATGTAAATTAAGGGGCTTAAATACGAATATTTAAGCACTCATCACACCCTCAAACTTACATATTGCTAATCCCTTAGCAATACGAAACTAAAAACTAACTGAAAAACAAATAACACAAGGATAAATCCATCATTCTTGGTATCCACAAATTTAGGTCGGACATAAAACCATGATATTCATTCATGAGCAAGCTTTAAAATATAAACCCATCCTCACAATGAATAGGGGTTTTAAAATCTAATTACTTGCAAGCAGCCGGCTAAGGCATCACAAGTCTGACTTAGTGTATGGGGAACTAGCACATAAAAATGAAGCTTCCAAGTAATTCCAATGTGTAGTGTTTCAGTGTCTCAAGATTCACTGAATTTCCTATCAGGATGAACAAAAATGACATAGTTTTATTTATTTCTTTTCTTTTATTATGAGGTTTTTGCCATGTTTAGTTCCCTTAAACTTTCTATTTGACCCATGTAGCGAGTTTTTAGTCAATGACTCCCAAACCAGATGGTTTTAGGGCATTAGGTGTAAAGACACCCCTAAGAACTTACTAACTCGAGTCAAACAGGCTACGAAACTAAACTAGTCTTAATGCTACCATTCAAAATTTCCAACTTTTGACATGAACACTCACTGCTTACTGAGGCAAGAGGTCCAGTTACTCAATGGAAAGTTTATTTAATGATCATTATGAGCAAAATTCTCACCTTTTGACGTGAATACTCAGTGCTTACTGAGGCAAGAGGTCCATTTACTCAGTGGAAAGTCTTTTTAATGATAATTATGAGCATTTTTTTTCTCTCTTTGTGTAATAAATTTTTTTTCTACTTTTCTATGCTAAAGTGTTCTTCTAACAAGTCATCCGGTTACAGTTAAGTCATGGAAACATACACATTAAAGTTATAAGTCATATCTCACACAATTATGTGCTAATGTGCTTGTGTCAGATTTAGATCAAACATGTGAGTTCTTAAATACCAAAAGTAAGTAACTAAACCTTTAAAACTCTATTATCAGATAATGTGTTCAGGATTTTAAGCTTGCTGATGAAATCATATCACAGTATTTGTTAAGATCAACCAAAATTCAAAACAATGTAAAATGCATTTATCTTTTAGATAATAAACAAATAGTAAAAAAATGGGACCAAGTGTGTGAATGTGTCTCCTATACCCCCAAACTTAATTTATAAATTGTCCCCAATGTATGAAAATCATGGAAAGAGCTGACGTGGGAGATGGAGAACTAACTGGATTGGCATGGCTCATAGCACACTCCCAAACTTGAACAAATGCACATAGTATCCCTGAAAAAGAAATACGAAAGTAATACTGGAAAACAAAGACAAATACCAAAAATAAACAGTAATAAGAAATAGTAAAAATAACAAAAACAAAAGGATATGATGTGGGGTGCCTCTTATGAGCGCCAAGTTTTATGTCTTCAGCCAAACGTGCACCTCTCTCTCACTCCTGGTCTCTATGTGGTGCTGACGATGAGGCACCCGAGGCGGGAGGTAGTCAGTCAAGAATGGCCTAGAGCATCGCTTTTTGCCTCGTAAAACGTGCTTTTAACCCGTCGATGCACTGATGAACGAGGCATGTAGCCTCCCGATCCTCTCGTCAAATATCAGCTAGCTCACACCGGAAGGAGGATATCTCCTCAAGAATGTGCTGGTACTAGGTGGGTCCCAAGTCCGCATGGTCCTCCTCCCAAGTCTGGCTAGCTACGGGGTCCTCTGCCTCCATAAGATCGTCCTCTACTCTCTCAGTAGCTGGTGCCTGCCCCCGGAGTCCTCTGGGCATATGTGACTGGCTTTGGGTCCACTGATTCTTGCCCAAGAAAGGGTGCTCCTTGACTGGTCTGTCGATGGAGGAGCCCTTAATTCTCTTCTTCTTGAAAATGTATGAGAGGAGGAACAGGAATGGGAGCCCTCAAGCATTAGCAGTGGTGACCTGGCGTGCATGGACGTGATCCCAAAACTTATGGAACTGGCTCTAAATGATCTTAGGGATGGAATACCAAAGACCTCTATGAAAGGCATACAGTGCCTGGAGGAACTAATCCCGCTTCTGAGTCTTGTGTCCCAAAGGGCACACATTACACTGTAGAATGGAATCCACAAGCCAGAGTTGTGGAGGCAACTTGGATCAGCTCCTGTCATTGTTGTGCCTATCTGCGTACTGCCCCGCACATATATCCTCAATGATGGTAAATAAGGAAAAGGACCCCGGCTGCTCATCCAACTAGGTGCCCTTAGATGGATACTCATCATGACAATGGAGGGTAGCGGCTATATTTGATGATGTCACATCAATGTACTTGCCTTGAACGGATGAGGACAAGACACTCGATCTACTGTAGTCGAAAGATAAGTTCTCATATAACTGAACCACGAATCTGGTGTAGGCGATAGAGCAAACAGACTTGAACAAACTCTTTAAACCACGGTGCTTGAATTCTTGCACGGCCCATTGGGTGGCTTTAAAGTTTTTGAAATCGTCGTTTATGTTGAATATGGTTTCGAATAAGATCTCCTGTTGTTCAAAAGTAGGCCGGGATAATTGTGCTTGGCTTCTCAAAGCACGAGATGTGGAGGTAGTGTGCTTTAGCATCCTGGATAAAATTCTGTAGCAGAGGTGCACTCGATCCCAGTATAGTGCGCTTGATCGCACTCTACCTTTGCGCTCGATCATAGTACTCCCTGCGCTCGATCGCACAAGGTCAGGAGTTTTATCAAACAGGTGGTGTGCGATCTGTGAACAAAGTGGAGCTTAACACTGCCTAAAGTGTTCCAATCTCCTACAAAGCACCCAAAAACAACCAAATAGCACAAAGAAAATAGTATATATAAAGTTAATACTTAAAAACAATAACTAATTCTAAAACAACCGAACATGGAAGATATTTTGAGTGATCGTGTGTGGGAGTGAAGGGCTAAACGGGAGTTATCTGTTGGCAGAGAAAGGGTGGGGACGGCAGCGTGGGGCAGCCAGTCATATGGTGGTAAAGTGCGGTGAGTGCAGAGAGTGAACAGAGTGCAAGTGCGGTGGTGAGTGGAAGAGAGTGAGAATGTGCAGAGAGTTAGAGTGAAAGTGAGGAATAAAATGAACTGACCTAAAATAGGCACGTGATCCTCTGTCCTGAGTGTGCTTGATTGCATTGTGAAGTGCATTCGATCGCACTTGTGCATGTGGATGCGCTCGTGCGCCTTTGGGCGTATAGCGAGATTGCGCTCGAGTGCACTAGGAAATGCGCTCGATCACAAGGACAGAATGCCACACCTATGTACTGACTCACTAAATTAACTAAAGAAAAGACAAAAAGTTAAACATAATGAAAAACAATAAACAAAAATCAATAAAGGTGTACCGTACTCAATGGCCTCAGTACCACTGACCTCAATAGAGGTGTTTGAGCTATACGTTTATCAAAGCATGTACTGCTCAAACACCCTCTATAGTAGCTTCAGTGCTAGTCTTTTGGCAGGGAGTACTTAGAGTCCATCTTATGTGGCTCAAGTACTCTTGGTTCTGCTGCATACTGGACAGATTGGAGTGTCAAATCTTCATCTCTTGGTGGCAATTTGATTTCAAGGTATGGCTTTACTCTATGTCCATTCACCATGAATGCCCGATTGCTTTCGGAACCATGAACCTTATTCCTAACCAGCTATTTATCGTGATAGGCTTTGGTTCTTTCCTTGGTGTTCTCATATGCATCATGCCTCGATTCTCCCAGCTCATTCAAATGGAACTTCCTCTTATCACCCGATCTTGGATGCACTGGAGAGGCCTCGGGGAGGTGCACAGCTTCAATGATGTCATCAGTAACATCTTTAGATTTAGGCTCAATTTCTGCTCTCGTGAAACTCTAGGTTAGGGTGGTCTCCAATGGATTAATGTGCTAGACCTGAAAGACTTGCTCAACAATACCTTTCATCATACATACATTAAAATATTCCATATCATCTTTGGATAATTTTAATGCATCAAATATTTTGAATTCTATTTTCTCACCATTTACCTTCATACTAACGATACCCTTTTTCACACAAATTTTTGTATCAGTAGTTCTCATTAAAGGGTCTTCCTAAGATGATGGGCAGAGGTAACGGCATAAGGTATTCTTCCATATCTAATACAATAAAATCAGTAGGTAAAATAAACTCACCTATCTTTACCAAGACATCCTCAAGAATACCTCTTGGTCTTTTAATACTTCTGTCTGTCAATTTTAAGGTGAAGGAAGTTTGTTGAAGCTCCCCCAAACCCAGTGTCTCGAATACAGTGTATGGTAACAAATTGACACTAGCATCTAGATCCAATAATGCTCGCTTAAAAAGCTGGTCACCTATCCTACAAGGAATAGTAAAACTACTTGGATATTTTAGTTTTGGTGGTAGTTTCCTTAGCAATACCGCACTTACCTCTTCAGTTAGAGCCACTGTTTCATGCTCCTGAAACTTCCTTTTATTAGTGCAACAATCTTTCAAAAATTTAGCATATGCAGGAATTTGTTGAATTGCATCTAATAAAGGAATATTAATTGCTACTTTTCTCAAAGTTTCAAAGATATCAAGCAATTTACTTTCTTTCTTTGGCTTTACTAACCTTTGAGGGAATGGTGGGGCATTCACCTTCTCCATTTCACTTACCTTTGATGTGGATGCTTTATCTAGAGATACTTGTGCAGGCTCATCGGCTCCTATGATCTTACCAATTCTGAGAATTGTAACAGTCTTCAGTTGCTGTGTCCTCCTGGATTAGGTAGTGTTTAGGCCGGAAGTTCACCATGTTTTCTTCCACTCAGCTCCTTAGCTAATTGCCCCACTTGTACTTCCAGTCTCTGAATAGTTTGCTCATGCTTTGTATTGATTTGTCTTTGCTTAGTTTGAAATTTTCTTTCTTCTGCCATAAACTGGTCTTGTGAAGTCATCGGTTGTTGTTGTTGAATGGCCAATTGCCTTACAAGACTCTCTAGGTCACTCTTGTTTGATTCTAGAACTAATTGAGCTACCTGTTGGGAGTTCCTTTGCTACCCTTGAAGGTTCAAGGCATTTTGATTATTGCTCCATGAGAAGTTGGGGTGATTTCACCATCTAGGATTGTAGGTATTTGTATATGGATTGTTCTTGGGTGGATAGTTGTTTGGTCCCATATAGTTTGCTTGCTCTGGATCTGCAGATGAATACAAAGGGCAAGTTTCAGTAGTGTGTTCAAAATGAGAACATATAGCACATACCTGTAGTTGTGCAGCTTGTGGACTAGGTGATTTTTTCTGAGGAATCATAGCTTTTACAAGCATATCTAGCTTCCTTTCCATAGCAGTCATCTGATTTGAAGATCCACCATTTAAAGTCACCTCACACATACCTTTGCTCTTAGCTCCTTGTCTACCTCTAGATGAGAATTGTTGGGTGTGCTCACTTAATGTCTCAAACAACTCCATGGCTTCTTCACTGCTCTTTTCCATTAGCACACCTCCACAACCTGAATCCACAATACCCTTATTTAAGTCACTCAAACCTTCATAGAAAGCTTGTACCAGTTCATCTTGAGGTACATTGTGATGTGGGCATTTGAGTAGCAGCTCATTAAAGTGTCCCCATGCTTCGAAGAACAGGTCTCCATCCTTTCGCTGGAAAGATTAAATCTCCTTCCTCATCTGTCTTATCTTTTGTGTTGGGAAAAACTTCTTTAAGAACTTACTAGACAACTCTTCCCATGTGTGGATAGAAACTGCAGGCAATGAATTATACCACAACTTAGTATTATCTTTTAATGAAAAAGAGAAAAGAATTAACCTGATTCCCTCTTGATATAGGCCTCGGATGTGCTAGAACTTGCAGAGATTAAAGAATTCCCAAAGATGCAAGTATGGGTCCTCAGCAGGTGTACCCCTGAAATAAGTCAAAGCACTGAGTATCTGCGGGGATATGTAATAATTGCCTTCTACCTCTTGTTGATAAGCGATGCATGAGGGCTGGTTGAGGTTTCGTGGGATGAAGGATTGCTTCATGGGTCTTCGCTCTGGTGGCAGTTGGTTATCAAGCTGTTCTACCATTGGTACCTTTCCCTCGAATTCTTCTTCTTCCTCCTCAACGTTGTCTTTAAGCCTCTGTTGAATGGTCCGCTCAACCTCTGTATCAAGTGGAAAGATGGTTGAATACTTGGATCGAAGTCCTTGCATGAATCAGCTAAAAATTTTTAGTGCAGTAGTTTCAGTATTGCTGGACTTACGCTCGATCACACCAAGAACAGCACTCGATCGCAGTGCGCTCAATCACAAGGCCAAAAACCTGAAACAGAAAAAAAAAAAAAAAAAAAAAACAGACAAAAAAACAAAAACTTAGAATTTTTAGATTTTTGATAAAAATAAAACTTAATAAAATAAAATAAAAATGACTAAACTAAACAAAAATAATTCTAAATAGAATTTAATGCAATCTCTGGCAACGGCGCCAAAAACTTCTTGTGCAAAAATATACCTAAATTAATAAGCAAATATTTGAACAGTTTTACTTGCAAGTGTAAAAGGTCAACAAAATAGTATAATGTGCAAATGCGAGATTATCTCCACAGGGATTGGTGAATTTCGCTTTAGAATTAGTTTCGCAATATAAAATGATAAAATAAATATTGAGTTTGAATCAATGATGATAAAAGTATAGGGCTATGATATCCACCACTAATCATACTTTCCCAATAAATAATGTGTCAATGCTTTAACCGTACTACGAATACCTAATGTTGTCAACCTAAGGGCATGGTGTATGCTCCTTAAGCTATTGATTTCCCTAAGCCATGAGTCAAGCATGGTGTATACTCTAACTCTTTTTCTTTCTTAAAGGATTTAGCATGGTGTATACTAAGTTGTTCTTGAAGAGAGCATAAGTTCTGTGAAAATCGACAAACACACAAGACCTAGGGCATATTATATACTCCCGGTTTCCCATGTTGATTAACTCAAGAATCCGGCGTGGATTTCTTTTGTTACGATTATTAAACCCAGGACTCGGTCATCTAAATTGATTTAATTAACTAATCCATACCACATGCAGATGTTGATCGTGCAAACACATATGAGGAATTCGATAAAAGAAGCATTAATCAATTAAAGCATCATCATACAACTATTGCAAAGGCAATAATACTCATATATGGAAAAGCATAATTAGGGCTTCAATCGAGCCCTACTAGTAAGTTAGTTACATATGGTTTTGATGATAAACATCTTCATAATGTAAAATAAAGAGAAAAGAATAAACCTGAAAATACTTCCTAGAAGAGTCGTCAATTCCTCTCCCAAAATCTCTTCTCCAAAAGCTCCAACTAAAAGCCAGCCCTGGTTTCTGTGTTTACAGACCTATTTATAAGGTTTTGGGACACCTAGAAACCCTAGCTCGTAAAACAAAACCCTCCAAAAACTTTCCAAAACAGGTTCTACCGTTTTACTGCTCGTGTGCGCTCGATCACATATTGGTGCGCTTGAGCCTTCTTCTTGTGAACACGAGTGCTGGTGCGCTCGATCGCACACATCTGTGCTCGATCACACTATTCATCTGCCAGTTCTTCTAGTTTTTGTTTTTCAATCCAGATAATGCTCCTTTTTCTTTAATATCCTAGGAAAACGCAGAAAAAAAATAAAATAGCACGAAATAACACAACTAGGAACTTAACACATGTAAATTAAGGGGCTTAAATACGAATATTTAAGCACTCATCAAGAATCATAAAACAAAAATCTTAGGATTCGACACACGGATTTGTGGAATTGATAAAAGGAAAACAAAGATGAGAAATTGAAACAAGATTTGAAAGGATTTAATCTAATATCACACACTTTTTTTCTTTAAACTAGAAATTCATTCTTTCTTTTTTTTGAATTTTTGCCCTTTTTATTTTTTATTTTTTAATAAAACAAAACAAAAGATAAGCAAACCTACAACTAGAACCAGCTCTGATACCAAATGATATGATCCATGCCAAGAACTAAGAAATTGATGGATCAAGAAGGATTACAAGATCGTCTAGAAACATATTTATGTGAGACCGTGACCCATTGCTTATATTGAAGCAAGAACCTTGGTATAATGAAAATGCCACAATCAATTATGGAATGATTGATTAATAAGTCGAAGATGAACGCCACGGAAACTCCGATAAGTTTAGAAGTTCTAAAAGAATCAAAGAGAATTTTCTCTTACAAAGTATGAATGAAATCTGAATTGTCTTCTTCCAAAAAGTCAATAGCTATTTAAATACATTAGGATCACAAATTGGGCAGCTAAAAGCTTCCAAATAATCTGCCCAAAATTCATCCAAAATTAGAAAAATGAAACTAAAGAATAAGAAACAAACCTAAATTCAATTCTGGTAACCTAAAAATCCAAAAAAGAAAGTACCTAAATTGGCATGCAAGCCTTACAATTCAGCAATTAAATTAATAAGGAAACAATTAAGAAAAAGGTAATAAGAAAAATTATAGCCAGCCATTTTCCTTGATGAGCCAAAAAAAAAACGAGTAAGTCTCCAATTTTGGGAAACTAAGTTTTAATTCACAATCTTGAGTTGCTAGATTATTCCAAAGCTTGAATCATGGAAACTCATCCTTGTGGATCACGTATAGCATCATCCTTGGGCCCCCAAAGATGGTTCCTAGCCCAAATGTGTTGAACCAGCCCATTGAGAGTTTTCTTGAATCTTTTAGCTCGAGTCCTTGTAACTGGACCAATTGGAACTTGAATAGGATCTGCATCCCATTTGTTAGCCGTGTCCTCATTAGACACAACCCTTCAATCTCACAACACTTTAATTCCATAAGATTAGATGTTCCAAGATTTGATGGCTTGGATCTTTCAAGGTGGATATTCATGGCTAAACAATTCTTTGAGTATCACCAAACTCTAGATGATCAAAGACTTGTTATAGCCTCTTTTCACATTGAGGGCCATGCACTCTCCTTATATCAGTGGATACATAGCAATGGCTGGATTCAAAGTTGGAAATAATTTTCAGGAGCACTGTAACTAAGGTTTGGTCCATCATGGTTTGATGATTATACATGAGCATTGTCCAAATTAACTCAAGAATCTATTGCAGCTGAGTATCAATTCAAAATTTGAGATGTTGTCTACCAAGGTTTCTGGGTTGCAAGAATCATTCTTTATCAGTTTCTTCATATCAGGTCTGAAACCTTAATTAAGAAGATAATTATTAGTGGCTCAACCTATTTTCTTAATACGGACAATGGCTATGGCTCGATTGCAAGAAGATAAATACAATGAAATAAGGCAATCCTTTAAGACTCAGTGGCCAAGAGGACCAATGGCTCCAGAACTATTGAAGACACTATTATGGGACCACCAAAGATAGTAACCACTCCAACTACCACCAATAGAAGATTAAGTCCTGCTGAGATGCAATCTAGAAAGAGAAAGGGTTGTGTTATAATTGTGATGAAAAGTACTCTAAAATTCGTAAGTGTAAAAGATAAATTTTCTTGATAGTGGGAGAAGATGAGGATGAAGGTAATCATACATTGCCTTATCTAGAGAATCAAGATGAAGATGAGGAAACAGGACTTCCAAAAGTCAATATGCATGATCTAGTAAGGCAATTGAACCCAATAACCTTTTAGAATTACTGGTACTTATGGGGAACACTAGCTATAGGTACTCATTGATAGTGGTAGCACCTATAATTTCATACAAGAAATGGTTGTTGTCAAGTTAGCCTTACCAATCTCTCTAGCTAAATCATTTAAGGTGTATGTGGGTAATGGAGACTATCTCAATTGTACAAAACAATGTACTGTAGCAGCCATCAATCTCCAAGGGCATATTTTCATAATAGATCTCTTCATCATTCCTATACAAGGCACTGAAGTGGTACCGAGAATCCAATGGTTAGAGTTATTGGGACATGTCCTAATAGATTACAAGAGTCTATCTATGAAATTTCAGTGGCAAGGCAAAACTATTCAATTGAGGGAATCTCATCTACAGTAGGATCCTTTACACATGAAACATCTTAAGAAACTGGCTAAAAGAGCAGGGATTGCTTCTTTTTATCACATGGTAACTTGTGCAGCACCAACACAACAATTTCAAACTAAAGATGCAGTACCAGAAGTTGTGTAGTCCTTACTACAAGAGTTCAAGTTTATCTTCAAAGAGCCAACTCAGTTACTTCCATAAAGGGATTTTAATCATCAGATCCATCTGATTCTAGATCTTCTCATGTAAATGCCAGGCTCTACAAGTATCCTCATTTTCAAAAAACAAAAATTGAAAAGTTTGTATCTGAAATGCTACAAACTATAATCATTAGACCAAGTCATGGTCCCTTTTTCCTCTCATGTACTATTGGTTAAAAAGAATGATGGCTCTTGGAGGTTCTGTATTGACTATAGGGCTTTCAATTCCATTACAGTTAAAGATAGATTTCCAATTGCCACTATTGAAGAACTATTAGATGAACTACATGGTGAAAATCTGTTTTCCAAATTAGATTTAAGAGCTGATTATCACCAAATTCAAGTGAAACCTGATCATATCTACAAGACAGCCTTTAGAACTCATCAAGAACATTATGAATTCTTAGTGATGCCTTTTGGCCTCACCAATGCTCCTTCTACATTTCAGGCCACCATGAATTGAGTTTTTCAACCCTATTTGAGAAAATTTGTTTATGTTTTCTTTGATGACATACTTGTTTACAGTTCATCTTTCACTGATCATTTACAACACTTGAGAACTATCTTATTATATGCCAAACTTAGCAAATATTTATTTTGTCAATCATCAATAGAATATTTAGGCCATATTGTCTGTATTGATGGAGTAAGGCTAGATATTTCTAAAATTAAGTCCATGCTGGAATGGCTAGTTCCAAAAAATATAAAACAATTAAGGGGTTTCTTAGGTCTTATAAGCTATTACATGAAGTTTGTACAAGGGTATGCCACTATAGTTTCCCCCTTGAATGATCTTTTTTAAAATAAAAAAAAAGCCTATTCATGGACTTTAGACCCATGACGGCTTTCAACAATTTGAAACAAGCTATAACAAAAGTGCTAGTATTGACTCTACCATATTTCAATAAGCCTTTTGAGGTAGAGACAGATGCTTCCAATATAGGTATTGGAGCAGTTCTACAACAACAAGGACATCATATTGCTTTTTACAACAAGAAACTTAGTAGTAGAATGGTTGAAGCATCCATTTATGTTAAGGAATTATTTTCCATCACCCAAGTTGTTCTGAAATGGAGTCAATATCTATTGGGCAGGAAGTTTATTAGAACTGATCACAGAAGCCTAAAAAATCTATTAAACCAAGTTATCCAGAGTCCAGAACAATATCACTACCTTAACAAATTACTTGATTATCAATACAATATTGTGTATAAACCTGGTAGAGAGAATGCAACAGTTGATGCTCTATCCAAACTTACGGACAACCCTATTAACAGTTGTTGACTCGTATTTGATTTTAAAAATGACAAAACACTACTCTAATTACATTAACAGTTTTAGTGAAGTGTTTAAGCGGTAAAAGCATTCATGACCTAAACAAAGATGCAAGAACTCAACGCAATTCAAACACCAAAACAATACATAAGATCTAGAATAGGCATTAAGGTAATTGAAACAATTGTAAATCTCTTATCTTTAATTATATAGCTTGATCTGTGGCTCAATTTACAAAAGACTTTGACAAAACCAAAATACAAAAAGTTTCTAAGTAAAAAACTGTTTTTTGAAAAAGGAAAACTGGGTTGAAGGTCAACCCAATCGACTGGGTTCATATACCAATCAACTGGGAAATGGGACAGAAAATTCCCAGTCGATTGGTATTGAGGGTCCAGTTGACTAGTAACTGGGACAGAAAGTTTCCAGTCAATTGGTGCTTAGGATCCAGTCGACTGGTGCTTAGGAACTAGTCGACCGGTACTCTCTCTTAGCCTAAAAAAGTGAAATTTCTTACTTTGCCTATTCGACTGGTACAAGGACCCAGTCGATTGGTAATTCAAAAGATATGACCGTTTGAGATGCGAGACTTGAGCATTTAATGCCCTAAACTTACCAAGTCAGTGTCAAATGGCCATATTAATTCAAGGCTATATAAACCCACTTCAATGAGCATTTAAAATAAGAAGAGAACACATTCAATTCACAAGATAGCTCATTAATCATCAAAAGCTTTGAAATATTTATTGTTGAGCTATTCTTCCAGCTTGTTCTTGAAAGAGATATATTGTTCATTTGTAAAAGCATTTATTGTTATCTCTCTACCATTTACTTTATAGCAAATATCATTTATTGTAAAAGGGAAAGAGTTATAATAACTTTTAGAGTGTTTAGGATTAAACACTTCATTGTAACTTCTGTGAGGAAGAGATTAACTTCTGTGAGGAAGTGATTAACTTCCGCGAGGAAGAGATCGGTTGTAAGGTTTATACAACACCCATGAAGTTGTACGACTAAAGTTTTAGTGGATTACTTCAAGGAGGTTTCTTGAAGAGAGTGGACATAGGGTCGGAAGGAATCCGATATTGCTGAACCACTATAAACGGAATTTGCATTTTCTCTTCCTTAAACTCTTTACTTTCAAGCATATTACTTGTTTGTGTGCTTTGTGCATTTAACTGTTTAAAAACTTGCAAAGTAATTAGCAAAAGTTTTTAAAACCTAATTCACCCCCTCTTGGGTTTGAACCTTGGTTTACAATTGGTATCAGAGCCTCGTACTCAATTTCGGGCTTAAAATCCTTGAGTTGATCTGATGGCATCAAATAACTATACTAAAGAGCATTCCTCTATTAGGCCTCCCTTGTTCAATGGCTCCAACTATAACTATTAGAAAAATAGAGTAAATATCTTTGTCGAATGACAAGATTACAATCTATGGAGAGTCATTGAAGAAGGACCTAGAATTCCTAAAAAGGAAATAATCATTGGAGAAATCAATATACAATGCCTAAACTCAAAACAAAGTTTAATGAAGAAGATTGTAGAATGATATCTCTCAATAGTAGAGCAACAAGCATGTTACATTGCTCTCTAGATATAGCTGAATACAATAAAAATTTTGCATGTGTTTCAGCTAAAGAAATTTGGGACAAGCTACAAGTTACATATGAAGGAACTAGCGAAGTTAAAAAATCAAAAATATATATGCTAGTGTCCAAATATGAAACTTTCAAAATGTCTCCAAACGAAACTATTTCTCCAATGCACTCACGTTTTACTACCATCGTTAACATTTTGAAGCTTCTTGGTAGGAACATTGAGGAATTTGAACTAACGAGGAAGATCTTAAAGTCTTTTTCATCCACTTGGAAAGCAAAGAAGACGGCCAGAATGGAGGCCAAAGATCTCGACAAACTAGATGTCAAAACACTCCTCGGATCATTATTGACATATTAGATGGAAGAAATAAATCTCGTTGTCAATAATAATGAGAAGAAAGACAAGCAAATTGCTTTCAAAACCTCTACGAGCAACAAAGATGAAGAAAAAGAAGAAGAGGTAGAGAGCAGTGAAGAAGATGGTGAGATAGCTCTAATCACCAAGAGGTTTCACAAGTTCTTGAAGAAGAGCAAGAAACCTTACACAAAGGATCCCACTCCAAAAAGGGAACCACTTGTGTGTTATGGTTCCAAGAAGCCCAGTCACATCAAAGTCGATTGTACAGCAACAAGCAAACCATATAAGAGCTTCAAAAAGAAAGCTATGATTGCAACCACATGGAGTGATGACGAAAAAGAAGATTCTTCTTACAATGAGGTCAGATATGAGGAAATTGCCAACCTATGTCTAATAGCAATCGATGACGAAAATGAAGTATCAAATTCTTCCCCTTCTAATAATAACATTGTTAGTAGTAGTGAAGAATTAATTGAGGTTATAAATGAAATGCATGAAGAATTGAAGAAATTCGATTCTAGGAATACCACCCTAAAAAAAGAAGTCGCATCTCTTTCTAAAGAGATAGAAGGCTTAAAGGAAGAAAAAAAAAACTATTTTCCATGTTTTATGATTCTTCACAAGATTTTCTAAAAAATGAAAATGAAAATTTAAAGAAGAAAATAATGGATTTGAATAGCACTATATCTAGACTTATGCTTGAAAAAGAAAAGCTAGATGAAGTGTTATCTTGCCAAAGATTAAGTGGAGAAAAATTTGGGTTAGTTTATTCTCCATTAGGTAAGCAAAAATCAAAAGAGACTTTATTCATGAAAGCAACATGTGTGAACGAAGCCTCAACTTCCAAGGCCACTAGCAAGATCAAAAGTAGTCCTTCAATATATGCTAGTAGGTCTAAGAATGTAAATTTAAATTCTAATGCATATACTAGAATGAAGCATCCTAGAAATACTCATGCATATATGTATGCTCACTCAAGAAATGCAAATGCTAGGAATAATAATTTAAGGAATGCATATACTAGAAATACACATCCTAGGAATAACCATCATGTGCATCATATAGATAATATGTATACTCATAACTTGCACACTATACATGAACATCCAAGGAATTACCATCATGTGTATTCTAGAAATAATATGTATGCTCACACCACAAGTGTACATCCTAAGAGCTACCATCATACAATTCCTAGTAATAACATGCATCATAGAAACATGTATACTAGGAATGCTTATACAAGGAACTATAGACATGCACAATTAAGAAATCCTAGAAATTTCAATAACTATTATCCTATGATTATGCATCATCAACATGTCTATAATTATAGAGCACCTTATAATGTTAAGAAAGTATGGGTCCCCAAAGGAACCGTATTTTTTAGGACTAACCTCAAAGTATCCAAGAAATTTTGGGTACCTAAGAGTGCAATTATGTATCATTGTGTAATGTAGATATGTCTCCACACCAAGGAAAAAGGTAACTATTGGTACCTTGATAGTGGATGCTCAAAGCACATGACCAATGATCAAACCATGTTCAAAGGGCTAACTCTAAGGGATGGCAGACATATCACCATTGGAGATAACACAAAGATAAAGATCATCAGGCATGGAAAAGTTGGTAACGATTTCTCAACCATTGATCATGTATTATATGTGCAAGGCCTTAAACCAAATTTGCTTAGTATTAGTCAACTATGTGACAAAGGTAACAAAGTCATATTCGAAACCTCTCATTGTCTAGTTATAGACATCAAGAGTAACAAGATCAAGTTTGTTGGCCATAGACACGAAAATGTCTATATAGTTTATTTAAAATCTTTGCATTCAGAAAATGAAAAATGTTTTCCCGCATTTAGTGAAAACCTATGGCTATGGCATAGAAGACTTGGCCATGTGAATATGGATTTGCTTAAAATCATTTCAAGAAAAGATTTAGTCATTGGACTTCTAAAAATCAAATTTGAAAAAGACAAGGTATATGATGCTTGTCAAATGGGAAAACGAACTAGAATTTCTTTTAAATAAAAAAAATATAGTCTCAACTACTAGACTATTGGAACTTCTACATATGGACTTGTTTAGTCCAATAAGTACCATAAGTCTAGGTGGCCATCAATGTGTTCTTATTATTGTTGATGACTATTCAAGATATATCTTTGTTATTTTTATTGCTTACAAGGATGAAGCTTACAAAGGATTTGTGAACTTTTGTAAAAAAGGTTCTGAATGAAAAAAGTTATTTTTATTTCTAGTATAAGAAGTGATCATGGAAAGGAATTCGAAAATCAAAGCTTTTCAAAATTTTGTGATGAAAAGGGAATTGATCACAATTTTTTAGCACCTAAAACTCCTCAACAAAATGGAGCTGTTGAGAGGAAAAATATAGTTCTAGAAGAATTTGCAAGAACAATGCTTTGTGAAAATAGTTTGCCAAAATATTTTTGGGCGGAAGTCGTAAACACTTATTGCTATGTTTTAAATAGAGTATTAATTACACTTATGCTAAATAAAAATCCGTATGAATTATGGAAAAGTAGAAAGCCTAATATCTCTTATTTTTGTGTCTTTGGTTGTAAATGCTTTTTCCTAAATAACAATAAAACTAACTTGGGTATATTTGACTCAAAGATCGATGAGGGGATATTCTTAGGATATTCAACCTCTAGTAAAGCTTATAGAGTTTTTAACAAGAGAACTCTAGTGGTTGAAGAATCCGTACATGTAGCCTTTGATGAGTAACCCAGTTAGTAGTAGAGTAGTTTCTTTTAATTATGGTGCAGATTTTGTTCCAAGAATGGAAACACCTACTCCTATTGTTGACCCGAAGAAGAACCAACCTCAAACAAGTCAAGAGGTAGATGCTCTCAATCTTGATCAACCATCTATAAGTCAACAAGAGGATAGTCTTCTCAAAGATTGGAGATATATGAATTATCATACAATTAATCAAGTGATTGGTGATCCTTCACAAGGGTAAGAACTCGTTCCTCTATTAGAAATATTTGCAATTGTGTAGCTTATTTATCGCAAGTAGAATCTAAGACTTTTGTAGAAACCGAGAAAGATGGTGATTAGATAAATGATATGTAAGAAGAATTAAATCAATTTGAAAGAAACAAAGTATGAAATCTAGTTCCTAGACCAAAGAATCACACTATAATAGGAACTAAATGGGTATTTAGAAATAAGATGGATGAAAATAGAATAGTAACTAGGAACAAGGCTATACTAGTTGCTAAGGGATATAATCAAGAAGAATGAATAGATTTTGATGAGACTTATGCTCCCGTAGCTAGATTAGAAGTTATTCGAATGTAATTGGCATTTGCATACTTTAATAAGTTTAAGTTATTTCAAATGGATGTAAAAAGTGTCTTTTTAAATGGCTTTATAGAAGAAAAGGTGCATGTTGAACAACCTATTAGATTTGAAAATCCTAGTCTTCTAAACCATGTCTATAAGCTTTCTAAAGCTCTATATGGGTTGAAGTAAGCTCCAAGAGCATGATATAAAAGATTAAGTAAGTTGTTGCTTGAAAATGATTTTACAAGAGGAAAAATAGACACAACTCTCTTCACAAAAACTCACAAAAATGACACACTACTAGCCCAAATGTATGTTGATGATATTATATTTGGTGGGCCCCCAACTTGTATATATACATGTAGTATGAGTAAACTTAACTTACGTTTACCAAACTCGTTAGTTTTCTTTCCATTACACGTCTTCTTTAAACACTTGGGGACCGAAAAAAATGTGGAAATAGCAAAATTTTGAAAGGGTTTACAGTGAAAATTTTTACGAGAAGCTATCGGAAAAATAGAAGGTGCTGACGAACACTGACCGGAGGAAATTTCGGAGATGAACGGGAAGGGCAAGGAAGTGACTCACGGGTAGCTTTAAGTGCTACGTGATGAGTTGGATTTACTTTAAGTAATCTAAATAAGAAAATCGAATATCTAGTAATAATATTAAAATAAATTGTTAGTTTTACTTTGGTGGTAGATAAAATTTAATTGATATGTATGATATAAATTTTGGACATGTAGTAAATTATTAAGGAAGAAATAATATTTTTGGCAATAATAAGTAAATTTACTAGTAAAAGTAATAAGTGAAATTCTTAATGAGCTATGGTTGATGGGTAATATGAATTATAAGGAGATGAAATTTTATGAATCTTGACAAGTTAAAATGGATGATTTGATATGAATTATTATGAGGGGAATTTAGTGGAATTTTTGTAACAAGTTGAGGAAAGATATGATAGCTAATTTTAAATAATTGGAGTTCCCGTGTTATTTATATTACTGTCCATATGCATATTTCATATCATTATTCATGTGCATATGAATTTAATAATATAACCGAAAGAACCGGAAAAAGGGCTAGTCTAATGGAACAACCATGATAGTTGGTATATGCTGGAATTAAAAGGGACACCGTGACAGCCGGTATATGCTGTAAATAAATTTCGTGACAGTCGAAAAAAGCTGTAAAGAACCGGGAATGGGCTAGTCTAAGATAATAATAACCTGTCGGCAGGTGGGGAGACGTCTCCATCATAATCATTCACGCATTGCATCTGCTTTAATTATTGCTTGCATTTATTGAAATGCTGATGTGTGAGGTATTATGGTAAATATAATTATAGTTGGATTGGCCTTACAAAGAGATTGTTACAATGAGAAAAAGATTTAGAAATATGATAAGATAGAAATTTATTAAATGTTTAGACATTATGCTATTATCCAGTTATAGGAGAAATAAATGATTAAATATTATCTGACTATTTATGAAATTGGAATACTTTTAGTAAATTTAATTCACTGAGCTTGTGAAGCTCACCCCTCATTATACAATGATTTCAGGTAGCAAACAGGATAAGTAGTCTGGTGAGGTTAAGGGTCAAACAGATTCATTCTCTGTAAGCCACGTACGTGTCAATATCCTCAGACTATTGAGAAAAATGAAATAAATATTTTATTTGTAAATATTCATGCATTTTATATATTATGTGTAAATTAATATCGGATTTTTTATCTTCACTGTTGAAGATTTAAAATAAAAAATTTCTGTTGGTATTAATTATTGTTGCATATATGTGTTGTGCTGGGATTCTCAAAATGTGATAACACCGTCTCGAGGGTGGCCAACCCAGGATGGGTCGTTACAAATCTACTCCAAGGTAGGGAGGAACATAAGGATTGGTGCTGAGGATGATAGCAGTGAGGAGGATGACAAGGTTTGTGGTGATGCAGCTCCTCTTACTGCGATGGACACTGATAAGCGAGCACTTAGTCCACAGCATGGTGGCTATAGTGTTGGTCAGGCTGGATACAATAACTTACTTCAGGCTATGATGAGCCTCCAGCTATCCATGCAGTCCAGATTCCAGAGTTTGAGCTCTTCTATCAATCACATGCATAGTAACCTCCGCACACTCCGAGACGATTTCGAGCTGCACCGAGAGCATACAGAGGGCTCATTGGCTAAGATTCGGGATTTTCTTCGAGATGGATCTGATTCCCCTGCTCGTTGAGCTTTTTCTATTATTGATATGTACATCTGTAGCTCCATGGATACTTAGCACGAACATTTTTACATACATTCATATACTTGTACTAGAAATTCAATTTCTATGAGTTTATGATGTATGGTTGTTTGTATATGAATGCTTACTTTTTAGTTATTTAGATTCTCACTCATATACAAGCTTTCCTTTTAAGATATATGATTGCTAAACTTGAGCATTTTTTGCTCTTCTCTATGCTTTAACTGATCACACTTGTGTGCAAACTTCTGATTCTTTTTGGGACATCTTTCCAATTCCGAATCATGACAAGTTTTTGCACATAGGTTTGTTTTTACCCTATCTTCATCACTATGATGTCCAAATTGCTTATTTTTTGAGTTTACACCCCATTTTCAGCTGTTTTCAAAACAATGGAGAAAATTGAGAAAAATCAATATATAAGAGAAAACTGTATGTAAACTTAGAATAGAGTATATATTTAGGGGGAGTATTGCTCCGAACATGTTGAAAAATGTAATACTGTCTTGCATTGATTGGTTGGGTTGATATAACTGTATATAAACTGCGTTTGAATGCTTAACAGGTTGGCTTTTATCAGAAAAACAAAGGAGACTCTGCCCAAATTTTTCTAAAACCCAACAGTTAATTTTCAAAACTGTTTTTTTTTTCTCTCTTTAGCTTTGTCATCATCAAAAAGGGGGAGATTGTTGACTCGTATTTGATATTAATAATGACAAAACACTACTCTAATTGCACTAATAGTTTTATCCAATGTTTTCAGAGGCGAGGCGTAAGTCCCGAGGCGTTGGAGCGTAAGTCTTTTGAAATGTTGGGGAGTTTTGAATAAAATAATATTAATTAAATTATAAAAATATTTAAAAATTAAAATAATATAAATAAATTAATTATCAATAAACTTTACTAACTTAAGACCTATGAATGAATATTTATCAAAATATTTGCACACAAATATCAAACAATTTGATGAAAATTTTAATCACATATGATATTAGACGTACACTATCGTTTGTTGTATATGTATCCATCAATTTACACTATGGTCCTCTAACATAGTGGTTCCATTTGTAATGACATCCAATCAAAATGTTGAAAATTTAAAATTCTGACCTAAAAAGCTGAAAATCCAGGTAAGTTTTTTGAATCTTTTGGGGCGTTTTGACTTTTTAATAAAATAATATTAATTAATTAATTAGAATAGTAAAATAAAAAATAATTTAATTTTTAACAAAGTTTAATACATTACTAACTCTTTATAGTCTGATAATTATAATTTTATAAATATTAATATATATTTATATAAAGTGTAATTTATATATATTGCTATAATTTGTAAGTGATTAATTAAATAGTTTGTAATTATTATTAAACTAGATAACACTTATTATATATTTATGAAGTGTAATTATATCACATCAAGAGTACTAGCTAAGTGGTAAGGCCTATAGCACATTAGGTCATGAGTTCGAGCCACAGGGAAGAAGAATTAGGAGAGGTTGACCAAAACGACGTAGTTTTGGATAAATGGGCTGATTTCATTTGACCTAAAACGACCTCGTTTTGAGGTTGCCAAAAAGAAAAGGCCCCAACTCAATCGACTGGTCCATATACTAGTTGACTGGGATATGAGACAGAAAGTTCCCAGTCGACTAGTATATGAACCCAGTCGACTGATACTCTTCCTTAGCCTAAAAAAGTGAAATTTCTCACTCAACTTAATTGACTGGTACAAGGACATAGTCGACTGGTAATTCAAAAAATATGACCGTTTGAGGTGCGAGACTTGAGCATTTAATACCCTAAACCTACCAAGTCAGTGTCAAACGGTCATATTAATTCAAGGCTATATAAACCCACTTCAATGAGCATTTAAAATAAGAAGAGAATACATTCAATTCACAAGATAGTTCATTAATCATCAAAAACTTTGAAATATTTATTGTTGAGCCATTCTTCAAGCTTATTCTTGAAAGAGAGATATTGTTCATTTGTAAAAGAACTTATTATTATCTCTCTACCATTTACTTTACAGCAAATATCATTTATTGTAAAGGAAAAAGAGTTGTAATAACTCTTAAAGTGTTTAGGATTAAACACTTCATTGTAACTTCCGTGAGGAAAAGATTAACTTCTATGAGGAAGAGATCGGTTGTAAGGTTTGTACAACACCCGTGAAGTTGTACGACTAAAGTTTTAGAGGATTACTTCAAGGAGGTTCTTTGAAGAGAGTGGGCGTAGGGTCGGAAGGAATCCGATATTGCTGAACCACTATAAACAGAGTTTGCATTTTCTCTTCCTTAAACTCTTTACTTTCAAGCATATTACTTGTTCGTGTGCTTTATGCATTTAATTGTTTAAAAAATTGCAAAGTAATTAGCAAAAGTTTTTAAAACCCAATTCACCCCCCTCTCTTGGGTTTAAACCTCGGTTTACAACAATGATCCCAGTTTCAGTATCATAGAGGGTTAACTGATGACTACAGTAACAACTTCTACATTTGAATTCCTGAATCAGTTACAACAGGAGAATTTAACAAACCATGAGTTTGTAGCTTTACAACAAGCTTTCCAAAATGGTAACCTCATTAATCCTGAGTATCAACTGAAAAATGGTTTGTTGTATTACAAAGAAAAATTGAGGATTGCTTCAACTTCTTCACTTAGGACTACTATTATGGTAGAATTTCATGCTACACCTACTGAAGGACATGTTGGAATTTTAAAAACTTTCATGAGGATTTCAGTAAGTTTTTATTGGCCAAGAATGAAATCTATTGTCAAACAGTTTTCCACTCATTGTATGGTCAGCCAATAAATTAAATTTTCTACAACATTACCATTTAGTCTTCTACAACCCTTGCACATTCTAGAACAAATATGGTAAGATATCATTATAGATTTCATTACTAGCTTACTTAGTTTCAAGGACACATAATGATTATGGTAGTAGTTGATAGGTTGTCAAAAGGTACTCATTTTAGAAGATTACCTATGAACTTCATTGATGAAAAGGTTACCAAATTATTTGCTAAAATAATGGTCAAGTTACATGGAATTCCCAGGTCTATCATTTCTGATAAAGACTCAGTTTTCTTAAGTAATTTCTGGTAACATCTCTTCAAATTCAGTGGGACAAGTATTAATATGAGTTCAACCTACCATCCTCAAACAGATGGCCAAATTAAAGTTCTCAACAGGAGTTTAGAGTAGTATCTTTAATCCTTTGTTCATGAGCAAGCCACTTTTTGGTCTAAATTCTTACTATAGGCAGAATATTGGTATAACACTTTCTATCACACTGCTATAAACATGACTCACCATTTATGGTAGGCCTCCTCCGACTCTTATTTTCTACATCAGAGGTTCCTCCCATATTGAAAATTTGGATCAAGAATTAACCACTTAATAAGCCATTCTTCAACAATTAAAGCAACATTTATAAGTTGCTCAGGTTATAATAAAGCAGTTTGCAGATCATAAATAGAAAAAGAAATTTCTTTTGCTATAGGTGAGTGGGTTCTTGTTAGACTACAACCTTATAGACAATGATTTGTGGCTTACAGACTTCATCACAAGCTAAGTAAAATATTTTATGGCCCTATTGAAGTATTACAAAAAGTAGGATTAGTAGCCTATAAACTAGCTTTGCTTGCCACCAGAAAATCCATCCAGTATTCGATGTGTCTTTCCTGAAGAAGTTTCATGGTGATCCTACTCAAATAGTTGCCCTTCTACCTTCTTTGGTTGTAGGCAACCAACTTGTCATTATGTCTATGGACATACTTGGTTAAAGGCTAATCATCATCGACCAGCAACATGTTAAGCAAGTTTTGGTACAATGGCAAGGTTTGGCATTAAAATATACTTTTTGGGAAAATTTATAGAAATTATCTTAGCTTTATCTTCATTTGAACCTTGAGGACAAGGTTATTTTTTATAAGGGTGGGATTGATAGGAATACAGAAAATAGCCCTGTAACACTAGAACAAAGCTAAATAGCTGCAAATGCACATCAATTGTTACCAAAATTGCCAATAGAAGATAATAATTCCATATCAGAGGGTCTAGACTAAACCAAAATAAGGAATAAAAAGGAACCAAAGTGGACCAAAGACTATGATGTAACTTACAGTAACAAGAAAGAAGTAAAAGAAAATCAAAGGGGAAGTTAGTTAGTATTTAGTTAAAAAAATTGCGTTATGTTACAAGAATTTTTAGCCTCTTTTGCCCTTGTTGTAATTATCATAGTTCTCATTCTTGATTTTTCAAGCATTGAACTATAAATAAGTCTAATCATTGTAAACGGAGTTTGATTCAGAAATAAAAAAATTTCCTTTGTATTCTCTCCGTCCTTTTTTCCTTTTTTTCTCTACCATAAGGAGTTGTTCACTAGCTATAATTAGTGAAATTACAAAATACCAAGAATTGGTGTTCTAACATTGAAGAGGAACAATGAGAAAGGGAGGAGAATGAGAAAAAGAATGAGGAAAAGGGGGAAAAGGGATGGAGAAGAAAGAAAAAAGGAAGAAAAAGAGGATTTTTGCAAAGAGTAAAATGGAGAGGAAAAAAAATTGATCTAAAAAAAGTGGAATAGATTCTTTCCATTCTCCCGAGACAAAAAAAAATAGAATCAATATTAAGTTAATCTTAACCTAATCCAAATAAATAATATGTAAGAGTAAACCAAACATGAAGTAAAGACGAGAAAATTTCAAAAATACCCTTATAATTTACTATAAACTACAAATGCACCCTTTTATTTTAAATGTATACAAATGTACCTCTCGATCCAACCGTAGTTAGTCAACTATGGTAAAAATACCGTCAAAACGACCACCTTTTCAGGATTTGATAATGCATGGACAAAAATGCCTTCTCCTCATAAATTCATTTGGATGTTTGTTTTCCTCTCGCTACCTCTCATCTCTATCTTCTTCATCTTTCTGCTCTCTCTATGTTTTTCATCATCGATACCCTAGCTCTTAATTCCTGTTAAACAAGAAAAAAATGTCGATTTATTTCAAATCAAAATCAAGAGGAGAAATTCACTATGCAACAGTGACAAGTTACCCATCAAGTTTTTTTTTTTTTTTTTTTTTTTTGTGAGTGCTCTCTTCAAAAATTAAAACCCACGAAAAGAGAAATCACCACCTTATTTCACTGTACTTTGTTAATAAGAACACAACAACAAGAAGAGAGAAATTGAACCCAAAAGAAATCAATGGATTCATGCCCTTCTGTACGAGTCCTCATCGGTAACTTAGCCCTCAACTTTTTGGTTTTCTCCTCCAAACCTTCCCTTCCCAGGAGCCATCCTTCGACGGTCCCTTGCTACTACAAATTCAAACTCAAAAACTTCCTTCACCAACTAGCCACCGTCCTTATTATTCAACAACAACAAAAAACCGAAACCTTGAACCATTTAGCAACAACACGAATCACATCTCTATTGCTGTATACTTCAATCTCAACAATACCTAGATCGACAAATTGATTGAGAAACAAGTCCTGTAAAAAAAGTAGAGTCTATGAACTCAGGTTTAGTCTGCTCCCGACCGCGTATCATACGAGATGACATTTGAGAAATTATTGGGGAAGGTCTATGTGCAGTTGGATCTTCGAGGGGTGAAATCTAGGTCGTCTGTGGTTCAAAATGGTTAGGTCGATTTGGGAGAAAGCAAGAAAGGGTCCTCTGTTCAGTTTCAAATTGGAGAAAGTTTTTAGAAAAATGACACTTTGTTTGGACGATAATTAGTGGAGGGAGTGATGGTCTTTAAGAGCCTTTTCGTGTTCAAATAGGTTTGATAGGGGTTGAGAACAAATAAGTTCATTGACGGGTAGGTAAGTTTGTATTAAATAAAGGGTGTCATGGTTTTTTCACCCTTTAAATAGTTTTTGATGGTTTTTTTTTTTTTACAATAGTTGACTAACCAAAGTTAGGTTGAGGGGTACATTTGCATACTTTTAAAATAAGAATGCATTCATAATTTATGACAAATTATAAGAGTGATTTTTAAAACTTTCCCAATAAAAATTGACATTAATCCCTATGACCAAATGGCCCTCGTAGTTTTCAGAAGCTACTCTCTCAACATAACACTTGTTCCAAAGAGAGAGAAACATTTTTCAAAGCAAACCCCATCTTTACTCAATTTGAAAATTTGGGGGTTGCCATTATTATATTTATGATTAAATAGGTTGGCCCTACATTATTATCACCATGGAAAATTGATACCATAAGATCTTGAACTTGTCAACAAATCATTTATTAAATCATATTAATAACATACATTTTTTTCTCTCACTGCTCTAAAGTATAGAAACTTTTTTTTTAATGGGATAAAGTCAATAAACAATACAAAATATTATTGTAATATTTGGGGTGAAAATTGAAAAAAAAAATCGGATTCTATTTATCCACCTATTTTCGTTTAAACTTTAAGAGAAAATTTTTAGTTAGTTTTAGTCTAAATTTCATTGATAATTTTAAAGAGATTGATTGATAACGTTAATATAAGTGTGAAACTAAAAAATCAATATTATCAATAAAAAATTTTAATTTATCAATAAAATTTTCAATTGATTAAAACCATTAAACTTAAATCCTAACCAATTAAAAAACATATAGAAAAAAAAAACCAATAATGAAGGTAATTGTGTTGTCGGTCAACCCCAGCGTGGCAGGGCTCAAGCTCCACGGATTCTCTGCCACACAACACATGTCGTGTTGCTATTGGACCTTTCTGCCCCTCACCCTCCATTTTCGAAGTAGCTCCCAACCTTTTTGCCTCTCATCGCTTCTCTTATTTCCGTTTCTTCTCTTTCACTCGCAAATCCTTAACAGAGGGGGAGAGATCTTTTGATTGGTATGCTTCGATTTCTCTTTCTTTTAGTTATTGATATTATAGATTCTTTTGATCTATGTTTATTTTTCTCTATAGATTATTTAGATTTATTCGTGTGTGGTTTTGTGGATCTTTTTTGTGAGATCTGTAGGTATTCTGTGCTTGATCAATTGATTTGTGTCTTCTAATTTGTTTTCTTGGTGTTTTTGGTTCGATCTGTTGAGATTTGAGTTTTATGTTTCTTGACCTGACCGGATAATTGTTTTGATCTGTTCGAGATATTTTCTTGTGCTACGGTTGCCGAGAAAATGCTAGAAAAGAAAATGGACAGGTGCTTTGCGGTTGATAATAGGAAAATATTGTCAAAATAAATCCGAAATGACTGTTTGGCTGGGGTTTATTTTTCATTTTTTTCCTTTTCCTTTTTGGTTAAGAAATGAAATGGTAACAGATATGTAATAAAAAAAATTGAAGAAACTAAATAAGAGATCCAGATTCGATGTGTTATGGTTAACAGAGGCATAATGATTGAGTTTATGACCTTTTTTTTTTCTGCTGAGAAAGCGTTTGAAAAGACAAGAATCAACTTTTTAACTTAGATTTTTTTTTTTATCGTCAAGACTGAGTATTTTCTAGTACAGTGAGTTTGAAATCGTCAGTTGGCTAAGTTGAAGATTTTATCTTGTTAAGAAAACAAAGCAACATAAAAGATAATGTTATATATTCTATTTATATTTTTCTCATTTCTATGTGGACAATGGCGGAGATCTGCTTGGTTGCTGAGAATGTTTTGCTAACAGAGAGAAATTACATCTGATGAGTGCAGTGAGATGTGTAAGATGCAGGGTAGAGTTACTGATTTATTATACATATAAATATATAATGAAAAGTATAAAATTATATATGCTTAGGAAAATACACAGTAAAGGAGTGGTGCTTCTCCAAACCTTAGAATCCCTCACACATACCTAAAAATTAAGCGATCTCATTATACAAAGGGTATTCAAGGAGGAGATCAAGCCAAACTTAAGCAATAGTCCCTCCATAACTTTGTGATCAGTTCTGTTCTTTGCGAGGCATTAATTACATGTGTATTTGTGAAATTACACACTCTGTTTTGTGATAATATTTTCATATTGTTTGTGTCTCCATACAGTTAATATATTATTATATTGTTTGTCTCCATACCACTGGATCATACTTCCATTCGATTCTGTTCGACTGTTCCAGTTTGTAAATATGCGTGTTTATGATAAATTACACTTTTTGTTTCTCTTAGTAGTTTATACATTATTTATGGTTTCTTTTATTGGGTTGCTATCTTTGTGAGGCATTAATAACATCATTGTTTCCTTTGATAATGATAGAGTGCAAATAATGGCTTCCATAGTTCCGTTAATGGTTGTACTACACCCAGTATGTATGGCTTTTTATAGGAGGATATGAAAATGGGTTTATAACTTTTTTACAATATATTGTTACCATGCTTGTGATCTAGAATTCTTTTTTTTTTTTTTTGAAGATTTGATATTTAATTTTAACTAATTAGTTTGGATATGTTATTTAAATAGCTTAATTGTGAGGATTTGAGTTTTATAGTTGTCAAAATAGCTAAATTATACAGGTAAATTATCTATGGTTGTCATTAGAGGTAATATTTTAATTATTCATGCGGTTCGAGCACTTAACCCATTCGTTGGACCATTGACACACTGATATGGTCCTTCAATCGGGTCTAATAACTGGTTTTAACACATTTTAAGTATTTAACACACGCCTTGTTAGAATGTTTGTATTCATACATACATGTGCATGTATATATGTACGCATCTAGTTATGAATCAATATTCCCATTTTTCTAATGAATCTAGTAGAATGACTGCAGTGTTGTTGCTGTAGAAGATGCACAGCACTAACTTGTCCAGTGGGGAGCAAGATTTTCGGGTTCGAAAGCTAGAGATTTCTGACAAAAGCAAAGGCTTCATAGAGCTGCTAAGACAACTGAGTGTTTGTGATTCTGTGTCTGACAAGGAATTTGAGCAACGGTTTCAAGAGATCAATTCCTATGGCAATGATCACCTTGTTTGCGTGATTGAAGATGATCGTTCACGGAAGATTATTGCGACTGGGAGTATCTTAATTGAGAAGAAGTTCTTAAGGAATTGTGGCAAAATTGGGCACATCGAAGATGTGGTGGTCGATGCTAGTGCTCGAGGAATGCGATTAGGGAAGAAAGTTATTAGCTTCCTTACTGATCATGCTTGTTCAATGGGATGTTATAAAGTGATTCTTGATTGTAATGTTGAGAACAGAACGTTTTATGAGAAGTGTGGCTTCGTGCAAAAAGAAATTCAGATGGCAAAGTATTTCATTTGAGAATTGAGATGTAATTTGTGCCTTCTTTTTCGACTTTTTCACTTGCAGCACAAACTTGATGCAATTGATGGCAAATGTTTCCTCATCTCTTTGTGTTGGTGTGTCTATGCATGCAAATGATTTGTTTTGTTTCAATGGCATCTGCGCTCCGTTGGTGAAAATAGGCAGATGTCACTTATTTCAACATAAGTTAGATCCACAAACCCTTCCTCAAAAGTCACGGCAGGAATCAACTTGTTACAAAATATGGTCAGGACTAGGACTACCTTTGAGACTTCAACTTTTATAAACTGAACCATAATTTACCCTCTCCTATTAAGGTAAGCAAATATCCCGTCTTTTAGCAAAGTTAACTAAAAAATGTGCTTAATTATTCACATGATCTTTTATGCAGTGAATTTTCTCTAATTCTGCTTCTATGTTGATCACGCGATGGATTTGGTATTTTTCTACGTTTGTTGTTATATGTACAATGAACATGTGTTTGTTAGGTCATTTAGAGAACTAAACCATATTCTCTATATTCTCTACGTTCCCAAAATTTGGATTACCTAGGGATGGCTTTCTGGTTGTAGTATTTGCAAACTCATTCCAATTTTGAGGATTACATTAGAATTCTAGAGTCAGTAGCATGGATGTTGGATTTAAGTTATCACACAGGTTAATATGTTAGGCCTTGTTTGGAAAGGGTTTGCAGAAACCCTTTTCAGTTTTCAAACTCTAAAAACACTTTTCAAACACCCTATAATATGTTTGGTAAGTAGTTTTGAAAAACAGTTTTTAAACATAGTTTTCTAAAACTGGGTTTTCAAACACTGATATTTAAAAACTCCCAATTGGAGTTTTCAGTCTTAAAACAATGTCCGGTTTTCACTTTTACGAGTTCACTTTCCCAATTCTCTTCCTCCATCACTGTCCTTAAAACACTCACAGAGCTCTTCTCTCACTCACGCGACTTCTTTTTCTCCTTCTCCAAAACTGTTCCTCTCCATCTTCCTCTCCATCTTCCCTCTCTTTGCAACTCTTTCATCCTTCTCTCTCCCTATTTCCTTTCTTTTCACTTTCTTTGTCCGTTCTTTCTCTGAACCGGGTCTCTCTTTCCTTTTCCACAGAACTCGCGACAGTGACGGAGAGCTCCAAGAAACCCAGAAGAGAGGAGAGAAATTTTCCTCTCATTTTCATACTTCCCAAACACATTGTCACTCAGCTTTACCTCATTTCAAATCCCAGAAAAAACCTAAATCAGAGTAGGTTTCTTATTTGATATGAGAATCTATGGTTGCATGAGCTAAAACTTCTGAGTTCTCTGAGATTTTCTGAGAACCCAAACAAAATTTCCCTTCTTCCAAACAGCTCTCTTTTGTTAATAGATTTCCAGAACTTCATCCTTCGTCTTCTTGATTTCATTTTATATTTCTTGGCCACTTAATTAAGTTCACAGTCATCGTTTCCTCTCTGCCGAACTCACCATTGTCTCCGTTAGATCCGCGCAATCGCAAATCTAGCATCTCCACCGGATTCATGGACTGGTTTCTCAAATCCTGAAGAACATTGTGCTTCAAGACATTGTTGCTGTTTGATCGAGAAACTGAGTTTTGACTTCTAACAGGTATAATTTCTAAAATCTCTCAGTAATTAGACTTTTTAATTCACCAATTCTAGTGGAAAATTCTTTAATGTTAAAGAACATGTGGTTTGGATAATGAGATTTGAAATCCAGGATAATTGTAGAAGTCTATAATTTAGCATCTGGTGGTCAATACTGTTCTTCATTTGGGACTGTTAAAAAACATTTGTAACACTTTTCTTTATTTTTCTAGTTAAGTGTTTGGGTGTTGATATGAAAATGTTGTCTGAGTTTCTTGATAAATCTGCCTCTTAACATGATTAAATCTGTTGGATGTTTAAGTCAGTAATGCTGAGTATGGATTGTGCTAAGAGCTCGATAATTGAAGTTTAGAGCTGGAAAATTAATTCAATATGTTAGTAACTGTAACATCTAAATGGGCCCATAAATTGAATCAAATGGATTGAAGGTCCTAGTGTTATGCTTGAGGTTGCTTGGTACAATTTAATTTCAGAAACTGATCATGAATGTAACAGGGTATATTTTCTAGTTTTGTTATAGTTTGTGAGGGAATGAATTTACTTAAAACTGCCCTTTAGACTCCTTTTGTTATGTATGTTTCTTGGATTGAGTTTGTCTTTGGCATCAATTTGAATTACTTGACTGTTGCGTACTGATCAAGCTCAAAGCTGTCCTTTAGACTCCTTATGACAATCCACAGCATGAAGACATGGCATGAATTGCTATCTTGACTTTTCAACTTAAACATTACATCATTTCACATGAATATAAGTACAACAAGAAACAAAACAGGAAATGACATTAGTAATTCTTGCTGGCTAAACTGCATGTAAATTCCTTATCGGAAGTTTAACAAAGCTTTGCTGTCAACATGGTAGTAATCAGCAAGTCAGCTTCTGTTTGATTTATCATTAATCTTTGAGATGCTCATGAGCTTAGGGCATTAGGACTTTGTTGGTTCCACATTTGCATACATTATTTGCAAACTATCATCATATATGAAAATCTAAAGCTAAATAGCAGCAGCTAAATAGTAGCAGTATGTGAGATAGCTAAATCTAAATCTAAAACTATCATCATAATTTGTGTGGTAATTGGTAAAGCTAAATAGCTACAGCTGCCAAAAAACAGCTTTAGCAGTAGTATGTGCTGCCAAAACTGGAAGAAACAGTTCCCTGAGAGGTAAGCAAATCTCACATACATGAAAATCTGGATGCTGCCAAAACAGGAAGAAACAGTTCATTGAGAGGTAAGCAAATGTCACATGCTTAGTACATGAAAATCTTGTAGTTAGGAAATATTTTAATTTTAGATTTTTGGTTCATAATTTTGAACTTCAACTTAATGTTTACAATTGAAAGTCTAATGTTTTAATTTAATATCTATGTAAACTTGTGTATGTTTATGTGTACTTCAATCTTGTTTTATTTTTTATTTACAAATAGTTTTGTTCTGTTTCCAAACCCTAAGCTTTGTTCTTCAATTAAGCCACTTTGTGTTTTTAATTGTATATTATTACACCTCTCTGCTGATATAGTGATAGATCAGAGTATATGCGATTATAAAGACCAATACATGTAGTTTGATTAAATTCTGAATAATCAATCAGGGGTACTGCTTTACTTTTAGTTTTGAAGAATTTCGATTGATTTTTTTTTCTTCATTTTCATACTTTTGATGCTGAAATATTTATATTTTTTTAATACATCAAAAGGGTTATCTAGTTTGAACCATATACCATTACCAACCATCTGATGTTCATATTATCATGCCATTACCAACCATATGATATTCATCTTATCATGACATCATTTTTGGATAGAGACGACAGTATAACTTGCCTAGTTGCTTTTACAGTGCATGAATGAAAAGCTTAAACGATTCAATCAAAGCCAACACCCCCACTATATATATATATACAAGGATAGAATCAAACATAATCATAAAAAGTTCAGACCTTACATAAGCTAGTTGTTGCCTGGTTTTAACATCTAATTTCCATTTTTCTTGTTAATTACTGATGAGAATACATATAATATATGCAATGGAGTCACTAAAAGAAATTGTTAACACACTTGGTACCAGTCTTTCTAGGGATTTTGCTCCCTTGCTTTTTCTAAGCTTATGCTGCTTCTTGCTTATTTTTTCATGGGTATGGGTAGGCATGTTTTGAAGTCCAGGAAGATGGTTTTGCAACCATTTTATCCTTATTCCAATCCATTAAACCATGTTAATGTGAAAATGTAGATAGAATAAAGATTGGGGTACACTGATTGGTACATCTAAACATACATTATGAATAGACATATTCTAACTGTTAAAAAATATAATAGTAATTATTTTGAAACTGTTCAGGATGTATGTAAAGAGTGTCAAATGAAATGTCTCTTTAGCATCGCTCCATATATATGCATGTGTATTATATTAGGAGAAAGGATAACTGGTATATGTATATAGGTCCAATTTAAGTATCTTAAAATAGTCGGTTAGTTTTTATTGTTCAATAATAACCTGTTAATGTCATTTTTAATGTAGATGGCTTCTGAAAGCATTGATATATCTTTATGGGGCTCTGAGAGAGAAATGTTTTTATCGATATCATGGTTAATGAGATAAAAAAGGAAAACATGAAAGATAGTGTGTTTCATAGAAAGATTTGGGATATCATTCCCAAAGAATTGAATTTGAAGACCAACAAGATCTTTACATTGAAACAATTGAGGGAGAAATTTCAAAGGTTGCGTTTGAAGCACTGTCTGTTTAGTCAATTGCTTAAGCAAACTGGGTTTGGTTGGAATGCAGAAAGTAATACCGTCACAGGAATTCTTCACCATGCTTCAACCCAAGATCCACCTAATTCCGATGAGGAGAATGCATTACATGAAGCTTTTCTCAATAGTGGCATGCATGTAGACGTTGATGTTGATGGCCTTGGTAACCCGGATGACTCAAATACTCCGGTTGACCTTGAAACCCCAAGCACTCAGCCCACTTAGCCTGAACGTTCTGCCAAGCGTTCTAAAATCAATGAAAAGAAAAAATAGAAGGAAACTAGAAATAGTCAATTAAGTGAAGTTTTTGCCTGTTTCATGGAGGCCACAAAAGAAAGGATATAAGCTTCTTTGGCTAAAGCTGAGAGGTATAGAGGGAAAAGCGTTAAGGGAACAAGTTCGATGGTTTCTGCTGATTATTCAGTTGCAGCGTGTTTGAAACTACTTGATGAAATGGAAAATTGGGTGGATGATGACACATATTTGAAGGCATTAGAGAAATTTACAGGTAATTTTGAGTTGAGGAAGACATTCATTAAAATGCCTTTGGAGAGGAAGAATGTGTTGTTAGCTAGGATTGGTTGAGAGTTGGAGACATTGCCTTTGGGTTTAAATTATGTTCGTGTGTTAAGGATATTATTTGTTCTTTGATGTGTGTTTATGTTTGTACTTGGATATTTTTATTACTTTTTTTTAGTTTATGGATGATATGTTATTTGTTTGGATTAAACTTACGCGTTTGACATTCCTTGTATTGTTGGAATATGAATGATTAGAATTTTGTATATAGGTCCAGGTATATTTGAATGATTAGAATTGTGTATACATGTTTAATTAAATTTGATAATTCATTGAAAACAAAGGAGGTGTTGTCGATTTTTTTTTTTATAAAAAAAATATAATTAAACCACAATCTATTTAGATTTGTGGAATATAAACTATACTACATGATAACCATAATGGGACTTGTTTTTTTTTTTTTGTTTAGGTTAAGAAATGGACAATTCAAATGCCAATAATTGTGGTAGCCAATCTAATTCATCAAGTTCGTCCGCTGAAGATGAGCATGAAATGCTCTCATTGTTAATGCTTCCTATGTTTGCCGAATATGATGAAAAATTTATGAATAAATTACCTATGCGAACATCACGACTCAGTGGACATGAATATATAACCGAATTGTTAAATGATCGTTCAGAGGTAGTTTATGAACTGTTTTGCATGGACAAGGAAACATTTATTCACTTATGTAACACATTGAAACAATATAATTATATAGAAGACTCAAGGAGTGTCACAGTAGAGGAAATGATGACCATTTTCTTGTTTGTTGTGGGGCACAATGTGGGGCACGGAGTTGTAGCTGATCGATTTCAACATTCATTAGAAACAATTAATCAACATTTTAAGATAGTGATGAGAGCATTGAACAAGTCATGTCCATCGAATGACCACTTGGTGCCTCCACAAATTAGACGTGATTGAAGGTTTTACCCTTTTTTTTAAGGTAATGTATCATATGCTTGATTGTTAATTTATTAGTTTAGCTTTGTATATACAATATATAATACCAAACTGAGTCTAACCGTATGCAATTTAATGGACTTAGAAATGCATTGGTGCAATTGATGGAACGCACATCAGTGCATGGGCACCAGCAGAAAAAACTACCAGTTATAGGGGTAGAAAATCGGTTGTCACACAAAATATGATGTGCGCATGTTCATTCGACATGAAATTCACATATGTTTATAGTGGGTGGGAAGGTACGGCTAATGATTCACGAGTCTTTTCGGACGCCTTAACTCGATCGGATGCTTAATTTCTTTGGCCTACTAATGATAAATCTATTTTAGTACTAAGTTGAAATTATATACTAATTGATTGATATGTACTAAGAGAATTTGTATGACTTATAGGTGAATATTATTTGGTGGATTCTGGTTATCCATGTACAGCCGGGTTTCTTCCACTGTTTAGGGCTGAACGGTATCACTTAAATGAAAATCAAGGTAGAACACGCCAACCAACGGGTTATAGAGAATTATTTAACTATAGGCACTCGTCTCTACGTAATGTTATAAAACGTTGCTTTGGGGTCTTAAAGGCGCGCTTTTCAATTTTAAAAACGATGCCTAGATTCAAGCCCGCTAGACAACCTCTTATAGTTGTTGCTTGTTGTGTTGTACACAATTTTGTACGCCAGTATTCTCAGAGTGATCAACTGTTTAATAAATCGGAAGCAGAGGGCTATGAAGTAGAAAGTGAAGGAGGGTCGAGCACATTTACAAATAATTATACAGTTGATTTGTCTGATACATGTGCAGCAGCTATGACTGCGTTTCGTGAGCTTATTGCCAATCAGATGTGGGCAGACTGTTTTGGTATTTGATTTAATATCTGGTAATCATGTTAATATTTGTCAATAAGATTTAGTTAATTTAATGTCCTTATTTGTGTTAATTTAGTTTTTTTTAGTTACTGAATTTTTTTTTATTCTTAGGAATATATTTCACATATTAATATATTATTTGACTATGGGGTCTAAGGATGGCAAACCAACCAAATTGGGCAGTTGAGGCAAACCCTTTTGAAGGAAGAATTTTGGGCTGTTCATTTCCATTTTATCAATTTATCAAAGTTGTATTTGATCAATGAATATTGTATCTTAAAGTTGTGTTCAACTATCTTATTTTTAAGAAGAAAAGTATGTCATCGTTTAGATATTAAACAAACTTGAATATTTTATTTGATATGTTGGTTGTTCATATTTTATCAAATTGTGAAAGTTGTATTTTATTTTTAAGAATTTATTTAACAAACAAACATGACATGACCAGGGGAAGAGTGTTGTCATGTTTGATCGATGATATATAAAAATTACTAACATTTTAAAAATAAAATAATATTAATTATTTCCAAGTATTTGGTGTGTGCTTAAAAAATGTATTTAGTAAATATGAGAAATAAAATTAATTTTAGATATTAAAATTTAAAATGAAAACTAAAACAATTACAAGAAGGTGTAATCCAAACAGTTTTCTATTTTCAAAATAAGATTATCCAAAAAACATTTCACCGTTTTCTATTTGGAAAACAGTTTTCGAGTTACAGTTATCCAAACATGTTTTTGAACATTGAAAACTGAAAACTGTTACCAAAACATGCCCTTAATGATTTAGAATGTGCTTATGTTCATGTAGAAATAAAAAAGATTATATAGCTTTGTCAAAGTTTCCCAAAGAGATGATTCTTGAAGTTGAGTTGGACTTTAAATCAGAAATAGATGTGTACAATTTCTCTGACACTTATTCTGGAAAGTTGCTTTTTAGTGTCCCTAAAAGTAAAGTTAAATAAAGTGTTTCATTGTTCTCGTGAAGGTACACGGCAGAAGGGTAAATGAGATGTTGATTTAAATTTTGAAGTATCAACAATAAGACCTAAGGTTTGGTTGTTTGGCCGAGATTAGAGTGAATGCTTGAAATAGGGTAAATATTGTGTTGTCAAGTTTGTATCGGAGCACCTTGGACCAGGATCCTTTGCGGTTCAACTGCCATGTCATTTAAAAACACATCTTGTCCATTGACATGACAGTTGAATCCGCTGTCATCTGCACAACTGGACAGGATCATTTCTGCAAAGGATCTTGGTCTGGGGTGGATTAGGATCGACAACAACATATTGAACAAAATGTCTTTTTAAATGATGCGACAGTTGGATCCAATATCAACAAAACAGTTGGATATGATCCCAACTGCAGAGAATTCGGAGCACAACCATCTATTTCTAACTTAGGAAAGTCACCCTTCTTAAAATCCCAAAGGAAAGAGAAAATCTTCAAACGGTGGTCAAATGGTGTGAAAATGTTCATTCATGTATTATGTTGGCATGTTTGCAAATGCAATTGGACGATCCTGATTTCTTTTATGCAATAAAAGCATATGAAGATGACCAAAATAACCAATAATATATCCTGGGCAAGCAAAAAAAAAAAATTGGAACTTTCTTTACCACTAGAACCAAATTTGATTCTGCATTCGTCAAAGCTGATCCTGACTGGCAAGTATTGCAAGGACAAGTCCTCTAAGAAATGGTTCATTTTGTCAATGTAAAATTATTTATCTTATAGTGAAAGAAGCATTAGTCTCCATCTCTTTAAACAACAACATTTAAACAAGGAAGCAGTCTCTTACTTGAAAATAATTGATAAAGAGATGAGAGATCATTGAAATTTTGTCCAGCATTGATAATGGATGAAGAGATGAGAGATCATTGAAATTTGGTTATAGTGGTCACCCCTTCCGATTTCTTGCGGGTTTAGCTTTTGTTGTTGTTTTCAAACAAAAATAAGACACTTTTATTTCATGAAAAAGACTAACTGGAAGTATCTTAAGTTTCTATTTTCTTTTGCTTCGGATGCTGCTAAATATTGTGGTTAGGTTAAAAATTACTTTGCAATCATGAAATAACGTATGGTAGTTGGTTGTAGCCTTGTAGGGTCAACTCATTGGCAAATGGCAACATGATTTTATTGCATCCCTTAATATTGATTTACGAATGCAGTTTTCTTGCTAATCCAATAACTTGAATCCCATTTTCATTATATTCTATCAATAATAAATGTCCAATAAAATTGCCAAAGAAAGCTTGTTGAAGAGAAAATGAATTTATAAAGTTCTTTCCTTGTTAAAATAGCTATTTCTTTAATCTAGACAGCAGAAAAGAAAGAAAATTGCAGAAGAGAAAAAAAAAACCCCTTTAAAAGATCCAGAAACTAAATAAAGATTCTTTAGCTGAAAAGAACAACCCTGATTCATGAAGACAATATGAGCTGGTAAAACAGAAGCTCTCATGGGCTCTGAGAGGGAGCATCTTTCACCCAAACGGCACTCCATTCCCGAAATGAAATAAATAAAATCTAACAACAATTTGATCAACCCCTGAAAGACAATAAAGTCCCAGCCCACTTATGCAGTCGGCCTGGCAGGTTGGACTGGTGAGCCGAACTATCTGAGTCTTTAAATCTTTTACTTTATATTTTTAATTGGATAATACAATAGGGTTGGAAGAGTTTTAAGAGAGTCTTATAAGGTTTGTCCTACATAAGAAAATTTTCTTTATGTAGTTGAGTGGAGCCAACATGTATTAGGGGTGAATTTGGTTGGAGTTGGCTAAAAAATCTTGACTCAATCCAATCATGCTGGATTGGGAAAGATTTCAACCCAACTTAATCAATGAATCTGTCCAATTCAAACCAGCTTAACTTGATCAAATCAGTTTGGGTTAGTTTGGATAATCGGTTTTATTTTTTTCTTCACTTAAAAATTAATTCAAACATATAATATATTATACTACAACAATTCATTATCCATTAGTTTCAAAAATAAAATCCATACAAAAAATTCATTAAATCATGCAAATCCATCACTCACAAACTACATTAAGTCACTCAATACAAAGTACAAATAATTTTAATTTAATACAAAATCATATAAAAAATTAAACAAATATTAGATTTTACAGGTACTTGATGAATCAAATTCTCCAAAATTTCAACACCGATATAGCATTACCTACAAATATCCCAAAAATTAAGTACACCAATAAATGTTAAAAATATATAAAATAAAATATTATTGCATAATGTTGTGTAATTATCTACCTAAGTAAATATGCAAATAATCGTACTTGTTTTACTTGCAAGTGCATGAGGTCAACTTAGTAGTATAGTGTGCGAATGCAAGATCATCTCCACAGATATTGATAAATTTTGATTTAGAATTAGTTTCGAAATAATAAAATAAAAACAAGAGAAATAAATATTTAGTTAGAATTTAATAAAGATAAAGGCGTAGGGACTTGATATCCACCACTAATCATGCTACCACAATAAAACAGTATGCCAATGCTTTACTCATGTCATGAATACCTAATGTTTGTCAACCTAAGGGCATGTTATCTACTCCTTAAGCTATTGATCTCCCTAAGCAACGAGTTAGGCATGGTATCTACTCTAACTCTTTTCTCTCTCAAGGGATTCAGCATGGTGTATACTGAGTTGTTCCTTAAGAGAGCATAGGATCTGTGGAAATCGACAACCACAAGGGAGATAGGGCATGGTATCTACTCCCGGTTTCCCATGTTGATTAACCCAAGAATCTGGCGTGGATATTTTTTGTTACTAATGTTAAACTCAAGACTCGGTCATCCAAATTGATTCAACTAACTAATCCATACCACATGCATACGTTAATCAGACACACACATATGAGGAATTTAAATAAAAACAGGTATTAATCAAGTTAAGCAACATAACATAAATATCGCAAAGGCGCCAATACTGAATTTATTTAGTAAACATAATTAGGGCTTCAACCAAGCCCTTACAAAAAGTTTAAGTACACATAATAAAAATAAATGAAAGAAAAAACCCAAGAGAAGAGTCGTCAATTCTCCTCCACAGTTTCCTTCTCCGATCTCTCCGAACAAAAACTAAACTAAAAGGAAGATGTTCCTCCAAAGGAAGATACTGTTTCTGTGTTTTACAAGTCTATTTATAGGGTTCTAAAGACACTTGGAAACCCTAATTTCCAAAAACAGGTCTCTAACCCTACTTTCTAAAATAGGAACTGCTGTTTTTACTGTTCACTGTCGTATATGTGCACTCGATTGCAGTCTCTTGCGCTCGAGCGCAACCTTCTTCTTGTGTGCGAGGGCAGATTGTGCTCAATCCTGGCTTTGGCGCTGGGCGTTGGTGCGCTCGATCGCACTAAGCAACTGACAGATTTTCCAGATTTGCTCTTTGAGCTCCAAAATGCTTCATTTTCTCCAAGAACCTATAAAAACCCATAAAACACAGAAAAGAAGTAAAATAGCATAAAATTCGCACACTAAGGGCTTAACAAATGTAAATTAAAGGGCTTAAATATGAATATTTAAGCACTTATCACACCCCTAAACTTACACATTGCTAGTCCCTTAGCAATATGAAACTTAAAACTAAATGAAAAACAACAAAGATAAATTCAGCATTCATGTTTTATTTAAAAACTTGGGTTGCACAGAAAACCATGATGATAGTTCATGAGTAAGCTTATAATAAAAACACAGTTTTGCAATGAATAAGGATTTTAAAAGTTCATGTTACTTACACAATGCTAGTTTAAGGCATCACAAGTTGACTTAGTGTATGTGGTGGATTAGCACATAAAAGATGAAACTTCCAAATATTTCTAATGTATAGTGTTTCGGTGTCTAAACCTTCATCGAATTCCTTGTTAGACGAAACAAAAATGGCATAGTTTTTACTTCTTTTCTTTTTCTTTCATCATGAGATCTTTGTCATGTTGAGTTCCATTAAGCTTTTTAATTGACCCTTGTAGCGAGTGTTTAGCCAATAACTCCCAAACCAGATGGTTCTAGGGCATTAGGTGTGAAGACACCCCTAAAGACTTATTAACTCGAGTAAAAAAGGCTACGAAACTAACAGGTCTTAATGCTTCCAAGCAAAAATCCCCACCTTTTGACGTGAACACTCACTGCTTACTGAGGCAAGAGATCCAGTTACTCAGCAAAATTTTTTATGATCATTAAATGCTTAATCCCCACTTTTTGACGTGAACACTCAATGCTTACTGAGGCAAGAGGTCAAGTTACTCAGCAGAAATTTTATTTACTGATCATTAGGAGCATTTTATTTTCTTTTTTTGCATGATGGACATTTTTCTCTTTATTTGTCTATGCCAAAGTGTTTATCTAACAAGTTATTTGATTACGGTTAAGTCATGGAAACATATATTTTAAAATTACATGTCATACCCCACACAAATGCGTGCTAATGTGCTCGTGTCAGATCTGGATCAAACTCGTGAATTCTTAAGTGCCTTGAGGTAGGTAACTAACTTTTAAAATTCTTATTACTAGACTACGTGTTCTAGATTTTAAGATTACTAATGAAGTTTTATCATAATAATTGTTGTAAACAACCAATTTTTTTTCATTAAATATGAATGTGTATTTACCTTAAAAAAAAAAAAAAACGGGGACAAAGTGTGTGAATGTGTCTGCCATACCCCCAAACTTAAATTACACATTGTCCCTAATATGTGAATAACATGGAAAGATCTGACCTAGGAGATGGAGAATTAGCTGGGTCGGCATGACTCATAGCATACCCCAAAACTTGAACGGATGCACACATTGTCCCTAAAAAAGAAAAACTAACGTAATACGGGAAAACAAGAAGTACTAAAAATAAATAAATAACAATAAATATGTAAAATAATAAAAATAAAAGGATATGCTGTGGGGTGCCTCCCATGAGCGCTAAGTTTAACGTCTTCAGCCGGACCAAGCCTTATTTTTCCCCAAAACTAAGATTGACAGCAACTAACACAGGTAGTGTCTTATTCTCTCCCATATAAGCATAAGTCAAATGCTTCGGCAATTACTTCAACTCTAAATTTGGTGCTTGGACAATAGAAGGAAAAAAAATAGTATTGGTAGGCACATGATGTTCAAATGGATCGGTGTACTTACTTGGATGCTTTGGAGAAGCCTCAAGAAGGTGCACAGTTTCAATGATGTCATCAGTAACATCCTCAGATTTTGGCTCAACATCTGATCCTTTGAAACAATGAGTGCGGGTGGTCTCTAATGGATCAATGTGATGGACGTAAAAAACTTGCTTAAGAACACCTTGCTGTCGTTCACTCAGCTCTTTAGCCAATTGCCCCACTTGTACTTCCAATCTTTGAATGGCTTGTTCATGCTTTGCAGTGGTTTGTCTTATCTCAGTCCGAAATTGCCTTTCCTCTGCCATAAACTGATCTTGTGAGGTCATCAATTGTTGTTGCTGAGTTGCCAACTGCATCACAAGACTCTCTAGGCCGCTTTTCTTTGATTCGGGAACTGAGTGGGCTGCTTGTTGGGAGTTCCTTTGTTGCCCTTGAAAGTTCAAGGCATTTTGATTGTTGCTCCATGAGAAGTTGGGGTGAGTCTGCCATCCAGGATTATAGGTATTTGCATATATATTGTAGTTGTTCGGTCCCACATGATTTGCTTGCTCTTGATCTGCAGATGAATACAAAGGGCAAGCAGTAGTGTGATCAAAACGAGAACATATAGCACATACCTGGAGTTGTTTGACTAGTGGACTAGGTGAGATGTTTTGAGCCGTCATGGCTTTTATAAGCATATCTAGCTTCCTCTCCATAGCAGCTAGATAAGCATAACTAGCTTCCGCCATTGGTGCTTCTCTTTCAAATGAATTAGTTGAAAAGCTTAAGTGTAGCAGTTTCAGTACTGCTTCTCGGGTACTCTCTGGAGCTTTTACGCCCGAGCGCACCAAGAACAGCGCTCGATCGCACTGGGATTGCACTCGATCTCACCAAGAAGTGCACTCGATCGCGATGAGGACAGAAACTCCTCCTCTGCACACCTGAATAAAAACAGAAAACAAAAAGAAGGAATAAATTTGATTTTTGATAAAAATAAAAATAAAACAGAACAGAATAAAATAAAATAAAATAAAACTAATGAAAATAATTCCAAAAAGAAATTTAGCACAATCCCCGACAACGGCGCCAAAAACTTGTTGTGTGATTATCTACCAAAATAAATAAGCAAATAATCGAACTTGTTTTACTTACAAGTGCACAAGGTCAACAGTAGCATAGTGTGCGAATGCAAAATCATCTCCACAGGGATTGGTAAATTTCACTTTAGAATTAGTTTCGCAATAATAAAATAAAAACAAGAGAAATAAATACTGAGTTGGAATTTAATAAAGATAAAGGCGTAGGGACTTGATATCCACCACTAATCATGCTACCACAACAAAACAGTATGCCAATGGTTTACTCATGTCATGAATACCTAATGTTTGTCAACCTAAGGGCATGTTATCTACTCTTTAAGCTATTGATCTCCCTAAGCAACGAGTTAGGCATGGTATCTACTCTAATTCTTTTCTCTCTCAAGGGATCCAGCATGGTGTATACTGAGTTGTTCCTTAAAAGAGCATAGGATCTGTGGAAATCGACAACCACACGGGACCTAGGGCATGATATCTACTCCTGGTTTTCCATGTTGATTAACCCAAGAATCCAGCGTGGATATCTTTTGTTACTAATGTTAAACCCAAGACTCGGTCATCCAAATTGATTTAACTAACTAATTCATACCACATGCATACGTTGATCAGACACATACATATGAGGAATTTAAATAAAAACAGGTATTAATCAAGTTAAGCAACACAACGTAAATATCGCAAAGACACCAATACTGAATGTATTTAGTAAACATTATTAGGGCTTCAACCAAGCCCTTACTAAAAGTTTAAGTACACATAATAAAAATAAAGGAAAGAAGAAACCCAAGAAAAGAGTCGTCAATTCTCCTCCACAGTTTCCTTCCCCGATCTCCCCGAACAAAAACTAAACTAAAAGGAAGATATGCTCCTCCAAAGGGAGATACTGTTTCTATGTTTTACAAGTCTATTTATAGGGTTCTAAAGACACTTGAAAACCTTAATTTCCAAAACAGGTCTCTAACCCTACTTTCCAAAATAGGAACTGCTGTTTTTATTGTTCACTGCCGTACGTGTGCGCTCGAGCACAAGAGCCTTCTTTTTGTGTGCGAGCACAGATTGCACTCGATCCTGGCTTGGGTGCTGGTGCGCTCGATCGCAGCTCCTCTACCCTTGATCGCACTAAGCAACTGACAGATTTTCCAGATTTGCTCTTTGAGCTCCAAAATGCTTCTTTTTCTCCAAGAACTTATAAAAACCCATAAAACACAGAAAGAAAGTAAAATAGCATAAAATACGCACACTAAGGGCTTAACAAATGTAAATTAAAAGGCTTAAATATGAATATTTAAGCACTTATCACATAATAACCAGGTTACTAGTTTGGGTTGGATTGAAAAATTTTGAACTCGTGACTCAACCCAATTTTGTGGGTTCCCAATCTAGCTTCTAAAAATCCAATTCAACCTAGCTTGTTGCATCGATTTGGATCAAATTGACGGTTTCATCGGTTTTCATGCTTACCCCTAATATACATGTCTATACATACACTCTTCAAGTATATATATAATTAATAAATCTTATATACTATCATTTACAAATTAAGTAACTTAAATTATTCCACACAAAATTCAAACAACCTTAATATAATATAAAACCATACAAAAGTAAATAAAAACTATATCTTAAAGGTGTTTGATCAATCAAGTTCTTCAAAACTTCAACACTAGAATAGACTTCATCCTAGAATCTCCATAACCAAATTCTATCATACAAAAAACATAAAACGAATGAATATGAGATAAGCAAATCAATTCAACAAGTTTTTGGAAAACATATTGAAAGTATAAAATAAATACTTTCACGAGAAAAAACGTTATTTTTCAACTAAATAGTATTAAAAAGAAACATGTTCCTCACATAATTAAATTCTAATTGACCTTTTTATGAAAGCTAACATAAATGTAGTTCATCAAATATATACACACACCAACTATATATTGTAATTAAAACTAACTTACCAAAATATGAATGTAGTCCATCAATTCTTAAAGTAAGTATATCTTAAATATATATAAAATATAATTATATAATAATTAGGTTTCCAATTTTGTTCGGATTGAAAAAACGTTTTAACCCATAACCCACCCTATTAAAAAAAAATTCAGCCTAAACCCCACTACTTTAAAACCCCATCGCAACCCAATTCATTGAACTGTTTGGATCGGGTCGCGGATCCATCGGTTATTGACCCATATACTCCCAAGGCCTGAGCGATTTTTTACCCTTGGGTCGGTTTTGTTTTAGCATCCCGTCGCGTCACTTCTCCGATCTACCGGACCTATACATTGTCCCCGGTCTCTGGCGATCTGTAAGTTGGTAGCTTCAGACAAGGTAATTCTAGGTTTCTTCAATTCATATGGACGACGTAGCCATGAATTTCTTGGTTTGATTTGCTAGTTCTTGCTCTCTGTTTTATAGTGTTGCTAATTTTGTGAATTACCTATGTTTGTATCGTTCATCATTTTATCTAAGTTGGGTTCTGCTTCTTGTTTTATGAAATGAACCTTGGGAATAGGAAGAACCAAAAGGAAAAAAAAAAAGTGATTTGAATGAGCTTGCTGAAATCCCCCTTAACACAAATCATGGTACATTTTGGTGATCAAATCATCAAATTCAAGAAATCCAAGAAAACACAGTGGATTGAACTATTGATGCATGCCTATGGATGTATTACTTTAGTGGGATTAAACACAGATTTTAAAAATTGATCAAAAACATTAGTACAGGTTTGTAAACGTGAGAAGCTAGCTATACTGATGAGTGCAATGAGATGTATAAGATGCATGTTAGAGTTATTAATTTATTATACATATGAATATACGGTGAAACATTATAAAATTACATATACTCAGGAAAATACACAGTAAAGGAGTGGTGCTTCTCCAAACCTTAGAATTCCTCACACATACCTAAAAATTAAGCAATCTTATTATAGTGAGGCGATAGTCCCTCCATAACTTTATGATCAGTTGTGTTCTTTGTGAGGCATTAATAACTTGTGTATTTGTTAAATTACACTCTATGTTTTGTAATAATATTTTCATATTGTTTGTGTCTCCATACCACTGGATCATACTTCCATTTGGTTCTGTTCTACTGTTCCAGTTTGTAATAATAAATTACACGTTTTGTTTCTCTTAACAGGTTATACATTATTTATGATTTCTTTTATCGGGTTTCTATCTTTGTTCCTTTTGATAATGATAGAGTGCAAATAATGGCTTCCATAGTTCCATTGATGGTAGTAATACACCCAATATGTATGGCTTTTTGTTGGAGGATATGAACTTTATGGACGGTTTTATAACTTTGTAGTATATTTTTATCATGCTTGTGATACAGTATTTTTTTAAGATTTAATATTTAATTTTAACTAATTAGTTTGGATATGTTATTTAAATAGCTTAATTGTGAGGATTTGAGTTTTAGAGTTGTCAAAATAGCTGAATTATTCAGTAAATTATCTTTGGTTGTGATTAAAGGTAATATTTTAATTTTAATTTTTAATTATTCATGCGGTTCGAGCACTTGACCCATTGGTTGGACCATAGTTACCAGAAAATCAGTATGCCTTGGTTTGCGGTACTGGTACAGAAACGTGATACGTTACCCATCCCATACGCGGTTCGTTACCCACCTAGTACGGCGTACTTTGGTGGTAAACTTAAATGATTCATGTATAAAATTAAGATATTAGATATATTTATTAGTACAATATAAATAGAATGATATGCATAATAATAATTTAGAAGATATTAGAGTTTTGACAAAATAGTAAAGTCAACAAATATAATATTAGAAAGCATAATTTAAAAATAAAGTATGAGTATTCTCTTAAATCTTTTCTTGTGTCTACAAATCTTTTTTTTTTTTTTTTTTTAAATTTTTTTAGCTAAAAATCTTAATAAAATTTTGGATCACCAATTTTAGAGATCCGGTGCGCGAATGCACCACGAATCGGAACGTAGGATCCCAAGGGGACATAGGGATCCCGGTAACTATAGGTTGGACCATTGACACACTGATCTAGTCACTTGATCGGGTCGATGTCCTGTCCGAGTTTAATAATTGGTTTTAACACATTTAAGTATTTAACACACTCCTCGTTAGTATGTGTGTATATACATACTTACATGTGTGTATATATACGTATCTAGTTATGAATCGATATTCCATTTTCTAATAAATCAGGTAGAATGACTGTAGTGTTGTTGCTGTAGAAGATGCAGAGCACTAACTTGTCCAGTGCGGAGCAAGATTTTCGGGTTCGAAGGCTAGAGATTTCTAACAAAAGCAAAGGCTTCATAGAGCAGCTAAGACAACTGAGTGTTTGTGATTCCGTGTCTGACAAGGAATTTGAGCAACGGTTTCAGGAGATCAGTTCTTATGGCAATGATCACCTTGTTTGTGTGATTGAAGATGACTGTTCACGGAAGATTATTGCAACTGGGAGTATCTTCATTGAGCAGAAGTTCTTAAGGACTTGTGGCAAAATTGGGCACATCGAAGATGTGGTGGTCGATGCTAGTGCTCTGGGAATGCGATTAGGGAAAAAAGTTATTAGCTTCCTTACTGATCATGCTTGTTCAATGGGGTGTTATAAAGTGATTCTTGATTGTAGTGTTGAGAACAGAGCATTTTATGAGAAGTGTGGATTCGTGCAAAAAGAAATTCAGATGGCAAAGTATTTCATTTGAGAATTGAGATGTACTTTGTGCCTTTTTTTTCGACTTTTTCACTTGCAGCACAAACTTGATGCAATTACTGGAAAATGTTTCCTCATCTCTTTGTGTTGGTGTATCTATGCAAGCAAATGATTTGTTCTGTTTCAATGGCATCTGCGCTAGTTTGGTGAAAATAGCGAGATATCACTTATTTCAACATAAGTTAGATCCACAAACCCGTCCTCAAAATTCACGGTAGGAACCAACTTGTTACAAGATATGGCCAGGACTAGGACTACCTCTGAGACTTCAAGTTTTACCAACTGAACCATAACTTTTTCTCTCCTTTTAAGGTAAGCAAATATCCTCTCCTTTAGCAAAGTTGACTAAAAAATGTGCTTTACTTATTCACGTGATCTTTTATGCAATGAATTTTCTCTAATTCTACTTCTATGTTGATCACGCGATGGATTTGGTATTTTCTACGTTTGTTGTTGTATGTACAATGAACATATGTTTGTTAGGTTATTTAGAGAACTAAACCAGATTCTCAGTATTCTCTACGTTCCCAAAATTTGGATTACCTAGGGATGGCTTTCTGGTTGTAGTATTTGCAAACTCATTCCAATTTTGAGGATTACATTAGTATTCTAGAGTCAGTTGCACGGATGTTGGATTTAAGTTATCACACAGGTTAATATGTTAATGATTTAGACTGTGCTTTATGTTCATGTAGAAATAAGAAAGATTATATAACTTTGTCAAAGTTTCCCAAAGAGATGATTACTGAAGTTGGGTTGGAGTTTAAATCAGAAATAGATGTGTACAATTTCTCTGACACCTATTCTGGAAAGTTGCATTTTAGTGTCCCTAAAAGTAAAGTTAAATAAAGTGTTTTGTGGTTTTCGTGAAGGTACACGGCAGAAGGGTAAATGAGATGTTGATTTGAATTTTGAAGTGCCATCAATAAGATATAAGATTTGGTTGTTTGGCCGAGATTAGGGTGAATGCTTGAAATAGGGTAAATATTGTGTTGTCAAGTTTGTATCGGAGCACCCTGGACTAGGATCCTTTGCAGTTCAACTGCCACATCATTTAAAAGCACATCTTGTCCGTTGACGTGGCAGTTGAATCCTCTGTCATCTGCACAACTGGACAGGATCATTTCTGCAAAGAATCTTGGTCCGGGGTGGATTAAGATCGACAACAACATAATTGAACAAAATGTCTTTTTAAATAATGCGACAAGTTGGATCCAATGTCAACAAAACAGTTGGATATGATCCCAACTACAGTGAATTCGGAGCACAACCATCTATTTCTACCTTAGAAAAACACTTTTAAGAGACCCAGAAACCAAATAAAGATTCTTTAGCTGAAAGGACAAAAGGCCTTATTCATGAAGACAAAACATGAGCTGGTAAAACGTAACTTACGTGTTTTGCTTTTCTGGGTCCATTGACCATTCCAACCCTCTTGGCCAAGAAAATGCGATGGTTTTTGATCAAGGGCTTTTGGTTCACGGTTGGTGGTAATGTTGGGTAAAACTTTTGTGCCCATGATACCTACATAGCCCTTTATAATATTATAATAATACAACCATTTATTAAACAATAATTATTATTAATATATAAAATAATTAAATACATTCATATAAAATAAATGGATGTTTTTATAGGAATTTGATGTTAAATATTAAACAAGTATAATAAAAATAAAAATATTAAATATATAGCAATATAACACAATATCATAATTTAATAAAAAAATAAACACAAAAAATATAATAAAGAAATATAATGCTAATAATCAAATGGTAAAATAGTAAACTATAAAGGTCATATACGGTAAAGGTCATATTTGGTGATGTAATGGTCAAATTTCTTGATATCTCCCTCTAGACGAAAAGAAGCTACCAAAAACACACTCGGTCCATTTTGTCACCAGTTCAAATCTAGCGCATATAATAATTTCCAATCAACTGGTCACTGGTGACCAAGTTTTTAACTCAAAATGTCAACACAGCTTCCTAATCTAAATCGTGCAAATGAAATCTAAATCGTGCAAATGACACGTGCTTCACTCTAACTTGTCTGTGATGATAAATTATTCACATACAATCACCAAGCCTATCTGTGTAGGATTATATAAACTGCTGTATATATAGTAGCAATCACCTACGGAAACTGGTAAGCTGTTGTTCAACAGAGAGCAGCTGGTAGCAGCAGCAAACATGGGTAGGAAACTGGATGCTCTGCTTGGAAGAAACTTCAAGACCTCCAAGTTCAAAACTCTTGCTAAACTAGCAATATCAAGGATTGCCATCCTCAAGAACCAGCGTCAAGTTCGCTACTCCTTTGCAAGGTCTGATGTCATTGAGCTCCTTAAGCTTGGTCATCAAGAACGTGCTCTCCTTCGCGTAAATTCTCAATCTCTTCATCTCTATCTCACTCTCAGCCTCTTGTTCGCACCTGCTCAGTTTGAACTTTGAATGGATTTTTTTACAGGTTGATCATGTAATGAAGGAGCAGAAGATGTTGGATGTGTTTGTTATGATTGAAAACTATTGCTATCTCCTCATTGAAAGAGTTGCACTCGTTCAAAAGAACAGGTTTGTTTTTCTGCAGATCATGCGAATTTGAAGTCCAAATGTTGATCATATCCTACTAAAACCTGCTACATGTGATCATGTAATGGATCTTTTTTTTTTTCTTTAACGCTTTGAAGCAGAGAATGCCCTGATGAACTCAAGGAGGCAATATCAAGCTTGATCTTTGCATCTTCACGATGCGGAGAATTCCCAGAACTTTTAAAAATTCGTGAGATTTTAACAGCAACATTCGGGAAAGACTTTGCTGCTCGTGCTGTTGAACTACTCAGCAATTGCGGAGTGAATCTCAAGGTAAAAGACTTGAATGCTTGAAATAAATAAAATCTTTACGAGTTTCTTCTCATGATCATTGTCTTTGTGGTTTCTACAGATGATACAAAAGCTTTCATCACGACAGCTAAGCTTGGAAAGCAGATTGAAATTTCTGAAGGAAATTGCTTCTGCCGATGGTATCATATTGCATTCTGAGGAAGAAGCTACTGTGGTTGCTGAGGTAGGGAAACTTGTATAATCATATAATGAATACAAAATTCTAAGGTTAAAAGTTTTAAAAAATTATTTACTTTTTAAAGATGATTGCAGGAGAAATTGGATGTTGACCAGAAGCAGAAGCAGCCAGAGACTTACGAATCATGTGACTTGGATAATCTTGAGCTCAGGGAGGATACACATTACTTTCCTGAACAATTAAACATGGATGAGAAATTATCTGAATCTATCAAAGCAAGGAAGTACAGAGATGCAGCTGCTGCTGCTCAAGAGGCCTTTGAAACAGCTGCTTATGCAGCAGTAGCTGCAAGAGCTGCTGTTGAACTCTCGAGATCGGAATCACAAGACAATGATCCAGATGATCAAAGTGGTTCCAATCATCAACAAGGAACTGTGTACGAGTCTGATGGGTCATCAACACCTGAACTCCCAAGTGATGAATGTGAAGCTTCAGATGGAATCAAGCTCTCAGATAACATATTGGAGTTTGACAAGATCCATCCAATTAACAACTTCAGCACAGAATCAGAAGGTGAAGATATGGCTGAAAACAACAATTTTATTGATATCAAAGAAATGGAGGACAGAAAACAGAAAGGGATAGAAAGGATACCATCTGCTTCAAGTTCGGATTCTGATGGGGACACTTTAAGTGAGAAGGAACTGTCTTCAAATATGCCATACCAGAATGAGCAGTTGGATAATGAAATAGTCGTCAACAGAGTTCACGACTTGGACTCTGATTGGAAACCTCGTTTGCCCACTAATGAAAACCAACAGACTAGACAGTATGATGCAGCCAGTGAGGAAAATCTTTCAGAAGTGGATGAAAATGAGCTTCCCTATGGGTCACTAAAATGGATTCCACTCAGATCTAAAGCTGATTCTATGATAAAGCCTATGGAAGGAAAATCTAGGTTGACAAGCACCAATAGCTTGAATTTTGTAGAGCTCTCACATCCAGAGCATTCAACCATAGATAGGAAGTGGATATCAATGAGGACCAGAAGAGTGCATAAAGTCTGAATAGTATACAAGAAAAATGATATTTTTTCTGCCATTCATTCTGAAAATTAAATTATTGCTAAGCTAGAGTATATAGTTCCTATGATTTCTTCATTTATACCAAACTTATTTATGCCATGTAAAATTCACATTATCAACTGCTACGGAAAATAAAAATGATTTTTTTTGTTGAGACGCATTAAAGATTCTTGGGTGAATTTGTGACTCATATTGACAAGAAAGAAATACTATGATGCTGAATCTGGAAATATCACATTTTTTTTTGTTTTCTTTTGCAATAAATGTTAACATGAATTAAATTGTCACAAAAAAAAAGAACAGAAATTAAATTGTCATGATTTACTATGTGACATGAATAAATCGAGGACAATTGATCTTCAAATATCCTGTTGATCTCATCACCAAGAAAGAGCTTTCTTATAATACATAGTTAGGAGACTAAATGATGTAATCTTAGACAGTCACTGCATAAAGGAACCTCTAAACCCCATTTAAAAGTCACTTAAGCTAATGTTTTACTTCTTCTTTTTTCTCCGGTAATTTTTTTTATTGAATTGAGAAAGTGAATAATAAGAAAACGGTACAACAAAGAAGCAGCAAAATCCCCTGGGTATAGCTCTTTGGTTAGTTGGTTTTAGGTTGACTGCCTGTTTAGGCCAGCAGGATTCATGTTAGTTCCCAATGCTTGTTGGCTTGTATAGCTCTTTGGCTGGGCTTAAGCCTCTTGTCTATTTTGTATATGTCTTATTTGTAAATCTTCTGGGTATGCCCAGTGATCTTTTTGTACATTTTTGATTATTCAATACATGTTTATTTACAGATCAAAAAAAAAAAAAAAAAAGCAGCAAAATGAAATATATAACTCGACACTGTTGAAAAGAAACAATATTTCCTACCATCTAACAAGGGTACAATTTTCAGATAGATAGCTATTAAATACATCTTCAAGAAAATGTTATCTCACAACCACAAACATATTTGATTCACGTCATTGAGTGAGTACACGAAACCCGTACTTTGTAGAACAAAAGGCAATACAAGCAAGCAAAGAACTGTAGTGCAAAAGCTCACAACAGATCAAGCTACACCACAGAAGGGGGGAAAATCAAAGTTTCACATAAAAGCTTAAGACAAGTTGCCACCGCTTGCCTGCCACAAATTGATGATATCAGTAGCCTGATTAAGAAGGTGAATTCTCTGCGTCTGAGGTATCCAGTGCTTGCTCTCAAGCAAAACTTTGAGCTCTTCCCAAGCATCTTTCCTCGGCCAAAAGTAATATGGACTCAAAGGTATTGTGCCATAGCCTGGTATCATTTGGTTGAGTGCAATACCAATGTCCTTTTGCATCCAAATGAACTTCAATACAAGTCTAGGTTTCTCCAATGGCTTCACTACCACTCCCAGCTTCTAGATTATCAAGAAACATAAAAAAAAAATAAATAAATAAGCGCCAACTAAGTGCTTCATCGACTATTTTTTTTTTCTTTTTAAAAGCTGAGAAAATGCAGGAAAGTAAAGGAAATTATAACATTGATTTCAAGGTTTAGAGTTATATTGAGTTCTTTGGATTGGATAGCAAGTTTTCAGTTTCTTTTCATCTCTTCATCCTCTTCAAATCGAATGAAGAGAGAAAGAAAGGGTATAGACCAATGTCTTTTCTCTTCAAAATTCAAGTAGCTTTGTTTACTCCATGTTTTATCAATGACCAAACAGAGTGACAGGAAAAACCCATATTTTCATTTCAATAGGCAAAATAGAGTTTTACTAACAAAAATGATGAATCATTTTAGAAAAAAATTAAATTCCGTGTTTGGTTGTTGAGAAAATGGACAAAAAAGAGAGTGAAAAGCATCGCATTTTCAGGTTCTTTAGCATCTAAGAGGGGAAATAACAACTTTACTACGACAATCAGTATTACAAAAGGCAACAACTTAGTTGATTATTCTGTTTATCCTCAAGTGAAAAACAAAAACAAAAGATAATAATAATCTTCCAATTCTCACTTTCTTCTCTTTTCTATTCTCACGAACCAAACACAGAATTAGAGAAGATTCCAATACTCCCACTTTGTAAAATCAACCAACAAAAGACACAAAAAAGAATATAACATAATACTACATATATACAAGCAGATACATACATACGTATTTATATGTACATAAAAAAGTCTGACCTGTTTAAGAGGAGGGGAATCGGTAGAGGAATCAAGTGCGGATAGCTCATCCGCCAAGATTTGATCAACGGAGGGAGATGAAGAAGAGACTTTGTCTTTGGTGATGGTGGTGGTGGTCGTTGTTGGGCTATGATGATTGAATTGAAGGCCGGAAAAAGAGGATAATCGCGACGAAGAGATTTTCGGTTTTGTTAAGATTGATGTTTTAGTAAGAGGTTTAAAGACGAGGTTTTGAGAAGTTAACGTCATTGTTGACTTCAAGGACGCGTTTATATTTGCTTGCATTGCCATTGATAACATTATTGTGGGGATTTTACACACAGTGTATGTGTGAGAGAGAGAGGGTTTATGAGAAAAGAAGGGTCGAGCTTTGTTTCCTTCTTCAGGTGACGATGGGCCAGGTAGCAAGGGTCGGGTAATACAATCCGGGTCTGTTTTTTTTCCAGTATATTCAATTTTCCCGTATTTTCATTGCAAAAAAAAAAAAAAAATTCCCATATTTTTAATTTTGATGTTATATTGTTTATGTAATTTTGAGGAGGAAATGAAAAATAAAAGTCTTTTGATAAGAATTTTGTACATGAATATATAATTTGACAATGATACCATTTTGATAAAATATACCATCTAACACTAATTGAGATACCATCTACTGTTAACTACACTATAATTGTACTATCAGAAAAGAAAAATATGATCAACGTTTAAATGTACAGTAATGATATTTCAATCACTCAAAAAGACCACCAAAATAAACATCACGACATAACATTAGTCAAAATGCAATGCATAATGAAACCAAGCTTGTAAAATAACGATTTTGTCATTAACAATATTACAAACGAGTGAGAGCGAAAAATGAATGAGGATGTCCCTCTTGGAGGTCAATTTTGGTGGTATGTATAATAATACTACTAAACGTATGACTATTGAGTTTACAAATGTAATTATTTACATCTCTTTTAGTATACAGTAATTGACAAGTGATAAAATTTTGAGATATATCTTTTTTAATCAATCATGATGAAGTAAGAGTAAAGCAATTTGCAAAGAAAATCTTCGTAGTTTGATCATTTGCGGATATGAATATTGAAACCAATAACTTTGTTTAATCATACGATGGGTTTTCAACATCCGAAGAATTTAAAAATTTTGTGAACTCCAACAAAGTTCTTGTTCCCGTAGAAATCCCCAGGATTCTCTTGCTTCAGTGATAGCTCGTTGACCAAATGGGTGTTCTCAGCTGCAGCCAACTCTTCTAGATAAATTCTAGTATCACCATCTTCACCTAAAGAATCATGGCTTTTATCCTGAAACTTGTATGAATAAGAAAAGATTTTAGTGATTATGCAAGGCATCGAGGAAGAGGCCAGAAAAATACTTAGGGCATATATCTCTTTGACGAAAAATCTAAGGAACTTGTCGAACTAGCATTCAAGCTTATCGTGTTCGACTTCTAGATACCCCAAGAATCGAAAAAATCCATTGATAATAATAGAAAAATTTAGTAATTTTGATATTTAATTTTTTTATTTTTTTAAAAATAATTACTATTCAATTTTCCCGTGATTACTAATGGACTTTCTCAATTCCGTAATAACCCCACGGAACCAGATCCGTGGGATAATCACTTTTACTAAAATTAATCTTCTTTTACATTTAAATCCATAAAAGTTCTCCCATGAAATAAATTCTTTAAGAAGAAACTGTTATGAAATTTAAATTTTAAACGTGATTGTGCTAGAAAGAACGTGAATAGCTCACCTTGGAATCCTTGTCTGGTAAATCATTGAACCAACTTGTCAAATGATTCTTATTTGAAGAATCACCTTCACAATCTTCATCTTCTTTTTCTTCACCTCTTTTGCTAACTGAAATCATATTGCTCATCTAAAGAAACTTCCCAAAATGATTTTTCTAAGGTTACAAGGTTTGGAAGGTAAACTTAGAAGGACATAAGAGATGAATACCAATTGTATATTTATACAAAAATTGGTCAAATTATACAGATCTTCCAAGATACGAAATTTAATGGAAAGTTAAGAAGTAATTGTAAGAAAATCCAGCCGACAGATTTGATACTAAAGATATAATTGAAAATAATTAACTATCCAAAATTGAATACTTAGACTTTCGAAAGACATGTCACAAAAAAAGCTTAAAAATGAGGTCGAGACTAAAACTTCCAAATAATATTATCTAAATAAATAAATGTACTTGTGATACGGTCACACCAAATGTGCCAAGGATTTGATTGATAAAGTCATTGTTGTGAGTTTTAAATTACTCGTAAGTGCACGAGTCGTTTGCAATATAGTGTTGTGCAAGTGCGAGGTCGAATCCACAGGGAATTGCATTGTTAAAATATAATTTTATCTAAACTAACCTTATTTTAACCTAGTTCCGAATTTTGAATTGTATTTTTTGCACAAGAAATATAAACTTAAACTATATTGGTTTAAAGCAAATGATAAAATAGTTAAGGTTTCTGAATCCACCCCACCAAAGTAAAGCATATATTTTCATGTTCTATATAAAAGTAATCAAAAAATTCCATGAATCCAACTTTAAACAAAAAACAACGAATATCCCAATTAAACCAAAAGCATCCAATGTATCCGCTTTTAACAAATCACAAAGGAAATCTAATTTAATCGAAAACGATTCGATGTATCCATCAGATGAAACACAAGGAATATCCAATTTAACACTAAAAGCAATCAATCATAAGATCTACTCAAATAACCGAACAGAACATTTATACTAAAAACATCAGAATTGTTATGCGCAAATATGAAAATATAATGCTAAACAAAGGAAAGGCTTCATCTTCAACCTTAGCTGAAGATTTTAGCTTCTCATAATTATGAAACCAAAGTTCACAATACAAGTGCTAAACATTAAACTTTAAAATTAAATAAAAAGAAATAAATTACTATACATGGGAGAAATTCCACTTACTATTGGGCGACGCTTTCCCTCGTGGTAGCAAAGCCTTCAGGATCCACCAGAATGCTAGCAGACGTCCACCAGATTACACCAAATGGCCCAGGAATTGCACACTGAATGATGAAGTGAGATGGTGCTTTTATAGGGGGAGTCCCGGAGCACAATGGGTTGCAAATTCGATGTGGGATACTGCTCGAGTGCGCTCGATTGCAGCATGGTGCGATCGATCGCATGCTGGTGCACTGCAAAGCACTTTTAACTGATGTGGGATGTGTGAGTGCGCAATTGCGATCGATCGCAAGTCTGGTGCGATCGATCGCAAGTCTAGTGTGATCGATCGCAAGTCTGGTGCAATCGATCGCACTAGACATCTTCAACTCGACCCTTGTCTACTAAAACGGCCATAACTTTCTCTAAAAAAATCATTTTTACGAGCCGTAAAATTCTTCAGAAAATAGACTTCCGGATCTTTCCAAGCATATATGGCTCATCTCCTATTTCTTCCTGAATCAATACCGTAAAATCCACAAAAATGACTAATCTGTACAGGAAATTATGGCAATTTTAGTGAACTCCTTTCCCAGTGCTTGTAAACTTGAAAAACAACGAAAACAACTCAAAGTAACAACTTCTTAAGCTAACAAATGTAAATTATGTGACCAAAATATGCAATATTTGGCACTTATCAAATACCCCCAAACTTACATTTTGCTAGTCCCTTAGCAAAACAAAATAAAAAGCTAAATTAAAAACAAAGAACACAAAGATAAGTTCATTACTCATGGTATCCAAAAATTTAAGGAGCACTCAAAATCATGAAATTCATTCATGAGCAAGCTTAAAAAATCTAACCTATCTTCACAATGAATAAGAATTTAAAACCTAATTACTTACAAGAGGCATGTTAAGGCATCACAAGCTTGAATCAGTGTAAAGTGAATTAGCATATACTGATGAGGTTTCCAAATAAGTTCAATGTACAATGTTTCCACATCTCAAGATTCACACAATTTCTTATCAGAATGAACAATGATGGCATAGTTTTATTTTATTTTTTTATTTTTTTTTCTTTTTTTTATAAGGCTCTGCTATGTTTAGTTCCCTTAAGCTTTTTAATTGACTTATGTAATGAGTGTTGAGTCAATGACTCCCAAACCAGATGGTTTTAGGGCATTAGGTGTAAGGACACCCCTAAGGACTTACTAACTCGAGTCAAGAAGGCTACGAAACTAAACTGTCCTTAATGCTACCAAGCAAAATTTTCACCTTTTGACGTGAACACTCGCTGCTTACTGAGGCAAGAGGTCCAGTTACTCAGCGAAAAATTTCGCAATGATCATTGTGAATAAAATTTTCACCTTTTGACATGAACACTCACTGCTTACTGAGGCAAGAGGTCCAGTTACTCAGTGGAAAGTTTATTGATGATGGTCATTTTTTTTTTATCTATGCCCAAGTGTTTATCCAACAAGTCATCCCGTTTCAGTTAAGATAAGAAACATACACATTAACATCACATGTCATACCTCACACAAATATATGCTAATATACGAGTGTTAAATTAGATCAAACATGTAAATTCTCGAATGCCTAAAGTAAGTAACTGAAGTTTAAACTCTATCATCAGATCATGTGTTCAAAATTTTAAGCTCACCAATGAAATCACATCACAATATTTGTTTAGATCAACTAAAATTTCAAAATAACATGAGTACGCATTTACCTTATTATTATTATTATTTTTTAAATGAAGAAAAACAACAACAAATTAGGACAAAGTGTGTGTAATGTGTCTCCTATTCACTCAAACTTAAATTACACATTGACCCTAATGTGTGAATAATATGGAAAGAGCTGACCTGGGATATGAAGAACTATCTGGACTTGGTATGACTCATAGCATACCCCCAAACTTGAACTAAAGTACGCGTTGTCCCTGAAAAATAAAGACTGAAAAACAAAAATACTAGAAACAAACATTAATCATAAATATGTCAAATCATAAGTAAACAAAAAGGATATGCTGTGGGGTGCCTCCCATGAGCGCTAAGTTTAACGTCTTCAGCTAGACCCAACATTAGTAATCCTGCCCAACTAAGCACTCCACCATCTGATCAATAAATGGGAGTGAAAAATGATCATTCCTTGTGGCAGTATTCAACTTACGGTAGTCTATACATACTTTCCATCCTGACTGAACACGAATTGGCACTAACTCATCGTCCTTATTTTTCACTACCGTCACTCCAGCCCGCTTGGGCACGACATGAATCGAGCTCACCCACTTGTTAACAGAGATTAGATAATTGATCACTGCATCAAACAGCTTTATCACTTCAATCATCACAACCTCTTGCATAGCTGGGTTGAGCCTTCTTTGTGGCTTCCTCGATGGCTTGACATTTTCTTCCAAACGTAACTTGAGCATCACCATCGAGGGGCTGATTCCCTTGACATCCTCAATAGTCCAGCTGATAGCTTCCTTATGCTCTCTTAAAACGTCCAATAATTTCTCCTTTGGAGCATCAACCAAATCTGAAGCTATAATCATAGGCAAAAAATCTGCTAGACCTAGGAACTTATACTTAAGATTGTCTGATAAAGGCTTAAGTTCCTTCTTGGGGGGTTCAGATATTTTAGTCTCCTCCGTCTCACTGCTCTTCTGAGGAACAGACTCCAAAATAGCATTTGCTTGCTCAAGTAACTTATCCAAATCCAAATCTTCTCCAAACTGAGCAAAACATGCCTCCAGGGGGTCCTCAATGCTTGATTCACCCACAGTCTCCTCTGTCTTACTACTCTCCCGAGGAGCAGATTCCAAGATAACAGTTGTTTGCTCAAATAGCTTATCTAAATCCAAATCCTCTCCAAACTGAGCAAAGCATGCCTCCAGAATGTCCTTAGACTCCCCTCATTTCTTGGGTGCTTGTAATCTCTCAGGGTAAGGCGCTTTAGGTACAAACGACCTAGGGAGATCCTTAATAATAGGTGTGGCTGTAGATGGCTCAGCATCTCTCTTTTCCTTGTTGCCACTTTCTTGCCCTTGTTGCATAGCTGGGTTCTCTTCCACTTGATTGTACACTTGTCTCCTAGACCTCAATGGGACAATCAATAGCACTTGTTCCTACTTGTGCATAGGAGTTGATGAATTTCCCACCGCAAACTGTTCCTTCGGGTTGGCCATATGTTGACTGAGGACTTTTCCCTTCTCTCATTCACCCACATGACTTACGATTTGATCCATTTAACTCTCTATCCTAGCAATCGCTTGGGTGTTTACTATTTGCGCACTCCTTACTTCGCTTATGGATTGGCCGATCATCTTTTTGAAATCATTGAGGGCATCCTCCAATGACTGTGAAACCGATGCTGGCGCTTGAATGGGAGCTTGGTAAGCGGGTGATGGTGCTGCATAGGCTGAGTGACCATAACTTGGAACTAGTGGAGGAAATTCAGGAGGGTATTGATTGTGAGCATGATAAGGGGCTCCTCCCTGATGCATCAATTGGTTATGTGTCCATGAAAAATCAGGGTGGTTCCACCAACCTGGATTGTACGTCTCGGAGTAAGATCCATTTGATGGCCACCAATAGTCATTGAAAGCGTTTATTTGTTCCATAGAATACTCAACAAAAACCGACGTAGATGGAAAATTCTGTACTAAATGCATAGGACTAGCATAGATGGAACAACTATCATCATTGAGTGTATTGGCTGTATTGATGGACTGGCCGGTCATCTTCATGAAATCCTTGAGGGCGTCCTCTAAAGACTGTGAAACCGGCACTGGATTCATCCACATTTTTTAAATTTTTCTAACTTTTTATTTTATTTTTTTATGTGCAATTGCCAATAGAAACAAATAAACTAAAATAAAATTGCAATAAGAAAAATCAAACAAAAAAATGCTAACTAACTAGTAGAAAAATAAAATTAATTCAGACAAAAATTTCAAAAACCAAACAATTCCCCGGCAACGGCACCAAAAACTTGTTGTGAGTTTTAAATTACTCGCAAGCGCACGAGTCGTTTGCAATATAGTGTTGTGCAAGTGCGAGGTTGAATCCACAGGGAATTGCATTGTGAAAATATAATTTTATCTAAACTAACCTTATCTTAACCTAGTTCCGAATTTTGAATTGTATTTTTTGCAAAAGAAATATAAACTTAAACTAAATTGATTTAAAGCAAATGATAAAATAGCTAAGGTTTCTGAATCCACCCACCAAAGTAAAGCATATATTTTCATGTTCTATATAAAAGTAATAAAAAAATTTCATGAATCCAACTTTAAACAAAAAACAACGAATATCCCAATTAAACCAAAAACATCCAATGTATCCGCTTTTAACAAATCACAAAAGAAATCCAATTTAATCGAAAACGATTCGATGTATTCATCAGATGAAACACAAGGAATATCCAATTTAACAACTAAAAGCAATCAATCATAAGATCTACTCAAATAATTGAACAGAACATTTATACTAAAAACATCAGAATTGTTATGCGCAAATATGAAAATATAATGCTAAACAAAGGAAATGCTTCATCTTCAACCTTAGCTGAAGATTTTAGCCTCTCATAATTATGAAACCAAAGTTCACAATACAAGTGCTAAACATTAAACTTTAAAATTAAATAAAAAGAAATAAATTACTATACATGGGAGAAATTTCACTCGCTGTTGGACGACGCTTCCTCTCGTGGTAGGAAAGCCTTCGGGATCCACCAGAATGCTAGCAGATGTCCACCGGATTACACCAAATGGCCCAGGAATTGCACACCGAATAATGAAGTGAGATGGTGCTTTTATAGGGGGAGTCCCGGAGCACAATGGGTTACAAATTTGATATGGGATACTACCCGAGTGCGCTCGATTGCAGCATGGTGCGATCGATCGCATGCTGGTGCACTGCAAAGCATTTTTAACTGATGTGGGATGTGCGAGTGCGCACTTGCGACTTGCGATCGATCGCACTAGACATCTTCAACTCGACCCTTGTCTACTAAAACGGCCATAACTTTCTCTAGAAAAATCATTTTTACGAGCCGTAAAATTCCTCAGAAAATAGACTTCCGGATCTTTCCAAGCATATATGGCTAATCTTCTGGTTCTTCCTGAATCAATACAGTAAAATCCACAAAAATGACTACTCTGTACAAGCAATTCTGGCAATTTTAGTGAACTCCTTTCCCAGTGCTTGTAAACCTGAAAAACAACGAAAACAACTCAAAGTAACAACTTCCTAAGCTAACAAATATAAATTAAGTGGCCAAAATATGAAATATTTGGCACTCATCAGTCATCATATATAGTGAAATGTTAAATTAACGGCAGTTTGATTCATGGTAATCTCTAGCGCAATTTGGCGCATTACTAATAATCGCAAAGATTGTTGCTTGGCACAAATATGAGACATTATAAGGAAGTTAACATTCCATGGTTAATTATATTATTATATTTTGGGTATCTTTGATTATCATGAATGGGTAATTTTAGAACCATTTTATTCCAAATCTTGTCATCCTCCTGCATTATATATAATTTTATTTTCGTATTTTTTGTCATTGTTGGTCCAAATGCTATTGGCCAAAACCAAGAGGGATGAACTGAGTTTTAAATCAAAGTTTTCTCAAAACCTCGAAAACCCTTTGCAAACACAAGCAATGACTTAAGCACAACAATAAATGCATAACTAAAATGCTTAATTAAAAAAAAAAAGGGGGTAAGAGAGATTGTTGGAATTTTAGATTTAGATTGAAATACTAAAATTAAGGATAAGATAAATATTGAAATGATGTATTGTTTTTATTGTAACATTTTGAATGGGACCAAGAGGTAGTTTCCTAAATGAAAAGAACTGCCTTTAGAAATTGCTTATTAGAAGATATACGTCTCTTGAATTTGTACCTTTTGGAGAATGTGTATTATTACGCATGTGGACCCTAAGCCACATCATCAATCCCGAGGATGATATGTGGGGTAGTGGTTTGGAAGGCATAGGGATTTGGTGTAGTGCCGCGTAGGTGCCATATGGATTGTGGGCCATAAGTGACTTGGGCACCTCTGGTACACATGACAATCCACTTGAAAGCTTAGGTGTCAGCTTAAATGGAAAATTTGATAATATATACATGGTATTCACTAGATGGAAAGCTTATTTTCGAGCTATAGCAGTGGCAACATCCATTTCTTGCAAAAAACACCCATTAACTATGCAATTTGGTAATAACAAGCCAAAATCCAATTTGATTTAGTTAAACACATCATTAAGCTTCAAATCAGATTTATCAAGCCTCAAATCAAACTTTATTCCACCATAACCACCTTCCCATCATCTTTTCCAACTTGCACACTCCACTTCCCTAATGACTGTCATGAGATGCCTATGCCTCGTGGGTAATGGCCCTTAGCATGTCTCTTCGACCAAGGAAGCTCCCACTTGCAACAATTGTCATCATTTTCTTTAATTTTTCATGGGATTAAGATTACAGCTAATTAGAGCAGTCCCTTTGGAGTTCAAGAACCCCTGATTAAAGGAGAAAGATAACCTCCACCCCTATAAAGGCACACTCATATTCTTCAAAAAAACATGGCATAAAGAAGTAAAACAGAGCATGAAATATGCAGAAAATACTAAAACAGAGAAAAATCTCTTGAGCATTAAAAACACCTTAAACACTTGCAAAACATCCATCCTATATAAAATCCTTAATTGGCCTTGTTTATCCTTAATTAAGTGATTAAACATTACAAAAGCCAAGCTTTCTTGCGTTTAAAAACAGAGCACCGAAACATTGACTCCAAGCCCATTATCCAGATTTCTCAAAGGCTTCTCTCATGGTTTTCTCTTCTTATGTAGTTATTTCGTGCTTTCCCAAATAGAAAACACTCAAGAAAAACCTTTCCCCAAAGTCGAGTAATTCTACAAGGCATGCAAATTCCTTTAATATTTTGCATATGCGCTATGATCCTATTCTTCTTCGCTAATGTGTTCTGGGAAATATATGGCACTTGTAAAGATTGCATAACACGAGTTTTCCTAGAAAAAAAAACTTCATGATTTTCACTCATAGTTACGGCTATAGTATCACTTTTGCTATAGCATTATTGCTATAGCGCCACTCTAAGACCTTTTATAACAATCTGTTGCATGGTGCACACCCTTATAAACAATTACATCATTTCTCTTCTCCCCTAATCATTGTCACATATTTATTCCTTTCTCTGGAAGTTTACATCATTACTACTATATTGCTTGTCCTTTATGGTATTCTAAGCTGTATTTGCAAGTAAGTTAGAACAACAAGGTTCACCATAACACAACTAGTGTTTTGGTGCAATCTTGGGCTCGATAGCACAAGAGAGCTCGAGGTGAGTTGTATCTACTACAATAACTTATTTTGCGACCATAAACTGTGGGACAAACTAAGTGCAGAGAGCATAATCTCCCAAAATCAGACACTATTTGATCCTAGTCAGGACTATCATATCACAAACACATGTCCCCCTCTGAGCCACATGCTACGAAACAAAAAAATCCACCACAACAAGAAGTTACTATTATACGAGTGTGATAATAGTGAATATTGTTAAGCCCTAAGAAAGAAACAAATGTTGATTGTTACGATATTTAGATGATGAATTTTACTTTAAATGGAATCCATAATAAAAGTATTAAGTGTCTATAGTAAAAGGGACACCAAATGGAAGGGATTATATTTATATGAATATAGAAGTGGTGCAAATTTTTAGCAAAGAGTTTGGGGTTTGCTTTTGTAAATATTCGTAACCATAATAGTGCTAAAGCGTCTTATGTATGAACTTCTCATTGAAGCTAAATATGATCATGTGTGTGATGTTTCTAGTTTTAATATAAAAAAGTGTTGGTTTTATCTATAGATACCAACTACTTCAGTAGAGCTTTAAAATATTTACACTAGATGGTTTAAATCGAAAGATACATTCTTGTATGCATGATTATATCATTAGAAACAAGGGGTAACTTAATATTACAATCTAGTGAGGGATTATTGGAATTGTAGATTTAGATTGTAATACTAAAATTAAGGATAAGAGGAAGATTGAAAAGATGTGCAGTTTTATTGTAACATTTTGAAAGGATGGAAGTGGTAGTTACTTGAATGAAGGGATATGCCTTCAGAAAATGCTTATTGGAAGATATATTTCTCTTGAATTTGTATATTTTGGAAAATATGTATTAACTATTTATATGTTTGGATGGCTATGACTTAAGGATGCCTAAGCACCATTTCAAGTCTATAAATAGGATATGATATTTCACATCACATTCATAACTTTACTACTCAATTTTCATTCTCATATGTTTTTCCTTTACATATAACCTATGTTATTACAACTACTTAGTTTCTATCCAGTTTCCTAGAGAGTTTTTGGGAATCTCTTCAGAACTGCTATATGCAGAATTTTACAAAGCTTTGTTGTATCTTGGAAGTTAATTTAATTGGAACCTATTAGCAAACTCTTTGAAGTGGGGGATACTTTCATTAGAAAGAAAGCGATTTATGCACCTCAAAGCCTTAAATCACTTTGTTCTTTTCTTATTACTTCTCTTATTTCAGCACATATTTTTTATTATATTCAAATCCACATTTTCTCCTATGTTAACCCACACATCCCTAACAAAGATTGCAAACATAAATTTATTTTGGTTCGGCGAATTGGATTCTTTCGACCCTACATCCATTCTCCTTTAAGGAGTACTAGAATATTTATTTTTCAAACCTGTTGAAAATCACCTCAAGAATCCTAGGTGGTGACCTTCAAACACCCAAGTCCAGAATGACTTGTAATAAAACAAGAATCAAACAATCAAAGAAAAAACACAAGCAATTGTTATCGACGTTCGACAATGTGCTTACGTCCCCGTGAGCTCCTCCGAGCTCTCTGCGCTAAATCAATGGAGTTCTTACAATTACAGCAACACTTCTTCAAGAACCCTCTTGTTCTTGAAGAACAAAAGAAGAGAAAAAGAAAATGATAAGAACTGAGTGTTTCCCTGGAATTTTCCCCAAGAAAATTCCAATTACAAAGCCTTTGAATCCCCAATCTAGACTACTCTCTCTCTCTAAACAATCAGCCTCTCTTGAATGAGTCTCTCTTGTGTTTTGTGTCTTTGCACTCTCACACTTAATGCTCACATGTTGTTATGAATTGCTCCTAGATGACCCTTTATATAGGGCAACAACTTCTTTATCCAATCTTTGAGATCAATCTCAACCCTTAGATCCCAATAACCAAAGACTCATGGCTCTCTAAGAGTCTAAGTGAACCTATGTGTTTTAATCAAGTCCCACGCACCATCTCAAAATACTGAACAAAAGGGGTCAGGTATGCCTGGCACAGCAACCCAGAACAGGGCAGGCCGCGGCGCACAACAGGGCACACTTCCACCATATGCTGGAGGTCGTGGCGCCCAAGGTTTGGCCACGGCGTGACCTGGAGGGGAGGAATTCTGGACATACTGGAGGTCGCGGTGCACAACCTATGCCGCGGCCCAAAGACCTGATGCTAAAGCTTCACATTCAGCCCGTTTAATCATTAGACAAATACCAATAATCTCTACCTTTGTTTAAGCTATTAAACTCGAACCCATTGTGCAGAGAACTCAGGATCCAAACTTAACTTGAGTCACCATATCAACCGACTCCAATCCTAAGAAGTCCAAGGCAATGATTGAACTTGCCTAGAGGTAGAACTTTGGTGCCTAAATCTGCAAGATTTTCTTCTGTTGCTACTTTGTCCATATGAATACATCCTTTCATAACATTTTCCCAAATGAAATGATACCGAACATCCATATGCTTAGTCCTCTCATGGAACACTGGATTCCTACACAAGTGCAACGCACTTTGGCTATCTGAATACACCACCACCTGCTCTTTTAGGACCTTCAACTCTTCCAACAACCCTTTACACCATATAGCCTCCTTTATAGCTTCCGTAGCTGCTAAGTACTCAGCCTAGGTTGTTGAGAGTGCTACTACCGGCTGCAACTGAGCCTTCCAACTTATACAACAACCATTTAAGTTGAAGAAATACGAGGTAATCGATCTTCTCTTATCTTGGTCTGCTCCATAGTCTGAATCAGCATAACCCTCTAGAAAGATGGACTTACCCCTCTTCGCGTACATAAGCCCCACATCTGGGCTTCCCTTCAAATACCTCAGCAACCACTTCATCCCAAACCAACGCTTCTTTCCGAGATTACTCATAAACCTGCTGAGAACACTAATTGCATGAGCAATGTCAAGTCTAGTGCTTACCATAGTGAATATGATAGATCCAACCGCACTAGAGTAAGAGACCTTTTCCATTTCCTTATTCTCCTCATCCATTTTCGGACATTGATCGCTGGAGAACTTGAAATGACCAGCAAGGAGAATCTTCACTGGTTTACTATTTTCCATAGAAAACTTAGAAATCATATTTTCTATGTAAGAAGACTGAGAAACCTTCAACCTTCAACCTGTTTCTCTCCCTTTCCCGGATTATACTCATCCCAAGGATCTTCTGTGCATAGCCAAGATCCTTCATCTCAAACTCCGAACTGAGTTAAGACTTCAACCTTTCTATCCTCTCCCTACTGCTCCGAACCAACAGCATATCATCGACATAGATAAGGATAATCACCATTTCCTCCACCTTGTGACCTTTGTACTACAAGCACGAATCATAGTAGCTCCTCATGAAACCCAAGCTAATTATAAAGGAATCAAACCTCTTATTCCATTATCGAGATGATTGCTTCAGGTCATAGAAAGATTTCTTTAATTGGCACACCAAATCTCCCTGCCTTCCTTTCTCATAGCCTTCGGGTTACCTCATGTAGATGGTCTCATCAAGCCCTCCACGTAAGAACGCTATCTTCACATCCATTTGCTCGATCTCCCAATTAAATTGGACCACCATAGCCAATACTATCCTTATCATCTTGTATTTCACAACCGGTGAGAATATTTCGGTGAAATCTATGCCTTCTCTTTGCGTGAACCCCTTCACCACTAGCTTAGCCTTATGCCGGACTTCATCCCCTAGAGTGTTCCCTTCTTTGATCTTGTAAATCTATTTACAATCCACAATCCACAACTCTCTATTTTTCTGGTTTCGGCACCAATTCCCAAGAGTTGTTCTTCCTCAAAGAATCCATTTTCTCCTCCATAGCTAGCTTCCATCTTGACGAATACTTACATCCCATGGCATCAATATAAGTTTCTGGTTCACTTATCCCTCCTTCTGAATAAGGAGCTGCTACATTAGCATCTGTAAAACCATATCTCAAAGGTGGTCTGACCAGCCTTCTTTCCCGGTACCTTGTGAGCTGATAGTCATTCTGTCTTGCTGCATCATCCCCTTCTAGTTCAGCCTCCTCATGAGTGTCCTGAGCTTGACCTTCATCAATACGATCTACCTGGTCTGAACCCTCTTGCCTTCCTTGCTCTACCTGAACTGAATTTTCCTTGATGCTATGCTCCACAAATACTGGGCTGGTTTGCCCACTATCCCCTGCAGGGTTAGTTTTCTCCAAATAGGGAAATAAATGCTCATTAAAAATGGCATCCATACTTATTATGAGTTTAATTCTTTTTTGCTCTAAGGACCACAACCTATACTCCTTAACCCCTTCCCCATATCCTAGAAATACACACTTTCTAGACCTTGGGCTAAGTTTATCATCCTTTTGATGTGCAAACGCAACACATCCAAAAGTCCTAAGGTTGTTCAATTCAGGGGGTTTACCACTCACATCTCCTCGGGAGTCTTGAGATCCAAAGCTCTAGAGTTTGATCTATTAACCAAATACGCAGCAGTAGACACAGCTTCCCCCCAAAAACATTTGGGTAATCCGAAACGAATTAACATGCACCTAACATTTTCCATAAGGGTCCTATTCATCCTTTCAGCAACTCCATTTTGCTGAGGCGTTTTCACAACCATTCTATGTCTTAAAATCCCATTTAACTCATAGAATTTATCAAAATCCTTATTAAAAAATTCTAAGCCATTATCGGTTCGTAAAACCTTAACTATCTTACCCGTTTGAGTCTCCAGCAACTTTTTCCATACCACAAATTTATTCAAAGCATCTGATTTATTTTTAAGCAAATAAACCCAAAACTTTTTTGAATAATCATCAATTAAAGAAAGAAAGTAAAGATTACCTCATTGTGTTGGTTTTCTTGCTGGTCCCTAAAGATCCGCATGAATGTAGTTAAGAATGCCCTTAGACTTGTGCACTCCGGTGTTGAAGTTGACCCGATATTGCTTCCCAAGAACATAACATTCGCAGAAATCAAGTTTCTCTACTTTGTCACCACTAAGTAGATTGTTCTTGCTGAGAACTTGCACGCCATTTTCACTCATGTGTCCCAAGAGATTGTGCCAAAGGGCTGCCTTATCTATCTCAGCCATCAAGCTTGCTGTTTGATCCTTGATGTTCGTGTCTCCGATCATCTCATAGAGACCATCCTTCATTATTGCTTTGATCACTATCAAAGATCCCTTGATTACCTTGATCTTTCCTCCCTCTGCTTTGTATGTGTACCCCATGGAATCTAGCTGCCCCAATGAGATCAAATTTCTTTTCAAATCCGTAAGATATCTCACATTCCGCAGCAGCCTTGTAATTCATTCGAATGTCCTCAACCGAATGTCTTCTATACCTCTCACTTGGAAAGAAGTATCATTCCCCAAGAAAACCTTTCCATCATTGGTTTCCTTGAAATTCTTGAACCAATCCCGGTGAGGGCACATATGACAAGTGTACCCGAAATCCAAGATCCATTTTTCGTTGTCTTGCCTCCTGCTCACATTTGAGCACACAACAAGAACATCATCTTGTTGTTCTCCCTTAGCAACCAAAGCCTCTCCATTGTTGGTATGGCCTCTTCCTCTCTTATCTCTCATCATCTTCTTGCAATCTTTCTTAAAATGACCCTTCTTATGGTAGTAGTAGCATCTCTTTCTCCAAATCTTGGTTTAAAGTGCACTCTCCCATGGCTTTGTCCTTTACCTTATGGTTTGTCCTGGTAGTAGCCATGTATGTTGCTGCCATACAGAGTTGTTGGCCTTCCTCTAATGAACGGCCATTCTCCACTTAATCCTTCCCTTATCTTGGCTTTGAAATCATGAGCCCTTATAGCATTGATCATAATTTCTTTGGTTGGTGTATCTCTTCCATATTCAATAGCATTAATCAAGCTTTCAAAACAGTCAGGAAAAGAATTCAACAAAGTAACAGCCAATTGTTCATCCGGGAATGCTATACTACAACTAGTCAAATCATGAACTAGTTTATTAAATATATCAAGATTATCTTGCAACTCTTTATTAGGATCCATTTTAAAAGCAAAAATTTGTTTTAGAAGATAAATCTTATTAGGAAGAGTCTTGATAAGAAACAACTCATCTAGTCTCTTCCAAATGATAGCTGGATCTTCCGAGTCTCCGCACTCCCTTGTCACGCTATTTGACATGTGCAGAAAGATGGTGTTGTACTCCATCTTCTTCATCTCATTCTGCTGGAGCTCCATGATACTTGCTGGAAAATCATCATCTTCTCCAATAGCCAAGTCCAACTTTTGTTGCATAAGAACTGCCTTAATTTTCTGCTTCCAAAGGGCAAAGTCTCCATTTCCATCAAAATTCTTAACAATGAAGCTTGAACCCATCTTGTGGAGAAAATCCCAAGATTTATGCAGCACCCACAATTGTTTTCCAACCGTCTTCTCCGTAACTTCTAAATCTCAAAAACTAGATCAAATCTTGATCCCAGCACCGTTCTTAAACCTCAAGAACCCGATCAGATCTTGATCCAAACTTAGGATCCAAACTTAACTTGAGTCACCATATCAACCGACTCCAATCCTAAGAAGTCCAAGACAATGATTGAACTTGCTTAGAGGTAGAACTTTGGTGCCTAAATCTGCAGGATTTTATTCTGTTGCTACTTTGTCCACATGAATGCATCATTTCGTAACATTTTCCCGAATGAAATGATACCGAACATCCATATGCTTAGTCCTCTCACGGAAAACTAGATTCCTACACAAGTGCAACGCATTTTGGCTATCCGAATACACCACCACCTGCTCTTTTAGGACCTTCAACTCTTCCAACAACCCTCTGCACCACAAAGCCTCCTTTATAGCTTCCGTAGCTGCTATGTACTCAGCCTAGGTTGTTAAGAGTGCTACTACCGGCTGCAACTGAGCCTTCCAACTTATACAACAACCATTTAAGTTGAAGAAGTAGGAGGTAATCGATCTTCTCTTATCCCAGTCTGCTCCATAGTCTGAATCAGCATAACCCTCTAGAAAGATGGACTTACCCCTCTTCTCGTACACAAGCCCCATATCTGGGCTTCCCTTCAAATACCTCAGCAACCACTTCATCCCAAGCCAATGCTTTTTTCCAAGATTACTCATAAACCTGCTGAGAACACTAATTGCATGAGCAATGTCAAGTCTAGTGCTTACCATGGTGAACATGACAGATCCAACCACACTAGAGTAAGAGACCTTTTCCATTTCCTTCTTCTCCTCATCCGTTCTCGGACATTGATCGTTGGAAAACTTGAAATGACCAGCAAGGGGAATCTTCATTGGTTTACTATTTTCCATAGAAAACTTAGAAATCATATTTTCTATGTAGGAAGACTGAGAAACCTTCTACCTTCAACCTGTTTCTCTCCCTTTCTCGGATTACACTCATCCCAAGGATCTTCTGTGCATAGCCAAGATCCTTCATCTCAAACTCCGAACTAAGTTGAGACTTCAACCTTTCTATCCTCTCCCTACTGCTCCCAACAAACAGTATATCATCGACAAAGATAAGGATAATCACCATTTCCTCCACCTTGTGACCTTTTCACTACAAGCACGAATTATAGTAGCTCCTCATGAAACCCAAGCTAGTGAGCTGATAGTCATTCTGACTTGCTGCATCATCCCCTTCTAGTTCAGCCTCCTCATGAGTGTCCTGAGCTTGGCCTTCATCAACGGGATCTACCTGGTCTAAACCCACTTGCCTTCCTTGCTCTACATGAACTGAATTTTCCTTGATACTATGCTCCACAAATATCGGGCTGGTTTGCCCACTATCCCCTACAGGTTTTTTTTTCTCCAAATAGAAGAATAAATGCTCATTAAAAATGACATCTTATGAGTGCCAAATATTGCATATTTTGGCCCCTTAATTTATATTTGTTAGCTTAGGAATTTGTTACTTTTAGTTGTTTTTCATTGTTTTATAGGTTTACAAGCTTGGAAAGGAGTTTCACTAAATTGCCAGAATTGCTCGTACAGATCAGCCATTTTTGAAGATTAAACTGTATTGATTCGGGAAGAACCAGGAGATGAACCATATATGTTTGGAAAGATCCAGATGTCTAGTTTCTGGGAAATTTTACGGATCAATAAAATGATTTTTCTAGAGAAAGTTATGGCAATTTTAGTAGACAAGGTCAGGCTGTTCATGATTTCAGCGTGACAGATCAGCCATTTTTTAGGATTAAACTGTATTGATTCAGAAAGAATCAAGAGATGAGCCATATATACTTGGAAATATCCCGATGTCTATTTTCTGATAAATTTACGGATCAATAAAATGATTTTTCTAGAGAAAGTTATGACAGTTTTAGTAAACAAAGGTCAAAGAACAAAAGCCGGAATTTGCAGTATCCCACATCAGATTGGAAGCATATTGCACTTGTGATGTTTCCCTATATAAGCCCCTCCTCACTTCATCTTTAGTAAGCAATCCAAGTGCCATTTTGGTGCAATTTGGAGGACTTCTACTAGCATTCTGGTGGATCTCCGAAAGCTTTGCTATCACGAGGGGAAGCGTCGCCCAACAACGAGTGGAATTTCTCCCCATGTATAGTCAGTTTTTAATTTACTGCTTTTGTTAGTTTTAAAGTTTAATGTTTAGCACTAGTATTGTGAACTTTAGTTTCATGACTATGAGTGGCTAAAATCTTCAGCTAAGGTTGAAGATGAAGCCTCGCCGTTGTTTGGCATGATATTTTCAGATTTGTTTATACAATTCTGATGTTTTTTTTAGTAGAAATGTTCTGTTCAATTATTTGAGTAAAATCTTATGATTGATTGCATTTAAATTGTTCTGTTAGATATTCCGTGTGTTTCATCTGATGGATACATCGAATCATTTTTTATTAAATTGGATATCGTTTGTGATTTGTTAAAAGCGGATACATTTGATTGTTTTGGTTTAATTGAGATATTTGTTGTGATTTGTTTAAAGTTGAATTCATGGACTGTTTTGATAGATTATTTTTATATAGAACATGAAGATATATGCTTTACTTTGGTGGGGTGGATTCAGAAACCTTAGTGCTTTTATCATTAGTCTTTAAATCAATTTAGTTTAGTTTATATTTGTTTTGCAAAAGACGATTCAATACTTGGAACTAGGTTAAAATAGGCTTAGTTTAGATAAAAATATTTTCATAACGCAATTCCCTGTGGATTCGACCTCGCACTTGCACAACACTATATTGCAAACGACTCATGCGCTTACAAGTAATTTAAAACTCACAACAAGTTTTTGGCACCGTTGCCGGGGAGCTGTTTTGTTTGTGAAATTTTTATCTGAATTGATTTTATTTTTCTACTAGTTTAGTTAGCATTTTTGTTTTATTTTATTTTTATTTTTGTTTTATTTTTATTTTTATTTTTATTCTATTTTTAATTTTAATTTTAATTTTGATTTTAATTTTGATTTTAATATTAATGTTAATTTTAATCTTAATCTTAATCTTAATCTTAATTTTAATCTTAATTTTAATCTTAATTTTAATCTTAATTTTAATCTTAATTTTAATCTTAATTTTAATTTTAATTTTAATTTTAATCTTAATCTTAATTTTAATCTTAATTTTAATCTTAATTTTAATCTTAATTTTAATCTTAATTTTAATCTTAATTTTAATTTTAATTTTAATTTTAATTTTAATTTTAATTTTAATTTTAATTTTAATTTTAATTTTAATTTCAATTTTAATTTTAATTTTCATTTTGATTTTGATTTTGATTTTGATTTTGATTTTAATTTTTAATTTTTAATTTTTAATTTATTTTTTGTTTCTACTAGTTAGTTTATTTTATTGCTTTTTTGTGTGGTGTATGCTTGGTCGGAGATCACTGAATTTAGAATTGACACCTTTAGATCCCGACTTAGAAAGAACTCTTAGGAGACAGAAGATAGCACATGTTGAAAGAGAGACAATTGAGATGGGAGAAAATTTTAGGAATGCAAATCATCCGGAGCATGTAGAGCAACCTAGAGCTTGGAACATGGATTCCATTACATCCCTTAGGGATTTGTTCGCACCCGTTGCGACTAATTCATCTTCTTGCATAGTGTTGCCACCTACCAATGCCACCCATTTTGACTTAAAGCTACATGTCATCCAACTCGTACCCTTATTTCATGGCTTAGATATTGAAAATCCTTACAGCCATGTGAAGAAGTTCAGAGATATTTGTGCCACATTCAAGTTCCAGAACTTCTTTGAGGAGTCAGTCCATCTTCAACTTTTCCCTTTTTCTCTTCATGATAGAGTTAGGTCATGGCTGGATTCCAACATGCCCGGGTCTATTACATCTTGGGAAAATCTGCTGAGTAAATTCTATAACAAGTTTTTCCCAATGTCTAGAGTGAATGAGTACCGAAAGGAGATTAGTTCTTTCACTCAAGAGGAGGATGAGAAGTTTTCTGAGAGTTAGGAGTGTTTTAAAGAGTTACTGATTAGATGCCCTCCACATGGATATGAGAAGTGGAGACTCGTTCAGTTCTTCTACCAAGGGTTGACTCAACCCAATCGTAGCATGATCGAGTCTATGAATGGGGGGGCATTCTTAAGTCTGACGGGGGATGAAGCATACAAGGCATTGGACAAGTTGTTCGACAACTCGCAGCAGTGGGATTTTTCAAGCTGTCGGGACAAGTCCATTCGTGCCCCTAAGAAATGAGGCATCTATGAGATCAAAGAGGACACTGACTTAAGGATAAAGCTAGATGCTCTCACTAAGAAGATTGACGCTCTCGCTGTGGGCCAGTCCATCAATGCTGCCAACACATTCAATGTTGATAGTTGTTCCATCTGTGCTAGTCCCATGCATTTAGCACAGAATTGTCCATCAATGCCAACTTTTTCCGAGTATCCTATGGAAGAAGTGAACGCTTTCAATGACTATCGGAGGCAGTCAAATGGATCTTACTCTGAGACTTACAATCCGGGGTGGTGGAACCACCCTAATTTTTCATGGAAGCAGAACCAATCGATGAATCAGGGAGGAGCCTCTCATCATGATCACAATCAATACCCTCTTGGATTTCCTCCACCAATTCCAAGTCATGGTCGCTCAGCCCATCCAGCACCATCACCTGCTTACCAAGGTCCCACTCAAGCGCTAGTGCCGGTTTCACAGTCATTGGAGGACACCCTCAAAGAGTTCATGAAGATGACTGGCCAATCCATCAGTGAAGTGAGGAGTGCAACAATAGTAAACACCCAAGCAATTGCCAAGCTAGAGACTCAATTGGGGCAAATCGCAAGTCACTTGGGTGAAAGAGAGAAGGGAATGTTCCCCAGTCAACCCGTGCCCAACCCGAAGGGACAGTTTGTGGTTGAAAATTCATCAAATCCTACGCACGGGCAGGAACAAGTGCAATCAATTGTCACATGGAGGTCTGGGAGACAAGTGGACAATCAAGTGGAAGAGAACCCAGCTATGCAGCAAGAGCAAGAAAGTGGTAACAAGGAGAAGAGAGATGCTGAGCCATCTACAGCCACACCTGCTGTTAAGGATCCTCTTAGGTTGTTTGTAATTAAAGCACCTTACCCTGAGAGATTACAAGTGCCCAAGAAAGGAGGGAAGTTTGAGGAAATTCTGGAGGTGTTCAAGCAAGTCCAAATCAATATCCCACTTCTGGATACCATCCAGCAAGTGTCGTTATATGCCAAGTTCTTAAAGGACTTGATCACTGTTAAGAGGAGGACGAATGTCCCGAAGAAGGCGTTTTTGACCGAGCAGATTAGCTTAATCCTTCAGTGCAAGATGTTGATCAAGTATAAAGACCTAGGGTGTCCTACCATCTCTTGCATGATAAGAGTCAGCCAGATTGAGATGGCTCTATTGGATCTAGGAGCGAGTGTGAATCTTCTGCCCTACTCAGTCAATTTGCAGTTGGGGTTAGGAGAATTGAAGCCCACATCCACAACGCTTCAATTGGCTGACAGGTCAGTGAAAATACCACAGGGAGTAGTTGAGGACATTTTGATAAAAGTGGATAAGTTTTATTTCCCCGTGGATTTTATTGTGCTAGACACAGAACCGGTTTAGAATGTAGGGATTCAGATACCAATTATTCTAGGGCGACCATTCTTAGCCACGGCTAACGCCCTGATCAATTTAGGACAGGGGTGATGAAGATTTCCTTCGGAAATATGACAGTGGAGTTGAATATCTTTGATATCACTAGGCAACCACTAGAATATGATGAAGTGCGAAATGTATGCTTGATAGAGGAGATTCTTGAGGAGACTGTGAATGAATCAAGCATTGAGGACCCCCTAGAGGCATGCTTTGCTCAATTTGGAGAGGATTTGGATTTAGATAAATTACTCGAGCAAGCTAGTGCCATTTTGGAGTCTCCTCCTCGGGAGAGCAATGAGACGGAGGAGACCGCAGCACCTGAGCCCCCCCACAGGGAACTTAACCCTTTACCGGACAATCTTAAGTATAAGTTCTTAGGTCCAGCAGATTCTTTACCTGTGATTATAGCTTCAGCTTTGGTTGAGGCTCAAGAGGAGAAATTATTAGATGTTTTAAGAGAGCACAAGGAAGCTATCGGCTGGACTATTAAGGATATTGAGGGTATCAGCCCTCGTTGGTGATGCATAAGATACATTTGGAGGAGAATGCCAAGCCATGGAAGGAGCCACAGAGAAGGCTCAACCCAGCTATGCAAGAGGTTGTAAGGACTGAAGTGATAAAGTTGTTGGATGCAGGGATCATTTATCCAATCTTTGATAGCAAGTGGGTAAGCCCAATTCATGTCGTGCCGAAGCAGGCTGGATTGACGGTAGTGAAGAATAATGACGACGAGTTGGTGCCAACTCGTGTTCAGTCAGGATGGAGAGTGTGTATAGACTACCGTAAGCTGAATGCTGCCACAAGGAATGATCACTTTTCACTCCCATTTATTGATCAGATGGTGGAGTGCTTGGTTGGGCATGATTACTATTACTTCTTGAATGGTTATTTTAGATATAACCAGGTCCCTGTGGACCCCGAAGATCAGAAGAAAACAACGTTTACCTGTCCTTTTGGGACGTTCGCTTACCGTCGCATGCCCTTTGGATTATGCAATGCACCTGCTACTTTTCAGCGGTGCATGGTCAGCATATTCTCTGACATGGTAGAGCGTTCCTTAGAAATTTTCATGGATGACTTCTCCGTCTTCGGTTCATCATTTGAGGAGTGTTTGCATCGTCTCACTTTGGTTTTAGTGCGGTGCAAGGAGAAAAACTTGGTGCTTAATTGGGAGAAGTGCCATTTTATGGTCAAGCAAGGTATTGTACTGGGGCACGTCATATCCCATCGGGGGATTGAGGTCGACAAAGCGAAGGTTGACCTGATTTCCAACCTTCCACCCCCACGTACAGTGAAAGAGGTTCGTTCTTTTCTGGGCTATGCAAGATTCTACAGATGATTTATCCAGGATTTCAGCAAGATCACCCGGCCCTTATGTAAGTTATTAATGAAGGATACCCCATTTGTATTTGATGAAGACTGTAAGAAAGCATATGGGGATCTGAAGAAGATTCTGACGTCCACACCCAATATTCAGCTACCCAACTGGGGTGTACCTTTCGAGATTATGTGTGACGCATCAGATTATGCTGTTGGAGTTGTTTTGGGGCAGTGTGTTGATAAACTTCCCCATATCATCTACTATGCAAGCAGAACTCTAAACGACTCACAACTCAATTACTCTACCACTGAGAATGAGTTGCTAGCAGTCGTTTTTGCATTGGACAAGTTCAGATCCTACTTGTTAGGATAAAAAGTCATTATCTACTCAGATCATGCAACATTGAAGTATCTTTTCTCTAAAAAGGATGCTAAATCTCGTCTTATCCGATGTATCTTGTTACTTCAAGAGTTCGACATAGAGATTCGGGATAAGAAAGGTTCCGAAAATGTGGTGGCGGACCATTTGTCTAGGTTGATAGTGGATTTCACTAAGGCCGCCATTCCCATTTCTGAGACCTTTCCTAATGAGCAATTGATGCACATTGCTCACAATCCTGCACCATGGTTTGCTGATATAGTGAACTATCTTGTCACCAATCAAATGCCCTTGCATTGGGGGCGACAAGATAAATCAAAGTTTTTGGCCATGGTAAAACATTTTTTCTGGGATGATCCTTACCTGTTCAAGTATTGTCTCGATCAGATCATCAGAAGGTGTATTCCTGAGCATGACCAATCTAATGTCATCGCTTTTTGTCATGATCATGCTTGTGGAGGTGATTACGCCCAAAACATAACACGGTTATTGTAGTATAGTTTTGGGGTGTCGATTCCACAGGGAAACAAGTTAATTACAAAAGAAGGTGTTAACCTTAACACAAATGATAAAAGATTAAATGAATCTGAGTTTTTAATTGTGCAAAAGGGTAATTGTGTAAATAGGTTTGAAATATAATTAAGAATGACAAGGTTCCAGGAATCCTCCCTAGGCTCGTTGCTCTAATCCTAACTTGATTCAGTTGTTTTTGTCTCGATTGCAAGTTTCACATCCCAAACAGGCAATCGGAAAATATTCAATTAAAGTACAACTATAAATCCTAATGTAATTGTTATGAATTATTCTCTATTTTCATGCACACATGACCCAACTTATAAATTATCAAAAGACGACGATATATCTAACGACAATACCGTAGCAATTGACAAATCTATAAAAGAGATCTACCGGACTCAATCACACCTAAACAGATACACATAAGAAAAGCATGACTGAACTTATATGGAAAAGAAGCATGCAATCACCAGACTAATAAAAATCTACTAATTAAATTAAAGAATATAACATAACAATATTTAATGAAAATAATACCAAACTTCAACTGAATCAAATAAAGGAAATAAGAACAACTACATCTAGGAATTCATCCCTTCGCCTTGTTTGAAGACTAGCTGCTCATGGAGCTCATGCTTCCTTGAGTTGCCTCCGGCCTCTCAACGATCATCTCCTCCTCGGTAGCGAAAGCTTCGGCGATTCCTCAGCTTGCCTTCAAAATTATACTTTCGGATTCGTCCTAAAGGCCCTTTGGATTACTCTTAAAGGCCCTCTGGATTCACTCTCTGATGTATTCAGATGAGCTCCGATTGATTTCCAAAGCTAAAGTGGAGTGGGTCTTATATAGGTAAATACCAAGAGTGCAATGTGTTTCCCATATGATGTGGGATGTGGGATATAGAAATGTGTTTTCCAACCGATGTGGGATGTGGGATTTAAGCCCAAAATCACGCTGAAATCCCGCACAGCCCACATAGCCTGACCTTTGTCTACTAAAACTGCCATAACTTTCTCTAGAAAAATCCTTTTGATGAACCGTAAAATTCTTCAGAAAATAAACTTCTGGATCTTTCTAAACATATATGGCTCATCTTCTGGTTCTTATTTTATCAATACAGTTTAATTTTCAAAGATGATTGATCTGTACGGGCAATTCTCGCAATTTAGTGAAACTCTTTCCAGTGCGGGCAGCAGCTGTTGCTCTTTTAAGCCCTCCATCTTGTCCTTTCGGAAGCATTCCTTCACTCCAGTATGCCTCGAGTCTTTGTGCTTCAAGCAATGATAACTTTTCCTCCTCTTTTGAGCTTAAAGTACCTGAAAATGCACCGAAATAGATCAATGATCCAAGAATGATACTTTAGAGTTGTTAACGTATAAAAGTGCAATTAAAACCTAGATCAACCCTAAAGTGATAACAGTTAAGTACTGTTAAGATGCATTTTACGACTCTCATCACAACCCCCAACTAGCTTATTGCTAGTCCCTAACAATTGAAGCGAAAATAAGAGATGAATTCTATGGTAGGAGTTAAAAACAAAGTAAAACAATGCTAGCGTTGAACCAAGAGTAATTCACTTTTTGTCTCAAAAATTGCACATAACATACGACACATAGAATCATTAAATTTCACCTAAGTCCAAAAGTAATCCAAACATCAATCTTAAAATCGTTATTGACTCTTAACATCCATCTTACCACAAACCATTAATCCAAACACCCGGATGATTTTATGCATAACATTCATGAATACAAGTCTTGGCCTCTAAAAACATAATAAATTGCGTGACATCAATCACAAAAACAAGCTCCATAAGCTCACTTTTCAAATCACTCTCCACTATTGTAGAAAAATTACACTACATTGGATCAATAGGTCTTTAATAAGCTTGTAACGTTCGGCTAAGGTAAAGGCTGAGAAAGAATGGGAAGAATTCACAAGTAAAAGAACTTAATCTCGTAGTTTTGAACACAGCTCTTTAAGCACTGGATAACCTTACTTCAACACCCAACTCTTTCAACCATTTTTCGAGCATTTCTTTCAACAAATCACCATTTTTTTTCTTTTCTTTCTTTCTTCTTTCTTTGCCATAATTCATTTTTTATTTATTTATTTTGGCACATAACCATTCACCTTCTTTTTCATTTTTTTTTCTTTTCTTTTCCACAACCCCCAACTTATCTCTTTTAATGTACTTGGGTTGTGGTAGTGATATTTTTTTTCATATTTTCACCCTTACTCCTTTTAAGTGCTTCTCACAACATGTGTATAACTAAGTTCTTTTAAAAGAAAGATAAGGATAAAAATATTTTTAGGCTCATAAAGGTAAGTAAATGGTTTATCGAAAGAAACAAGGCTCAATTTTTCTTTTCAAGAAAAAGGCTCAAATAGGTGACTAGTGATAAATATAGCAATGGTAGGTTTGAAAGGCTCAAACGGTTCAAAAATGCCCTATATCATATCCTAAGTAGTTTGCATTCTAAGAATTCGCCTCAAGTGATTATCAAGTAAGTTCTAGAGCTTGTCAAGACCGCAAAAGTATTCACAAAATAATCACACATAAAATTTCGCTAGATGTTATAGACTAATCATACAATCTTACCACAAACTAGAGTCTCTAACCAAATGAAGATTGATGCTTAAATTAATTTCAAACTGAAGCAAGATTTAACTTCTTCTACATGCTATCTGTTATCTCAATTATGCTCATATCATTGACATGTAAATTGACTCTAAGGCTAACACAAATCATGCTAAACAAAAACAAAGATGGCACCAAACAGTTCAATGATATGTAATAAGAAATGTATATCTTCCACCCCCAACTTAAGATAAGCATTGTCCTCAATGAAAAAGCAAAAGTTAAAGAAGCTTCCTTTTTAACCAACGGTGCATAGAGTTGAAAGTTGTGCACGATCATTTGAACTGCTTCGTTTATTTGTCCCTGAAAAATAAATACTAAAGTAAAACTGGAAAACAGCAAAATAATAATAATAAACAAGAAAAAAGAAATATGGAAAACAATAAAAATAAAAGGATACGTTGTGGGTTGCCTCCCATGAGCGCTAAGTTTTACGTCTTCAGCCAGACGCTCTTATTTCCTCCTAGAAAGATATAGGTTGAATGCACCCGTCACTACTTCATTGCCAAATTTGGTGCCTCTATGCTTTTGGGGGGCCTCAAGGCTGTCATCAGTAACATCTGCAAATGCCTTTGGTGAAGCCATGGGTGAAGGTGGACTCCAATGGATTGAGGTGCTGGACCTTTTCCATGAATGAATCCATCATGTATGCTTGGTGGCTTTCGTCCACATCCTCTGATTTCTTCGTTGTTGGGTTGTGTAAGGACTTACCACTTACTGTCTTAATGGCATTCACCTCCTTCAAATTCTGTTGCACCAGGTGCTGACCATGGGGTGTGGACTGAGCTTGAGCAGGGAACTTACCTTGCTCAGTCACACTCAAGTAGCTCATTAATTTGGACACTTGGCTCTTAATTTCTTTATGCTCTTCCATCACCTGCATAAATAATGCTTCAAACCTTTGGTTTGTCTTACCTTGTGCCTCTATAAAGGCCTGTAAGGTGTCTTCTAGCGAGTTCCTAGAGGATGAGGGTGCATGATAAGGTGCAGGGGATGATCTAGGGGGCTGTGCATGCTGGTTTTCAGATTTTCAGCTGAAGTTGGGGTGATTTCACCACCCCGGGTTATAAGTGTTAGAGAAAGGTGCAAGAGGCTTCTTGTACATGCCTAAGGCATTACATTGTTCCTCATACAACCCTCTCGTATCAGCAAATTTGGGGCATTCTTGGAGCAGATGATCTACCCCACCACACACAAAACACGGCTCTAAAGACTCGACATGATTAGCAGTGTGTTTGCTTTGAACCCTTAGTTTTCAATGCTTCTATCTCCCTAGTGAGCAGTTCGACCTTAGCTTTCAGATTGTCTTCTTCCCTAAGATGGTATATCCCTCCACCACTGGGGTTTCCTATAGGTCGTGACCTACTCGTGCTTTCAGTAGCACTAGGTCCAGTTCATGTATGAGCTTTCTCAGCAAGCTCATTGAGGTATTCAAGAGCCTCATCGGGGTCTTTCTTCAAGAACCCACCATTACACATCATCTCTACGAATTGGCGCTCTCTATATATAAGTCCCTCATAAAAATAGCTCACTAAGTGCCAACTCTCATACCCATGGTGAGGGCACATACTCAATAACTCCTTAAATCTTTCCCAATACTGATATAAGGCCTCACTATCCTTTTGTGCAAAAGTGGAGATTTGCCTTTTCAAAGCGTTGGTCTTATGTTGGGGAAAGTATTTGTTAAAGAAAATCCGAGTCGTCTCAGTCCACGACCCAATAGATCATGGTCTTAGTGAGTATAGCCAACTATTAGCTCTATCCTTCAAAGCAAAAGGAAAGAGCTTAAGTTTCATAATGTCATGAGTTTCGTTTTGACTATGGAAAGTCGCAACTACTTCCTCAAACTCTCTAATATGCACATATGGGTTTTCGTTATCCAAGCCATGGAATGTAGGGAGTAATTGAATCATCCCTGGTTTAAGATCTTAATGGCGAGTATTGGCTGGAAATATGATGCATGATGGTATGGCTGTGCGTGTAGGGTGGAGGTAATCCTGAAGTGTCCTAGCAACATTCTCATTATGGTTATCGGCCATGTTAACAAAATCCTCTAGATTCTTACTTGGGTTTTCTTTATGGGTTTATCTATGCGAGGTTTCACTATCAGACTCGGAAGGAGAGGGTAATTCTAGCTCAGGTCCTCTAATGAATCTACCTCGCAGATCTCTTCTCTAAGCATGCACCAAATGAATCAGAGAGGAAATAAGATAAATAAAACAAATTTTTTTTTTTACCGTCACACCCAAAGTTGACAAGCTTCTTTGTACTTAAGCGCGTTTCCCCGGCAACGGCGCCAAAATTTGATTACGCCCAAAACATAACGCGGTTATTGTAGTATAGTTTTGGGGTGTCGATTCCATAGGGAAACAAGTTAATTACAAAAGAAGGTGTTAACCTTAACACAAATGATAAAAGATTAAATGAATCTGAGTTTTTGATTGTGCAAAATGGTAATTGTGTAAATAGGTTTGAAATATAATTAAGAATGACAAGGTTCCAAGAATCCTCCTTAGGCTCATTGCTCTAATCCTAACTTGATTCAGTTGTTTTTGTCTCGATTGCAAGTTTCACATCCCAAACAGGCAATCGAAAAATATTCAATTAAAGTGCAACTATAAATCCTAATGTAATTGTTATGAATTATTCTCTACTTTCATGCACACATGACCCATTTATTATTCGGTTAGTTTTTCCTCATGGGGCCATCGAGATTGAGGATCCAAAGAATGGTAACACTTTCAAGGTAAATGGGCAAAGGCTAAAACCATTCTTGGAGTTGAGGAGTCCGGACATTGAGACGATATTGTTGGAGGATCCTAGTTACTCTGATTGAATGTCATCTACTATGGAAAGTCTGGCTGAAGACGTTAAACTTAGCGCTCATGGGAGGTACCTCACAGCATATCTTTTCTATTTGTTTATTATTTTACATATTTCTTATTATTTTTTTTCTCTAGTGCTATTTTTGTTTTCCAGTCTTTATTTTTCAGGGACAAAGCGTACTTTAGATCAAGTTTGGAGGTATGCTATGAGCCATACCAGTCCAGATAGTTGTCAATATCCCAGGTCAGCTCTTTCCATATTATTCACACATTAGGGTCAATGTGTAATTTAAGTTTGGGGGTATAGGAGATACATTACACACACTTTGTCCTAATTTGTTGTTGTTTTTCTTCATTTAAAAAAAAGAAAAAGAAAGAAGGTAAATGCATGCTCATGTTATTTTGAAATTTTAGTTGATCTAAACAATTTCTGTGATGTGATGTCATTGGTGAGCTTAAAATTTTGAACACATGATCTGGTGATAAAGTTTTAAAATTTAGTTACTTACTTTAGGCATTTGAGAATTCATATGTTTGATCTAATCTAAGACGAGCACAAATTGTGTGAGGTATGACATGTGATTTTAATGTGTACGTTTCCTTGTCTTAACTGAAACTAGATGACTTGTTGGATAAACACTTTGGTATAAAAAAGTATCCCAAAAAAATATAAAAAAAAAATTTGATGATCATAAATAAACTTTCCACTGAGTAACTGGACCTCTTGCCTCAGTAAGCAGTGAGTGTTCATGTCAAAATGTGAGAATTTTTCTTGGTAGTATTAAGGCCAGTTTAATTTCGTAGCCTTTTTTACTCGAGTTAGTAAGTCCTTAGGGGTGTCTTTACACCTAATGCCCTAAAACCGTCTGGTTTGGAAGTCATTGACTCAACACTCGCTACATGGGTCAATTAGAAAGCTTAAAGGAACTAAATATAGCAAGCCTTATTAAAAAAAATAAAATAAAAACTATACCATTTTCATTCATTCTAATGGGAAATTTGGTGAATCTTGAGACATGGAGACCTTACATATTGGAGTTATTTGGAAACTTCATTTTTATATGCTAATTCACTTTACACAGTGTTAGACTTGTGACACCTTAACCTACCTTTTGTAAGTAATAAGATTTTAACATTTATACTCATTACGAAGATGGGTTTATCTTTTTAAGCTTGCTCATGAATGAATATCATGGTAATGTGTGCTCTTTAAATTTTTGGATACCATGAGTGATGAACTTGTCTTTATGTTCTTTATTTTTCATTTAGTCTTTTATTTTGTTTCGCTAAGGGACTAGCAAAACGTAAGTTTGGGGGTATTTGATGACTGCCAAATATTGCATATTTTGGCCCCTTAATTTACATTTGTTAGCTTAGGAATTTGTTACTTTGAGTTGTTTTTTGTTGTTTTACAGGTTTACAAACTTGGAAAGGAGTTTCACTAAATTGCCAGAATTGCTCGTACAGATCAGCTATTTTTGAAGATTAAACTGTATTGATTCATGAAGAACCAAGAGATGAGCCATATATTTTTGGAAAGATCCGGATGTCTAGTTTCTGAGAAATTTTACGGATCAATAAAATGATTTTTTTAGAAAAAGTTATGGCAGTTTTAGTAGACAAAGGTCAGGCTGTGCATGATTTCAGCGTGACAAATCAGCCATTTTTTAGGATTAAACTGTATTGATTCAGAAAGAACCAGGAGATGAGCCATATATGCTTGGAAAGATCCTGGTGTCTATTTTCTGAGGAATTTTACGGATCATTAAAATGATTTTTCTAGAGAAAGTTATGGCAGTTTTAGTAGACAAAGGTCAAAGAGCAAAAGCTGGAATTTGCAGTATCCCACATCCGATTGGAAGCATATTGCACTTGTGATGTTTCCCTATATAAGCCCTTCTTCACTTCATCTTTAGTAAGCAATCCAAGTGCCATTTTGGTGCCATTTGGAGGACTTCTACTAGCATTCTGGTGGATCTCCGAAAGCTTTGCTATCACGAGGGGAAGTGTCGCCCAACAGCGAGTGGAATTTCTCCCCATGTATAGTCAGTTTTTAATTTACTGCTTTTGTTAGTTTTAAAGTTTAATGTTTAGCAATGTTATTTTGAACTTTAGTTTCATGATTATGAGTGGCTAAAATCTTTAGCTAAGGTTGAAGATGAAGCCTCGCCGTTGTTTGGCATAATATTTTCAGATTTGTTTATACAATTCTGATTTTTTTTTTTAGTATAAATGTTCTATTCAATTATTTGAGTAAAATCTTATGATTGATTGCGTTTAAATTTTTCTGTTGGATATTCCGTGTGTTTCATCTGATGGATACGTCGAATCATTTTTGATTAAATTGGATATCGTTTGTGATTTGTTAAAAGCAAATACATTGGATTGTTTTGGTTTAATTGGGATATTTGTTGTGATTTGTTTAAAGTTGAATTAATGGAATGTTTTGATAGATTATTTTTATATAGAACATGAAGATATATGCTTTACTTTGGTAGGGTGGATTCAGAAACCTTAGTGCTTTTATCATTAGTCTTTAAATCAATTTAGTTTAGTTTATATTTGTTTTGCAAAAGACGATTCAAGACTTGGAACTAGGTTAAAATAGACTTAGTTTATATAACAATATTTTCACAACAACATCCCAACTTATTATGAGTTTAGTCTTTTTTGCTCTAAGGACCACAACCTATGCCCCTTAACCCCTTCCCCATATCCTAGAAATACACACTTTCTAGACCTTGGGCTAAATTTATCATCCTTTTGATGTGCAAACGCAGCACATCCAAAAGTCCTAAGGCTGTTCAACTCAGGGGGTTTACCACTCACATCTTCTTGGGAGTCTTGAGATCCAAAGCTCTAGAGTTTGATCTATTAACCAAATACGCAGCAGTAGACACAACTTCCCCCCAAAAACATTTGGGTAATCCGGAACCAATTAACATGCACCTAACCTTTTCCATAAGGGTCCTATTCATCCTCTCAGCAACTCCATTTTGCTGAGGCGTTTTCACAACCGTTCTATGTCTTACAATCTCATTTAACTCACAAAATTTATTAAAATCTTTATTAAAAAATTCTAAGCCATTATCGGTTCGTAAAACCTTAACTACCTTACCAGTTTGAGTCTCCAGCAACTTTTTCCACACCACAAATTTATTCAAAGCATCTGATTTATTTTTAAGCAAATAAACCCAAAAATTTCTTGAATAATCATCAATTAAAAAAAGAAAGTAAATATTACCTTCTTGTTTTGGTGTTCTTGCTAGTCCCCAAAGATCTGCATGAATATAGTCAAGAATGCCTTTAGACTTGTGCACTCCGGTGTTGAAGTTGACCCGATGTTGCTTCCCAAGAACACAACATTCACAGAAATCAAGTTTCTCTACTTTGTCACCACTAAGTAGACCGTTCTTGCTGAGAATTTGCAGGCCATTTTCGCTCATGTGTCCCAAGCAATTATGCCAAAAGGCTGCCTTATCTATCTCAGCCATCAAGCTTGCTCCTTGATCCTTGATGTCCGTGTCTCTGATCATCTCATAGAGACCATCCTTCATTACTACTTTGATCACTATCAAAGATCCCTTAATTACCTTGATCTTTCCTCCCTCTGCTTTGTATGTGTACCCCATGGAATCTAGCTGCCCCAATGAGATCAAATTTCTTTTCAAATCCGTAAGATATCTCACATTCCGCAGCAGCCTTGTAATTCATTCGAACATCCTCAACTGGATGTCTCCTATGCCTCTCACTTGGCCAGAAATATCATTCCCCAAGAAAACTTTTCCATTATTGGTTTCCTTGAAATTCTTGAACCAATCCCGGTGAGGGCACATATGACAAGTTCACCCGGAATCCAGGATCCATTTCTTGTTGTCTTGTCTCCTGCTCACATTTGAGCACACAACAAGAACATCATCTTGTTGTTCTCCCTTGGCAACTGAAGCCTCTCCATTGTTGGTATGGCATCTTTCTCTCTTATCTCTCATCATCTTCTTGCAATCTTTCTTAAAATGACCCTCCTTATGGCAGTAGTAGCATCTCTTTCTCCAAATCTTAGTTTAAAGTGCGCTCTTCCATGGCTTTGTCCTTTACCTTGTGGTTTGTCCCGGTAGTAGCCATGTATGTTGCTGCCATACCGAGTTGTTGGCCTTCCTCTAACGAACAACCCTTCTCCACTTAATCCTTCCCTCATCTTGGCTTTAAAATCATGAGCCCTTATAGCATTGATCACAATTTCCTTGGTTAGTGTATCTCTTTCATATTCAATAGCATTAATCAAGCTTTCAAAACAGTCAGAAAGAGAATTCAACAAAGTAACAGCCAATTGTACATCCGGAATGCTATACTACAACTAATCAAATCATAAACTAGTTTATTAAACATATCAAGATTATCTTGCAACTCTTTATTAGAATCCATTTTAAAAGCAAATATTCGTTTTAGAAGATAAATCTTATTAGGAAGAGTCTTGGTAAAAAACAACTCATCTAGTCTCTTCCAAATGACAGCTGAATCTTCCGAGTCTCCGCACTCCCTTGTCACGCTATCTGACATGTGCAGAAAGATGGTGTTGTACGTTATCTTCTTCATCTTATTCTGCTGGAGCTCCGTGATACTTGCTGGAAAATCATCATCTTCTCCAATAGCCAAGTCCACCTTTTGTTGCATAAGAACTGCCTTGATTTTCTGCTTCCAAAGGGCAAAGTCTCCATTTCCATCAAACTTCTCGATAATGAAGTTTGAACCCATCTTGCAGAGAAAATCCTAAGATTTATGCAACACCCACAATTGCTTTCCAACCGTCTTCTCTGTAACTTCTAAATCTCAAAAATAGATCAAATCTTGATCCCAGCACCGTTCTTGAACCTCAAGAACCTAATCAGATCTTGATCCTAACACCGTTCTTGAATCACCCAAGAAGTTTCCTTTGATTCTTAGAGCCTTATTCCGATACCCCCTGTTGAGCTCTGATACCTGCTATTGCTAGCTTTGATACCACTGTTGAAAATCACCTCAAGAATCCCAGGTGGTGACCTTCAAACACCCAAGTCCAGAATGACTTGTAATAAAACATGAATCAAATAATCAAAGAAAGAACACAATCAATTGTTATCGAGGTTCGGCAATGTGCCTACATCCCCATGAGCACCTTCAAGCTCTCTGCACTAAATCAATGAAGTTCTTACAATTACAGCAACACCTCTTCAAGAACCCTCTTGTTCTTGAAGAATGAAAGAAGAGAAAAAGAAAGTGATAAGAACTAAGTGTTTCCCTGGAATTTTCCCAAAGAAAATTTCAATTAGTGTTTCCCTAGAATCCCCAATCTAGACTACTCTCTCTCTAAACAACTAGCCTCTCTTGAATGAGTATCTCTTGTGTTTTGTGTCTTTGCACTCTCACGCTTGATGCTCACATGTTGTTATGAATTACTCCTAGATGACCCTTTATATAGGGCAACAACTTCTTCATCCAATTTTTGAGATCAATCTCAACCTTTAGATCTCAAGAACCAAAGACTCATGGCTCTTTAAGAGTCTAAGTGAACTTTTGCATTTTAATTAAGTCTCACGCACCATCTCAAAATGCTGAACAAAAGGGGTCAGGTGTGATTGGCGCCGCAGCCCAGAATAGGGCAGGCCGTGGCGCACAACAGAGCACACTTTCACCATCTGCTGGAGGCCGCGGTGCGACCTGGAGGGGAGGAATTTCAGACATGCTGGAGGCCACGGCGCACAACTTGTGTCGCGGAACAGAGACCTGATGCTGAAGCTACACATTCAACTCGTTTAATCCTTAGACAAATACCAAAAAAACCCAACAAGAACCAATACAATTCAAATTTTTAGTCATTTCATGCCTAACTTAGTGTTTTAGCTCACATCTAACTTTATAATGTGCTTTCACTAGGGTCACACAAAAACTTACAATGTATTTCAAGGCTCACACAAAATCTTATAATGTGTTTCAAAACTCACACAAAACCTTAAAATGTGTTTTAAGGCTTACACAAAACCACTAGAGATTCTTTAAAAGAAATTGATTCTCTCAAAGATAAAGCTATGCAAATCCTTTTTTCAAAGATGAAGAATGAGAGATTGCTCAATAGCAAGAGTATCCACAATATGATTGATTTATAAATCAAAGCTCAAATAACTAGAGAGAGAAAATAACTTCACAAGGCTCATGAGTGTTATCTAGTGTGATTAATATGACAGTTATAATTAGATTTAATCAAGAATTATCCTTAAATACTCTATATATATATATATATATATATATATATATATATATATATATATATATATATATATATATATATAAAGGATGGACCAATTAGTTGTTGTCAGACATAAACCAGTCATTGTGAGCATTAAATGCTATCCCCGACACAATTTTGAAAAAAAAAATATCCATTGGATGCATTGCGTCTATGTACCTATCATATCATGTTGATGTGATTTGGGGTTTTGGCAAAACTTAGGGTGTGTTTAGTTGTGGAAAATGTTTTTCATTTTCTATCTCTATTTTCTTTAACACTTTACTTAACAATTTGCACATTCTTAACATATTTTGGAAAATACTACTTTTTTGTTTTTTCATATTTTCAACATAATATTGAAAAAATGGGAAACAGAAAAAAAAATCAAATTATGTTGAAAATATGAAAAATGGTGATGTTAATTTTCCAAATTGTGTTCATAATGTGCAAATTCTCGAGTAAAATGTAAAGGAAAATGAAAAACATTTTCTATAACTAAACGCACTTTTATGCACTTTAGGTCGACATAACTTGAATCCAGAAATCTAGTAAGCTATTGAAATCATATCAATTCTAATCTAACATTAGGTTGACGTGGAATAAGAACATCGCCTTAAACAGTTCTTATAACTCAACTTTTGTGTAGGTTGAATCTTCATGTAGCTAGGTCAAAGACTTATCATTGTAATGCTTCATTTTTCCATTATAAGACATGTATAGATTCTGCAAACTTGATCATGAAACCATTAGATGATCATCTCAAGTGTTTGTTATCATCAAAATTATTATGTTAATTGACCCTAGGCTAACAATCATTCAAGGATCTTTGCTTGTCTATAAATAGTATATTTTCATTTTCTCAGCTTCAATGATTGCTCATTTTGGGTCTATGAGATAAGAATACTTGGGTGGGGATTTTTTTTCTTTCTCATTTAATGTGTTATGAACAATATAAAAAAATCCTTAATTTCTCTAACAAGGGGTGTCAAGAATATATAATCGAAAACAGAATAATACAATTTGCATCATAAAAAAAGAATTTTTGATTCTCATGCATATATAACATAATAATCATAAATTCCCATACATATATCAATCTTATTCTTTATTATCTAGTAATCCATTTATTTTTGAGTAATTTTGATAACGTGAACCAAATGTGCTAGAGAGAAAGCTATCTATCTTTGTGCAACATTACTCGATATGAATGTTGAGGTTGACATGTTTTCCGTTATTAAAAGTTAATTTGAAGTTAATATATTTTATACTTAATCATTAAAATAATGTTTGGTGTTTATTAATAGAGTTTTTTTGTTGTGTTCTATATGTTGACATGTTTAGAGGTGAAGTCAGAATTTTGAATTTGGAGAATCGAGGCTAAAAAAGGAGAAAAATTCATAAACGAATAAATCTTTTATTTAAGTTATGTTCTATTTCTTTCCTAAAACAAAATCATCAACTATCAAGTCTATATTAAAATTTTCAATTTTTTTTTTTAAAATCATCTTATATAATACGATAATGCGAAAATTATGGCTTTATTTGTCCAATTCATATATTTGTTATTTCTTTCACTATTGATGGATAATATTAGCATTATAAGCTTATACTGTGATCAGACCAATAATTGCACTTGTATATAATACCCCCTCAATAAAAAAATCTTATCAAAAACTTTTGTTGACCTTATACTACTCATATCTCTGAGTTTGTGCTTGCCTTTTGCTATTAGTTTTCAAGTTTATATTTGATGTTCTACATAATTTTTTGAGAAAAATATTCAAATGTATCGTGTAGTTTGACCCTTTTAAACTTTAGTACTAGATGTTTCAAAAGTAAAGTTTACGTACTTTATGGTTCCTTCGTTAGACAATCAAGACAAACGATGTTGAAGGGGCCATGCAAACTTGACACATCAGCAGATGATGGGCACATCTCCCTTGCTTATTCGACAAAATAAAATTATTACTACAAAAATTATTTTAATAGCAAAAAAAAAGAATAAAACTCGACCCATATTCTATCTTATATAAATAAACTTCTAAATCATATTCAATCTTACCAATCTTGCAGATCTACGTTATCAATCTTCTTCTTCTTCTTCTCCTTCTCTTTCTTCTTCTCCTCCTTCTTCTTCTTCTACCTAAGCAACCAAAAAAGAGATACCAAGCATCAGCGGATCCATAAATTTTTCTTAGTGGGGGTGACATATATATTGTAAATTATAAATATATATTTAAGAAAATATTAACTTGTCTTACTTAAGACACAAGTTAGCATTGTGCTTTAATTTTTTTTACCACAACGTCCTTTATTCCTCCTTACTAGTCTACCATGTCATCAAAATAGGGATTTTTTAGCATTTTAATTTTTTTCTCTTTTCTACTATAAAAAACAGTGATCGAGAATACACATTGCTCATGGCGTGTAGGGCGCGTTCGGTTGATTGTGATGGAATCAGATCACCGCGGTTTGATGGCACGATAGATCTAGTAATTTTTGACTCGACAGTAGTGATGGTTTTTGGTAATACTAGCTGAAAAAATGTAGATCTAAGCCAAATTCTAACATGGGCGGCTTTTGAGGGTGGTTAAACAATCATTCAACCATTTTCTATTATATAATTGTGCATTGATTATTTATAATACTCATCGCAAAAAGCTAGATAATTTGTATATAAACATTTTTGAGAAAATTTCTATTTTTTTCTAACAAAATGAAAAGTTTTACACGAGACAATTTGTGGGCAATTACATTAAGGTTAAATAGTTTACACATAAATCCAAAGCTTTTGAAATATGTGAAAATTTTACCTTAAGTTTAGATAATTTTTTTTAATATTTGTGGGGGTAATTTATTTATATTAGTGGGGCAATTTTTTTTATATATATATTAACATTTTTTTTCAAATATTAAGTGGGGGCGGATGACCCCACCACCCACAATGTGGATCCACTCATGTTAAGCATTTAATTCAAGTTTTGTTGCAAAAAGTTATGGATTTAAGCAAGAAAATATCGAACCAGGTCTGAGTCGAAGACAAAAATATTATTTACCCTATTTCTTATTAATCATATTATCTAATTAGTAAAGAAAAAGTAAAAATGCTAGAAACCACGATCCTCTTCATTTAAAAATTGATATATATATATATATATATATATATATATATATATATATATATATATATATATAAGTAAAATAGTTCTATCGCCTCACATAAGCAATGACATGGATGTTGACATAGATATATCACTTAATTATCAAATTACATTTTTCAAATAAATATACTTACTTTCAAATTCAAATATTTGTATATTTTATCTTTAACTAACAAAATTATTTAATCCCTCAATTAATAATAACCATAATAATTCTTAATTAATATTCACTCACATAATAATTCTTATTATCTATAAAAAAAATTGTTGATATAAAAAATCGAATTCGATCCTAAAAATTAATAATTTAATTTTGTTCAATTTTATATATAAGACAAAAATAAATATAAAAAATAATTTTATCTTATTGAATTATGGGAAAATTCAACAATAAAAATAACAATAATTTAGAAAATCACTTCAACCCATTTTTATGATCAAATCACATTTGACACAATGATCAAATACACGAGCACAAGGCTAATTTTTATTAATAAGTCTATCGCATCAATAATTTTTAAACAATAATGAAATATTTTTACTCTTGGGTCATTGGTACTATTTCTAGCATGATAAATGAGGATTTGGGAGTTGGTTATATCTTTGATATTCTCACAATTTATAAACTCATCCGATTGGTTTTAGAAAATCTTTTTTTTTTTAAATAACAGAAATCCTCAGTTGTTGACTTTTTTAACGACCCAATTGAACCGATAAAATTAAAATTTCGTAGTTTTTTTAGATGGCCTATTTGGATTCTACTTAATTATCAATCTATCAATAATTTATTTATCTTATCTAAAGTTTGTTAAGATGATAATTATCTAAATGAAATTTACCCTTATCTTTCATGTTACAGATTGATAAAAGTCTTCTATATTAATTATCAATAACAAATTATTTATATCTCAGAATTAATCAATGTTTCTATCTGTAAAAAAGTTGAGACTACACAAATTATAGATGAGTGAAACAAAAATTGATCAAATCTAATAGAAACGGTAATCGAAGCACCTCTCTCTAAAACATAAATCAGCGGTTGTTTCCCCCTTCAACTACTGCGACTTCTCCAACTACTTTAGTCATTGGAACAAAGAGGAAATGAAAAGGCTAATAGATAAAAAAATGCTCTAATAAAAAAATTGAATATAATGAGTAGTTGAAAAGCTATAAGATAAAAAATACTTTGAATATAATAAGGAGAAAAAGATAATAAATATAGATAAGGTAATAAAAATGCAAGATTTTAAAAATGAAATAAGTTAAGTTTAACTATTGAAATACACAAAATCTAAATATAATAGTGAGATAATTTTTTAATATATATATATATATATATATATATATTGATAAAATATGGGATTAGTATATTTATTTAATGAATGTTTCATTAGAAAAAAAATAAAAATAAAATAAAACATATTATTTTAATCAAAATTAAATATATCATGAATATTGTTGTCTTTAAAAATATTTAATTTATAAACATATATCCATAATTACCTCAATTTTAGTACTTATCTCATAGAAGTCTTACTATCTGCTTCAATTTTTGTAACTATCTCTTAAAATTATAATGAAATTTTTGTTTATTTTAATTTTAAATATTAAACTTAATCAAATTAATTTATAATATTATCTAAAAAAGTAAGTTCCAAATTGGCATACTTACATTTATATACCTTAATATTAACTAAATTTTATTTTAGATATTAGGAAAACAAACCAAATAAGCACTATTTTTATAAAAACTAAACTAAATATTGTTATTTTAGGAAAAATCGTTAGTATCTTAGATGACAAGAAAACCATCAATCACATTGATTGGTGTGTAGTGCAAGAGCGATAATGGCATGGTAAAGGATTCTAAAAGAGAAGATAGTATATGCAGGTCTAAAACGACACAAAATTTATCATCAAAATTATTTTCTATCATGTTACGATCAATACAATGCTACATATGTGGAGAAAATTAGTACTATTTGTACAACAAGCATTATTGTATAGATATTTAGACAACAAAAAATAAAGCTTTAAATTAAAAATGTATAAATATCTCTCTTCATTTTTTAAAATAATTTTTTTTATTAATTCAAATGTTTATCATGATAAAATATTTTTTTAATTAGTATATTTTCTCACATTTTGTTTTCATGAACAAAATTTTCCTGTGCTAGTGAATGTCAAGTTCATAGTGAGATTTAATGTCATATTGACAAATTTGAACTTGAATATTCTTCATTTGATGATGTGGCATTCAATCTCACCATTAACTTGACTCTATTTCATTTTTCAAATAAAGTGGATCATGATCCAAATACTAGCACATCACTTAACTAGAAAGTTATGTAGAAATATTTCTTTTTTCCTTAAAGACTTCATTGCATTTTGGTCTCTATGGTTTCGTAGCACTTCATACCTCAAAGCTTTCATCCACATTCAATTCAAATTGAGTATAAAAAGAACATGGGTCGCATAAAAATTATAATTTAAAAAAAAAAAATAAAAGTTGAAAATTAAATTAAAAGAAAATTTTAAATTTTAAATTAAAAATAAAAAATAAAAGAAAAGACAAAAGCAAAAACAAAAGCAAAAAGAAATTGAAAAACATATATGATTGTCCCCTGTTCTTCTCCAAAAAAAATTGGCTACACCAAGTGCAAATCTCTTAATTTGCATCAATGAAAAATTGATTGATAATTTTTAAAAATTTTATTAATAATAATAAATGTGTATGTTAAACATGATTAATGATATTCTCAAAAATTATCAATCAAATTTTTAACCGATACAAATCTCTTGATTTACACCAATTGTAACCAAGAATTCCCGCATCTTCTCTTTCACTACGCTACATGCAACCCAAGTCGTCAGCAGAAGATGTACCACATCACAGGCTAAGTGGAGGACATGGCTCCAAATCCCACTGGCAACAATTGTAGAAAGAATTCATTTGGTTGAGCTTAAAATTAGTTTTTAAGTTAATGCTTAATTTTTAAAATTTGTAAAAAAAAACTTAATCAAATTAAATTAAATTATTTATTAATTTAAATTTTAATTGTTATTTGATAAGATTTAATGGGGCTTGATTTGATTGCCTAAATTTTTTACAAATTTTAAAAATTAAACACTGATTTAAAGCTGGTTTTAAGCTCAGCCAGACGAACCCAAAGCATGATCAAAAGTGTGCAAGGCGGTTGCATCATAAAAGTTTAAGTAAATTCTATTTTTAGTCATTTGTTTTTATTGGGTTTCTAAAGTTTAAAATATCCTTATTGGGTCTTTTAAGTTTGATACTCATTCTAATTAGGTCCTTCACCCAAATGATTTTGTTTCATTAACAAGTGATTCAAATGTGTATGCTATGTGTATAAAAATTCTCAAGTTAAGAGTTATTGAACTATATTTGGAACATAGGATTGTGGTTAATGTAATGAAGGACCAATTAAATGAAGTTGATGAAAATGTAGGGATAACAAATAATGTGACTGGACTATTTGAATTTGATATAGTTGTGTTTTTACTATACTGTTAAATTTGATGTGAATAAACTTATTGTGAATGAGATTATTTGATCATTTGGGTGAAAGATTTGATTGAAATGAATACCAAACTTAAAAGGATCCAATAGAGACGATTAAATTTCATGGACCTATTAAAGACACGAGGCAAACTAAAAAATTTACTCTAAAAATTTGTACTAAATGAAAAAACAAGATATTGACACCATCAATTTGCTTACTAAATAAAATGCCTCTATTTTATTTTATTTTTACTTACTGTCATCAACTTTGCTCTGAAACACCGTATTAGTTAACTTCTCATCTTTGCTCTCTTTTTCTCTTACTATATACATTAAAGTTTACACTTCGAAGGGTGGAAGAAGTGGGATCAAGACATTTTCTTTCTTTTTTTGTTCTTTTTTTTTTCGTTTTTCTCAAAAAGAAATTTTAGTCATTCTTTTTCCCTTTTCAGATACGTTTTTAGGATTTTTTTTTTAATTTTAATTTTTCAGATGTATTTCGGCTGTTCTCGCATGAAAAAAGGACTTGGGTCACATGCTGTGCACATGATTGATCTGATAGTCTTTTATAGAAAAATTGAACAGAAAATTACGAATTGCAATATTTTCAAAACATTAGGGTTTAAACTGCTACAGCATAAAATGCATGGTATTAAAGTGCAATTATCCTCAAAATCAAGGGTTTTTTTTTGTGTATTTAAGCAAAAACAAAGAAAGAAATAAATTTGTTAAGTTATAAAAAAGATATTAGCAAACGAAGAGAGAAAAAGAAAGTTACCAGAAAAGTAAAAGAAAAAAAAGAAGGAAATGCAATGAGCCAATATTTAGATCTGATGAAACTTTTTTTTCTTGTTTGATTGCTACTCAATTTTTACTCCTTAAATTAATTATGATCTTTATTTTTTATTTTCTTAATACAAAAATGATTCTCACATATTACTATTCCACTAAATTTACAAGAAACGCTCTTTATAAATATCCTCGTAGACGTATCTATAATAGTTGAGTGTATAGACAATTGCTCCCACAAAACTTTTTAATAATCTTTTGAGATTTCTTTTTCTTTTAGGATTTTATCTTATGATAAAAAAGAAGTCTTTGTTTGCCATGCTTTTTGTTCTTGGATTCTCTTAAATAATGACCACCGACATTTGGGCTTAGATTTAAGTTCAACTTAAAACAAAAGTTTTGTCAGTATTCAGCCTTGGCTTTTGTATTAAGTTTGTCCTAAAACAAACCCCAAGCATTGTCATTAGCATGTAGATTACGGAGGATGAGGGCCCTAAAATATTGAAGAATGTCTATGCTTTAAATTCCTTTTTATCATTTGGATTGCGTGGAATTTTTATCATTTGGATTACATAGAATTAAAGAAAAACTTTCACAAGGATAAATGGTTCTGGGGTTCTAAGGTTTCATACCCTTAAATTTTGGATTAATGAGAAGTTTTCTTCAAAACGAGATTTTCTAAAATTTTTGTCTTATATCAAAGAATTTGTACGTATACGTGTACTTGCGCCTATGCACTTAAACATCATCAAAAGGCAACTATGATAAAAGAAAGAGGGGGGTGGGGGAGGGGGCTTTCACATGAACAATGGGGAGGGGGCTATCACATGAACAATAAATTGAATTAATGTCATCAATTTGGTCTTCCATAAACTCAACACAATCTAGAGCATCTTCCGTAGAAGTTTGCTTTTCTTCTCTACTGTAGACTTCGTCCATGCCATAAAAGAAACAAAGCAGAGCTCAAGACCAAGCTTCAACACGGTATCTACCAGCATTTTCCAAAGACCTAAGCCAACTGACAGCAGAAGTCTTTGGAGCTCCACTCTCTTTGGATATAACTTCCTCAAGAGTTGTCATTACATCAGACGGCATTTTTGTTGAAGAACCTGCAACGTAGACAGCAGCACCATTCATAAGCAGACTCCATATTGTCTCGCTATGTTCCTGCATTTTATGCTGCACATAGACCTTCTGTGGCTGGTCTCTTGAGAAGGCAACATAAAAGCCACCACCCTTGTCTTCCGAAAGTACCCCCGCCATTTTGTGAATGGGACATCCAAAAATCTCTATATAAAAAGTCGTTCTCCTTGTTTCGGCAACCAAAGAAAAATATGACAGGAGCAGTTAAACCTGACACACTTTGTATGGTTCTTTCCTCAATAAATCCACGGAAAGGTGCACAGCCAGTTCCAGGTCCAATGAGAATGAGTGGTAGTGACGGCGGTGGGGGAGGAAGGGAGCCTTTATGTAACCAGGCTGGAATATAAATGCCTACTCATGACAAATTACATATCTTAGTATGAGAACAGGTGGTGAATATGATTGCAATATTGATATAATAAAATAAATACGGGAAGTTTCCTTAAGTCATTGTCACCCATACTCTGTTCAGGACTAAGACTGGCTAGCCATGATGAGCAAAGGCCTTTTCTCTGCCGCTTATAAGGTGTTATCCATGACACTACATTTACAGTCAAGTGAACTTGATTGGGCTGAGCTGAAGGTGAAGAAGAAATGGAGAAAGCCCTTGTTTTCAATGGAGGAACCAACTGCACTAGCCACTCAAATGGCATTTGCACAGAAGGGAAATCCTCTAATACCTACATCACAAAGACAGAAAAAGCAAATATAAATTATGAATTCAGTAAAAGACAAAAAGAATGAATCCTGTAAAATAGCATATAAAGAACATGTATCTTTAAGATTTATTGGATAGTTCGGCTAGAGTGCTAGAATTTCAAAGAGCAGTAAACATGGAGGGAATTCCTCCAAAATCTTGGCCAGTATATGCTTAAATGGGCTGTTAAAGAAGTATGTTTCTTACAATTTTCTAGAAGTCCCAAAGTATGCAAGGGAAGACAGGGAGGAAGTCTTGTAAAATAACCCGAAGAAAATTTTAGAATGGGAAATTACCATGTTCAAGCCACAGATTGCTATGAAAACAACAACATTAGCATTAACAAAATGATGAATTAAAACCTATCTTTTGACCATTCCGCTTCTATTTTCTGCTTAATTCCTGATAATCTTCCATGTGGCTTGGAGTATTGTGGCAAATTAATACTTGTGAAGAATCAAAATGAAAAAAAAAAAAAATACTACAAATAACGCACAAGGTATTTCAGTATATCCACTTCACCTCAAGGACAGTTCTTCTTTCCTTCTGGTTGTATTGGTAAAGATCATCCCTTCCTTCAGGTGAGGCAAAATATTGAAGTCTCTCCTTTTCATGTTCAGCTGTTGCAAAAAAGCTCATAACCTAAAAAATGTGGTCTTATCAGTACGGCAAATCAACAGAAGCACACAGGCATGCTGCAAAAGCATGACTATGAGGGTTCAGATGGCATGGGAGGAGACTCGATTTCTCAAGCCCAAACAGGAAAGCAATTTAAAAAATTATCATGCATCAGCATAAAGTATTTCACATCTACATCTACATCTACACGAATTCTAAAGGCCAATTGGTAGCAAAATGAACGGCACAACTTAAACACACAACAAAGAAGCACAAGCGAAACCCGCTTACACTATCTTCCTCTGTTACACAAGTCCCCTTTATTGCAGAACAGGGGTCAAATATACTAGACCACATTTTCAATTTCCCTTTATCACACACAGAAAAGTCGCCTCTTCAATGGACCAATACCAGCGGTAAAATACACATTAATCAACTCAATATATTTGTCTTTTTTGATAAGCAACTCAATATATTTATCAAGCCAAAATTTGATCCAGCTATTAAGTTTGATATTTCTTCGTATGTAAAAAATAAATAGATATGTAAAATTATTTTTTCATAATAAAATAATACACTCTGGCACTGGCCCAAAGAGAGTATAAGTTTTCTTTACTATTAAATTCTATTTCCACTGGTCTACAGTAAGCAAGTTGAAAACAGAAGACAGCAATTTTAGCATTTAGTTTCAATCCTTGAAGTTAAATAGTTGAATACGATGGGAAAGTTTGATTATATTGGCCACGGTATTTCACTAATGGACTGGTTTATTACATAACTTAGAGACTTAAAGAGAACCACAAGAAGATTGGTCTTCCTGCAAATATAATATTGTTTAGTTATTAAGTCACAAATTGGGCATTCTCATCTAGGGTTATTTCTCATACGGTAGAGCTGACCTGAAAACCTGGCCCACCATTCAAAACATAACCTGATCCTAACATTAAAACTAAAATACTAGAACTTGATTTGACCCTAACCTGAGGCCCTAAACCAAAGTGCCCGAACCCAAAATGGCTAGAAACCAAGTGATCCAAAACCCGAAATGACCCAAACCCGAGCGAACCAAAACCCGATACACCCTAAACCCAACCCGACACCCGAATTGACTCTATTTAAAAGGTAAGAAAAAACCGAAGAACATGAACCAACCTAAACCTAAATCAGATATAAAATGACTTGACCCAAAATTGAAAAGAAAAGAAAAAAAAAAAATTTTGGGCCAGCCCGATGGATCAACCCTAACCCGTCCGAGACCTAAGATGACTCAAACCTGAACTGACCTGAGACCTGAAACAATATGAACCCGAAATGAAATGACCAAGAGTTGGGACCTGACCAATTATCTGAATCTGAAATAACCCAACCCGAACTCAACCAAACCCACCCAATTGCCACCTCTAGAGGTAGACAATGACATGCTACACATCCAAGTTTTGAAGCTCTATCTTCTAACACTACTACAATAGACAGAGGAAGAAGGCTGCGTTTGATAGATAACCAGCATAACAAATTCTAGACAGACCTCTTATAAGAAAAAAACTAATTCTAGACAGACTACAATTACTTGAAATGCATTTGGATAACATCCTTTTTAGATTGGGTATGGCTTTGACTAATCCTCAAGCCCAACAATTAGTTAACCATAGACATATTTTAGTTAATGGTCGTATAGTAGATATTATTACAGTGAGGGATGAACAAAAATCTAGAGCTTTGATTCAAAATTTTCTTGATTCATCCGCCCATGAGGAATTGCCAAAACATTTGACTCTTCACACATTCCAATATGAAGGTTTAGTCAATCAAATAATAGATAGGAAATGGGTTGGTTCTTGATCAACATAAAGCCTGAAAATATTCATTTTTTTTTTGTTTCCAGAGAAAGATTTTCTTAATAATAAATAAAAAAGGGAAAAAATATCTACATCTGCAGGCAGTACACTACAAGAAAAGAATGGAAAGCTCAGACCATTAAGGGGCAGAAAGCAGCAATGTAATTATGCTCTTAATGTTATTAAAGGATCTAAAACTTTTCTTGGTTATGTGAGCCAGCCAGGCGACCAAGTTAGGACATGACAAAAAAAATTTACCATATGGTCATACTTAAAATATTTAATTGAAAATTATGGAAACCAGTTTAATGTTTATCAATGTGATGCTTTTCTTCCCATTTCCATTTCATAGTCTGCGATACGTCTTGATATTATTGAAGAATAAGGCCAAGCAAAAGTACAGCACGACAGAATCAGGGATGTGTATATGGCAGTTTGCTTCAGAATTTCCAAAAAAGAGATTCCAAATGAGTTAAAACATAAAGGATTCTTGCCTCAAAGAAATAGCGTCGAGGGGAAGCTGATGCAACATCCATTGTCATTTCCACAAAAGTTCTTAATTTAATGAGGACCTCCGAAGCATTAACTTGAGTATCAATATGGTCATTCTCCATCTCTCTAGGACGAACCTGAAATCAAATATAATATTTATTATATAGTGGTATAATCAGATTATGTTTTGCATGGTTTCTCTATACATGTCAAATGAAGAATACCATAAAGGCTGGTGTCAAGCCGTAGGCAGAATGAAATAGTAATTAATTGTGATAAACTCACTTGAAGTTGGATAGATATACGAAACAAATACATGTAATAATCATTAGTGATGTGCAGAAAAGCAAGAGGAAACTGAAAAGAGGAATTAACATCAAGTCCACCAAAAAGATATAGAGATGGATGGCCATAGCAGAAGTGCAAGTAAATATATTATTAACAAGGCACCAAGGGGGTGCCAACCCAAGTACAAAGGTGACATTTACAAGCCAGAAACTCCATAAACTCTAGAAGTAAACAATCAATGAGAGATAGAGAAAATTGAAAAGGTGCATTTTATGATGCAAAACGCCTAGTGACTAATAAGAAAACATTCATAGCTGTTAAAAATAAGAACTGAAAGAATTTCTAGGTCTTATTGAACGAATGAAAAGAATACAATTGACCTAATATATAGACTTATGAATACTGAGTCTAATAAGACTTTTTACACAACAATTAGATAAGATAAATATGATCTAAGCCTAATAGGATACACATTAAGAATCCTATTAGGATTTTCAACACTCCCTCTCAAGTTAGAGCATAGATATCATATGCACCAAACTTGTTACAAATAAATATAACTCGAGAACCATCCAATGGTTTAGTAAATAAATTTGCTAACTGATCTGTCGACTTCACATGTCGAGTACTAATCACATTTTGTAGAAGCTTTTCTCGAACAACATGACAATCAACTTAAATATGTTTAGCTCTCTCATGAAACACTGAATTATTTGCAATATGAATAGTTGCTTGATTGTCACGCACCAAGCTTATAGGACTAGTTAACCCTAAGTTCCGCTAACAACTGCTTTAGCCAAACCATCTCAGAGGTAATATGTGTCCTTGCTCTATATTCGGACTCAACACTCGATCTAGCAACCACGGTTTGCTTCTTACTTTTCCATGATTCTAAATTACCTCCAACAAATACACAATATCCAGTAGTGGACCTTCTATCATATGGAGAGTTCGACTAATCTGCATCAATATAACCTTCAATTTGATGATGACCATGATTTTGATAAAGCAAACCACGACCAGGAACAATCTTAAGATATCTCAAATTTCGAATAACAGCATCCTAATCACTAGTTCGTGGATCATTAAGAAATAAACTAACCATACTTGTTGCAAATGAAATATATGGCCTAGTAATAGTCAAATAATTCAATTTTCCAACCAAACACCCATATTTCCTGGATCAAATAATAAGTCACCATGATCAACTGCAAGTTTTGTATTGGGATCCATGGACTATCTATAGGCTTATACCCTAACATTTCAATATCAGTCAAAAAGTCAAGAAAATATTTACGCTGACGAGATCTAGTAACCTCGATACCTAAGAAGTACCTTAATTGTCCCAAATCTTTTGGCTGAAATTTAATCCTCAAGAACTAGAATTCCTTCTTTGTCATCTCCTGTAATCACAATATCATCCCCATATACAATTAACCATATTCTACCTGCCTCACTGTGTTTATAAAATACAGAATGATCTACGCCACATTTGGTGAGGCCATAATCAATCACTACTTCACTGAACCGACCAAACCATGCTCGAGGAGATTGTTTCAATCCATATAAAGACTTCTTTAATCAACATACTAACCCAGACCCCCTAAGCAAATAATTCGAGTGGTTGCTTCATGTATACTTTTTCTACAAATCACCATTTAGAAACGCATTTTTAACATCAAACTGATGTAGGGGCCAATGAAAAGTAGCTGCTAAAGAGACAGAACAGACGTAATCTTAGCCACTGGAGAGAATATCTCAGGATAGTCAATACCATATACCTGTGTAAATCTTTTTCCACTAGACGAGCTTTTAATCTGTCAATAGTACCATAAGTATGAATCTTTACAGTATAGACCTGCGACAACCAACAATAGATTTCCCAAATGAAAGAGGAACCGAGTCTCACGTATCATTAGTATTCAAGGCATGTATCTCTTCATCTATAGCTCTTTTTCACCCAGGATGAGACAAAACTTTTGTAATGGATCTAGGAATAGAGACAGAAGAAACCGAAGCAATAAATGAGATAAATGATCATAAGACACAAAAATAGCAATCGGATAAACAGTACATAAACGTTTACTTTTACAAAGAGCAATAGGACGATCATCCTCATAAAAGGAAGTGAAAGAAGAATCAAGATCTGTCAACAAGGGAGCAATTGGTGGAGCAACAGTGGTGGAAGGGCGTGGATGACGAGAGTAAACTTGCAACCGAGGATTGGATAAAGGAGGAGGATCTAACTGTGACTGTGTAAGGGGCATTGGAACAGGTAGTAGACAAAGAAATAAATCAGCCAGATCAGAGATAGAATAAGACTCAGAGTAATATGGAATAGACTCAAAGAATGTAATATCGGCACAAACAAAGTAACTTTGTAATGATGAACTATAACACCGATAACTTTTTAATGTACAAGAATAGCCTAAGAAAATATATTTGATAGAGTGTGGGTCAAGTTTATCAACTCTTTACGGAGCTTATGAACAAAACAAACAGACCCAAAAATACGAAAGGGCAAGTGGAAGGTAATAGCCTTAGGAAAGAGCACGGAGTGGGGGAATTGGCCATCAAGAATAGAGAATAGCATACGGTTAATTAAGTAACATGCAGTAAGAACGGCCTCACTCCAAAACAATTTGGGGACAAGCATATAAATAAGAGAGTATGAGCACTGTCCATAAGATGACGATTTTTTCGCTCCGCAACCCCATTTTGTTGGGATGTATTAGAGCAAGATGACTGATGAATAATATCAGACTTAGTCATGAAGGTTGTAAAAGGCTCATAAAAATACTTACGAACATTGTCACTACGAAGAATTGTCACTACGAAGAATCTTGACAAACAAGTCAAATTGAGTTTTTATCACAGCACAAAAAATAGAAATTAACTTAGAATGGTCTTTCATTAAATAAAGTCAGGTAGGCCTTGACTAATCATCCACAAATGTAAGGAAATATCGAAATCCAAGTTTGGAAGTCACACGACTTGGACCCCAAATACCATAATGTACTAACATAAAAGGAGTAGACACGTTTATTAATTCAGGAAGTAAATGACACAATGATGCTTATCCAATTGACACGACTCACACTCTAAAGTTGAAACTGGACTCAAAGTAAAACTAAATTCTTCAGCTTTTCTAAGGACGGATGACCAAAACGACAATGTATCTGAAACAGAGATACATCAACTGAGCAAGCAATGGGTGATGGTATAAGATCAAAGTAATAAAAGTTGTCCGATTCATGCCCTCCACCAATCATCTTCCTTGTTTTCAAATCCTGGATAAGAACATAATTAGGAAAAAAGGTAGCCGAACAGTTAAGGTACTTTGTAAGCTGACTAATAGATATCAAATTATACTAAGAAAAATGAGCATAAAGGACAAATGATAAAGACATAGAAGGACTAGATGATAAACAAACTTTTGGCAAAGACAAAGAATGATAAAAACTATAGAAAACATCACTGATACCTACAGAGTCAAGAACCCAAGGTCTAGATGAAGAGTTACTAGATGATAAACAAACTTTTGGTTAACTCTTATGGGTAGAAAGAGCATTAGAGGAAAATGTCTGACTTGCTACCTTATACGGTAACAACTCATCATACTCATCTTTGGAAATCATCATAGAAGTTGAGGGCACGAAATTTGAGGTAGATCTACACTCAACAGAATCATAAGTCATAACATTAGCAACCATAGGACGACCAAGTAACTTCCAATACAGTACATTGACGAAGCGAACCTCGACCAAAGGAAGTGCTATTACGATCACTACCATGATCTCCTCTACCACCACAGCTACTTATATTATCAGAATCATGACCTCTACCAATATTATTACCATATGCTTGGCCACCTTGCCAAGCTTTAGTAACCAAGGTAGATTTGTCAACCATGGATCCGTTGTTACTAGTTTGAGAAACTACACGCAATACACGAGCATAAGTCTCACCATGTAGGGAGTTCTGTCTCTACAAGGATTTAAGATTGAATCGGTTTATACTTAGATTTTAGACCTGCTAGGAATGTGAGTACCTCGACTTGTTCCTGGTGTTTTTGCATAGCTTGTACATCAACTAAAATAGGCATCAAAGAACCTAATTCTAAAGACATCCTCTTCATATCAGCAAAGTAGTCAATAACATCCCGATCACCTTGTTGGCCATGGAAGAACTTAGCATTCACATCATACATCCGATTAAGATTACTAGAATACGACAGACGAACATACTCCCAAACTTCCTTACATGTGTCAAGATGTGTACATAAGTTGGTAATTTGGGGTTCCACTAAATTCCATAATAAAGTGGTGAGTAAAGAATCCTCTTGTTCCCATGTATCAAACAATTTCGGATCGATAGGTGGATCACAATAAGACGTCTTCGCTTGCCTTGACTAATGACATACTTATATACTACCTTGAACCATTGAACATAATTACTACTATTTAACTTTCGAGTAGTAATAATATGAGGACTTTGTTAGGAAGAAACACCGGAGATAGTCTTCGATTCCATAGTAATTTCCAAAACAAAGATTAATCAACAAAGAAAATCTTCCATACACGGAAGATAGAACTAAGAGGAAAGAGAGAGGAACATGCTGTTTTTTTACTTGACAGATCCGGGTCGGGTCATAGAGTCGGGTTGGACATAGATCCGAGTTAACAGATCGCGAACCGAAAATAGATTGCGAAGCCAAAGCCGGGAAGATGCCCGAGCAAGGGTCAGGGAAGATGCCAAAGCAAGGGTCAGGGAAGAGACCGGAAAAGTGCGACGGTCATTGATGGGTCGCAACAGTCGGTGACAGGATGCGAGAATGCGGTGACTGGTGGTGAACGGCGTCGGAACAGGTTGGGGTTTGGTAGGTTTTTGTCGTCAGCTACATTTGGTGCTGATGATGGTGACCGATCCGGTGTTGGGTGTCCGAAAAGGGGTAGATTGGAGTTTGGTGGTTGTGGTGGTGTATGAGGATTTGGGCTACTTTTCCGGTGTGTGGAGGACGACGGCTATGAACAATGCCTTTTTTTAATGTATCCTCTCAGGGTCTGATACCATATTGAAAATAAGAACTGAAAGAATTTCTGTTTTTTTTAATGAATGAAAAGAATACAATTGACCCAATATATAGACTTATGAATACTAAGTCTAATAGAACTAGGACATAACGATTAGATAAGATAAATATGATCTAAGTCTACTAGGACACACAGTAAAAATCCTATTAGGATTCTCAACAAAAACATTATTGTAGATGGCCATCATTTTGACTCAAGAAAAGGAAGATGACCATGTAAAGATGGATGAGTCCAAAGAACAGGATAGGGTAATTTGAACATGCACAAAGATAGCTCATAAAAGCTTTAATGAGAGGAGGCTAGGTTATATTGAAGGATTCTGAGAGCGAGGAATGGCCAGAAAATGGATGAATTTTTAAGAAGATTTTTGCAAACCCATGCTCTGGATTGATGACATACATGATTTTTGACAATGTTGAAAAGAAAAGGAGGACTCGAGTTGGTAACTCCCACTACTTGGTGCCAACACAAAGTTACCAAGGTAAGAATATAAATAGAGTTTAAATATATGTTGGGTCTATTTCACATTAGCTTCAACTTTTGGAATTGTGGATTCCTCAACATGTTGTCAAAGTAAGAAGTCTTGTGTTTGACTCTTGGGAATCCTTAATTTCATAATGTATCATTTTTCACATGCAAAGCCCCTTAGTTGAGTCTGACTACTATGTATGGAGGAGCTAAAGTTTAAATATAAGTTGCACCCATTTCCCATTAGCTTAAGCTTTATGGATTATAGGTTCCATAGCACATCTTAACTCATTCTCATTTTTTTAATATATATATATATATATATATATATATATATATACACACATACATGTGTGCCTGTCTTTTGTACTAAAAGCAGATGAATTTGCTTCAACATAACGGACAGAAACAACTACTTTCTAAGAGACAATCTCAAATAAAAGTGGTAACAAAGAGAGGAACAAAGGAAAGGGAAAGCAAACAGAAATGTCAATATGATAAATTTTGTCAAATAAATATTAATCCCCATGGACAAAACATGTAGATGCCTCATGAAACCTCTAAAAAACATGCATTTATTTTAATATAATAATTATATTGGAAGAATTAGGACATCTACAAATGCAAGATAGGATCACCCATAATCAATTGTTAAAGAGAACCACTTACAGTGATGAATGATTCAGGGTCCAAATTACAGCGATTTATGAAAGCATCTATTGATGCGGGATTTTGACCAGGAAGAACCTCAACAACGTCACCAACTTCATATTCAGTAGCCTGAAAAGCATAGAATGCGACTTCACTCACAAACATCAACATTAAACAATGTGTAATGGGCTTGACAGAAGAGATTAGCTGTTCTCAAACTAGAACGAAAATCATAGTAAATAACTTACTGATGAAACAAACTCAAATTCAAAGTGGCGCACATCTTTTCCACAGCCCGCTCTAGCCAAGGGTTTATTTCTGATCTACATGAGCAAACTTAAACATGAGAGAGAGAACACTATATTTGTTAGAAAGTATAACTCATTGCACAACACAAGATGTACTCTTAAATGTTTATATTCACACAACATAAGTCAACCATATGCTGGATTAGAAATAAACAATTTGTAAAAGAGTATGAAAGTGCAAGAAGATAAAGAGAGAATTGTTTTGTAATAAACATGAGTTCATGTGCATAAGCATTTCGAAATCATCAAAAACAATCTTAGATTTTTCCTTGAAGTATGTTCGATTTTTTCTTACAGTATACGATCTTTGTGTATAACAAAGCCCTTACTTGGGTTCAAGATTAGCATAAATTCGTTGGACTCACCTATAGACATTATCAACAAATCTTGTCCCTGTTTGTATTTTTTTATATTTTTGTTCGAATAGATTTTACCTTCTGTTTCGATACCTTAAAAGAAACGGAAAATCCCAAAGTTTAAAAATCACAAAACCAAGCAAATCCACTAAGAAAGTAGCTGTACAAAGACATATTGAGAAAATTATGCGGAAGTAAAATAAAAAGAATACTTTATCTTGCTTTTAAGGATTGATTGTTTGACTAAGGAGGTCTGTTCATTGGCATCTTCAGAAGTGTTTAGCCGAATCCATGTCTCCGGCTGTCACCTCATGGTTGCCGGGTTCATAGGAGGTGATGCCATACAGTAGGGAAGAAATCGCAAAAACAAAGAAATTAAAAATAAACGATTCAAATCATATGGACGCGAACACTGCAACCAAATCACATGGCTCACAGTAACTCAATCACAGAGTTTGATTTCAATACTCTCAATTAATTTTATTAATTTCAAGCTTCCTACAAATGACATAGGGACGCCTCTTATATAGAGATCTTAAAGCCTAGTCCTAAACCGACCGATAAGGAAACTGAAATACGAACGGAAATTGCAAGATAAAAGTAACTACACCTTGATACCCATAATATTTTCTGATTACATAATTATCATCATATCCCCCAATTCTAATCTTCCTCATGTTCCTCATCATTCTCCATCACTTAGAAAGAACTCGTTATCGAGTTGAAAAATGTTCGAGAAGCGGGAGCTCAGAGGCGGGGAGAAACAAATCATAGTCGTGAAACTCAGGAAAGCCGAAGTCACTAGGATCTGATACCACTGGAGCTGGGAATGCTTGTTGCTGATGGGTGTGAAACCAAGTAGGAAGGATAAACTCAATATTACGAGCAGGTACATCAACTCGAACCTCAATCGAACAATCAAGCTTGTCGTTTTGTTGATCTGGAATCTTTTCAACCGCTTAAATGTGCTTAGCAAACTCTTCCTCTTGTTGAATTGGTTCAAATAAGATAACCTCACATGGAACTGGTTCAATATGCTCAACAACAGCAAGCTGGTCATCGACCGATTCGGCATCTTTGTCTTGAACATGGTCAACAGACTCAATGGGTATAACTAAGTTATCATCTGACTGAAATGGTTCAACTACCAGTCTCACATGAAGTTGGGACATGTTCAACCTCGACTTGAATCTCTTCTTTAGCAGGAACTTCAACCTTGCTTGGGGCTATCTCTTATGGCCGATAGAGGTGTGTCACAGTTTGCCGCTAAACACGAAGACAACTACCAAGCACTTTATATTCCTTTTTCCAACGTTGACAAAAAGAGTGTGATTCGTACTTTGTCCATTGAGATCTCAATTCGCGCATACACGCTCGTACTCATTGAAAATTTTATCAATCAAATATTGAATCTGTTCCTCCGTATTAGTAGTCATAATACAAATTAAAATGAAACTCAAAACATAGACTCTTTTTTTTCTCTTTTTCTAAGTTTTTTTAATATAGAATTGACTCGGCTCAGCTGGTGGCTTGGCTCGATTAGCAGCTCAACTTGGTTGGTGGCTCGGTCTGTATGCAGCTCGGCTCTCTCAATTCACCGCTCGGCTCAGCTCGGCTGGTCTTCTTCTGTCCTGTGCAGCTGAACCGGGTCTTTGTTTTCGGATCGAATATGACCCATTGAAATCTTGGTCAGATCGGAGCCGATCTTTAGGTCTTTTAGCTGGAATGGTCCTCCGATCACACTGGTTGTGTCCGAGCCGACGTTGGGTGGCCGGGACGAGGTGGATCTAGAGATTTAGTTCAACCGGGTCGCGGTTAATAGGAGGCAGGTCGGGTGGCAAGACCGACTGTGCTACTAGGGATCTGTCACAAATAGTGCACCGTTCATAGCGGTGGCTATGACAGGTCCGTCCGACATTTGGATGTGCCAGAAAGAGGTAGATTGGGCTTTAGAAATGAAGGATCTCGCCTCAGTAATATGGTCGCTGGCAATGGAGCAGGTGACAGTGACGGATGGGTCTCTCGGGTTGTGGTCGCTTGGTGATGTAGCACCGATTGGTGGTGGCGCCAACTGCTGGGGTGGCAGGTGGCGCCAGCTGCTGGGGTGGCAGGTGGCGCCAGCTGCTGGGGTGGCAAGTGGTGGTGGTCAACAGTGAACTCGGTTGTAATGTACGTTCGCTTGAGATTTTTTTTTTTTCAAAGATGATTGATTTTAGTACCTGTTTGGGTGGGTGTATTCTGATGGATTTTGGTGCAATGATGGGAGATCGAGGTTTGGGCTCTCATACCACTTGATGTCGTATAGTAGGGAAGAAAACGCAAAAACAAGGAAATTAAAAATAAACGATCCAAATCACATGGATCTTCCCAAATCACATGGACGCGAACAACGCAACCAAATCACATAGCTCGAAATAATTCAATCACAGAGTTTGATTTCAATACTCTCAATTTATTTTATTAATTCGAAGCTTCCTACAAATGACATAGAGACATCTCTTATATAGAGATCTTAAACCCTCGTCCTAGACCGATAAGGAAACTGAAATATGAAAGGAAACTGTAATATAAAATTAACTACACGTAGATACCCATAATATTTCTTGATTACATAATTATCCCCATATCACCAAATTCCTAGATTAAAATCCCTAATTCTAATATTTTTCGTGTTCCCCATCAAGAGATTTGTTCTTACTCAATCTTGCTTTTAATTGCCTAAGAACAGACCTCCTAAATCAAACAATCAATCCTATGAACTCAACAACCAACAGGTGACAACCAGTGACATTGATTTGGCTAAACACTTCTGAAGATGCCAATGCTGCCACCAGTACAAGAACCATCAACTTCCAATCAATTTTAGTGGCTATTAGAAGCCCCAAATTGAACCTTTCGACAACTACCACACACCAATTCCATTTAACTTCTTTTAAATATTTTCCTAACAAACACCCCTTTCTTAATAAAATCATTACTGTTCTATGTCCTTGTGTGCATATTTCGACTAACAATTTCTACTATGATTGAGTGAGATGACGCATCCTGACTTATTATTAAGAGATGGAAATGCAAATAAACATGAACCAACTTCCTCCTTCAATTTTGAGAGCTAACAGACAAAGCAGTTTATTATATAATTTAACTCTGACAAAGTTGGAAAATAATAACTCAAATAACATAACAGAATTACAGTTTAAGAAATACAGAACCTATAACACAATGAACTGCACGACTTATTGACTGATGCAATAATAAATTGGTACGTAATAGAACATGCTGCCATACCATTTTGAGAAAGCAGTCAGGCTTAGTCTTGTCCTGAGAAAATTTTCCAGGAGACATAAAGCGAGCCCTCTCAATTTGAGTCTCAATATATTTCAAATCTGCAACAACCAAGAGTAACATATTGTTCTCAAGAGAGGAAGGGAAAAGAGAAAAACTTATTCTCTGAAAAATTAATTTAATGCAACTAAAATTTCTGTAATCATAGTGGATATCTGGTCAAAATCAAAATGAACCGCCAAAACTCAGGGAATAGCTAAGTTCAACCCAACGTCAACTCACTACTTTCTTGCTCAAGTTATTCAGCCAATGTGAAAATTTCTTTCTGATGCATAATGCATCACCAATAGGTGTCTGATGTTTAATGTGCAAATGCATGCTTGAAATTCACCACAGCTGGAAGTTTTTTCGTGTCACTTTCTTGACATCTTAGATTTCTAGCAAAAGAAAATAAAATGATAATATATATAGCAGACATGAAGGCCAGTTCAACAAAGGAATTTATATTGTCTAATTTTCTTACAAGTCACAAGTACCAACTGCACATTTCTTTACTCAGCAGCAAATGTCAAATGCATGCCTCACTCTTCCACTAATGTGAATGCATCTTAACAATCCCAGGGAATTGTGATTACAGAGGCTGTAATAAGACTAAAGATAGATAAACAAACATCTAGGCTAAGCCATTTAGAATTTTCGAAGCCAATATGAAGAGGTGAGACTGTGATAGTTCTTTGATTCGGTCCAGGTGAGGTTAAGCAATTAGGAGTTCAGAAAAATTGAGCTAATATTCTAAATGTATCGCATAGATGATCAGAAGCCCATGGAAGTCTTCTTAATATAAAATTTTGAAAGAAGAATACTTATAGGAGTAAACTGTAGTTTACATTGAAACTGATTATGGTAAGAGATATGGGTTATAAAAAGAATTACTACCGTGATAGGAATGGAGCTGATTTCAAATATGATCTCCCGAATAATGAAAGCAAAATTTTCTAACTTGTTTTTCACCACCTCAGTAACTTAGTGGTAGCAAATTTATTCCGGTGTTGTAAATACTGTTCAATTCCAGTCAATTAAGGCCAGAACGTATAATTTTTGACAAAATTGGAATGCTACACAGAACAGTATTGACAACATTGATTTATAATTTATTTCCTTTTTAATCACCCATACGAAATAGTGATTAATGTTTATGTATTATATTTCTGATAACGTTAAAGTTAATTCTAAAACAGGGGGCAGAAGATTATAATGATTTACAATAAGTAATTTTAATGCTACATTGCAACTTACCCAGAAAATAATATATAAATAAAAGAATCACATTATAAAACAAAATTGCCTAGCACCCAAATGCTATAATGACCACCTTACAAGTTCTAAAGTAAGCCAATGACAACTACTACATACAACAAGAGTACCCTATTTTTTCTTATATCAATACCAGATTTATGCCATCAGCCATTTCATAGAAGGGGAAGTGAAACATCAACTCTTAAGAAAAGATGCACTCAATACTTATCAAAAAAGAACAAGAAGAAGAAGATGCATTCAAATTATTCATATCTTGCGATAGATTCAATGAACAACTAAACAAAATACAAAAACCTAACCAGCAAGTTAAATTATTCATTTCCAAATTAATTTTTTTACAATTTCAACAAGACCCTCAAACAAAAATCATTACCAGAGGCAGTGGACAATTTGGAAACCATGTTCTCTGCCTTATGATATGTGAGTTGATATCTTGGTTGACCAATTATTTTCGTATCAGGATTCACAAAATCTGGACCTCCAGGAAAGAATTTGGGATTTATCTGATACAACATACTCCACAAAGATAACATCCACACATCTAGAACAGCTTCGTACCTGTAAATGAAAGTCAGAGTGCAAGGCTTTTTTAAATAACTTAATTTCATTCCCTATAATATTAAACTTCACTGAACGACATACATACACTTTTGTCACATTACATGTTGGAAATGATGAATTTAAGAAATAAGAAAGAACTAATATAACATATAATATTTCATTTCATTCCTAAATAAGAACTACATCATTAAAGTTCTGGGGCCTCAACTGCTCAAGAAGAAAAAATAGAGCAAAACCTTAACCCTGATGGCAGTAACCATCAAATCCATTTAAGTCAACCTTACAGACTATAATCCAAAAGTCATCTTAGAACTCCACTGATAGTTCACAGTTCCATTTGATCACAACTTCAAAATTTCAAATTAAATTTATGTGAGCTAAGAATGTATTCGTGAGACACATTTTATCAATGAGGTCTAAAATCTGTGTACTTCATTAAATGGCTATATCATATTCAAAACTGAACCACTTTCAGAGCAATATTTATCATTTTGCAAATTATCTCATAATTAACTTCTCAGAAATTTAAGGTCAATCTAAAATACCTACATGATTTGGTACAAAATCAGCCATAAAATACAACTGATTTGGTACTTTCTGAAATGAATACTTCAACAGAGAAGACTAGATTTACTTCATAGCCTCAGGTGTGGCTTAGATTAAAAGATTTCTTTCAGGAATGAGATCAGCCTCCTTTCAATTTCAATAATTTCTTAATCAACAGTAAATCATTAGAAAAATGAGGGAGACAATGCAAGTACACAAGATTTATTCAAGAGAAATACCAAAAAGAAAATGAAAACTAAATAGGTTGATTCAAAAGGATCATTCAGGAACCAATCCACTGTATTAGTCTTGATAGCTATTATCATTGCGAAGCATACATCATGTTTAAATTCCTTCAACTAAATATATGATCGGCTCCTTTAAAAGTGTCTGTGGCAAGTAATGTGACATCTAAAGAAACCAGAAAAAGATATGAAAATTAATAAGTTCACAGGTACAAATATAGAACCTTCTGCCAAATTAATTATTTTTATTTTAGTTATACCATATCATACCCTGACGGGTGCTGATCATCTCCCAAACCTTTTTCAACAATAGCTGTAGCCCCAAGATCTGAAAGTCTTTTGTCAAGCTTCTTTGCAACAAACTGCAGCCATCAACAAATAAAAAAAGCTCCTTTCACAGTGAAGTGTTCAAAAACAAATATCCATCGAACAACCCCATTGTCCAACCCTGAAGTTACTACCTTGTGCAATTGAATGAAAACTAATACACTTGCTATAAGCTCATGATTCATAGCACACAATCCAGGAAATTCTAACACCAGACAGGAAATTCACTTGAGAAACAACTCATCAAGTTAAATAATGATGAATAGAAAAGATAATCGAGTAGATGGTATCTCTCATGATTGTGTTACAATGCAGCCTGATATCCAAACATTAAATTAATATATTTCACTCTAGATGGTTTAGAAGCTTATGCTTATAATGATCCCTTCAAGTCTCACAATTATATGTAAAACTACTTAGGAGGGTAAGGTGCATTGGAGTATTTATAATTTTCCATGTTGGAGGGTAAGGCACACTGGAGTATTTATAATTTTCCATCTCATGAGTGGCCCTCAAAAAGCAATATAGATAAAGCATTAATACATACTTTTGCTGTTTGCACATCTGAGTGATGGTAAAATTGGGGGGGGGGGGGGGGGGGGGGGGGGGGGGGGGGGGGGGGGGTGGGGTGGTTGGGAGGGAAGACAGGGGGGAAGAGAGATTGTGAAAAAGTTTAGGACATCAAAGAAAGACAAACCCGATGGCTTCCTCAAATACCTTCTTTTTCAGTTCTCATGAAAATCAAGCAACAAAAATATAGAATCAATCGTATTGGACGAGGCCACCTTTAATACTCATTAATTGTTGATAGACTTCTTTGTTAAAGAAGAGATCCTTATCTACAGTCTTTGCATCACATCGAGGCCATCTCTTCATTCGTATTATTTAATAGATCTTTTGCCTCAGGAAGCAGTAGCAGTAATATGTGGTTAATGAAAAATTGCACAACACACTTTATCTAAATAGAATAAACTCAACAAATTTCCAACGAAATAGAGATTATAGAAATCTGGAAACCATTACATTATATTTCTGGTAGCCAGAATCACCCAGTCCAAACACAGCATAATGAACGCCTTCCAACCAATGCAAGCTTAGATTTCTCTGAAGAAGAAATCTCCAAAATACCTACATATATAAGAAGAGATAATAGGGGAATTTTTTTTAAATACAATCACCTGGACCATTCCAAAAAGTAAGTAGGTAAAGAAGCTGGAATAACCACAAAACTCTAACCAACCTTCATGGAATCTGGAGGATCGCCTTGGCCTGTGGTAGAAACAACAAAAATCACAGTGTCCTCATGAGGTAAGGAACTCTGAAGCAGGAAAAGAAAAATGTTACATTCTGATAAGCATTGCTTTCAAGCCATCATAAAGAATTCCATGACAGGTGTGCTAAGAATGAATACAGATTTATTTCACTTGGGAGTTGAAAATCATGCAGATTCATCATTACCGTCAGATTGAGAAGTAGGGAAAAGTGATGAATCTTTAACAGAGAAATGATGGAAGGGGTGGAGGGACAGAAGACAAACTGCGGTAGGTTATATCATTCCCCTAACTTTTTACTATGAACCTAACTGAAGAAATACATCATCCTATACGCTTTTTCTTAATAAAAAATTTGCTGAGATACACAGCCAGCATACATAATGTACCACTCTGCAGCAGCGACATTTACTCAAGCTTAAACCCTTTGTGCATGCTAATAGATGCTTGCTTATTTTCATTTTGAAAATTGTAGATGTTTCCATCTCAAGGAAAAATGCCCTTCTCCCCTTAGTTTGAATTTTTAAGCTTCACCATTTCCATGAATTATCTCAATATCTGAGTTCCTGGCACCAAATATTACCATCTACCCAATGACACCCAATGGAAATAGAACTACTTGCACTCATAATATCAAATTTCGAACACAGCTCAAAAGAAAAAGTCTGCCCAAAAGCTAGGTGGGCCCACCTTAAATTTGAACAAGCTACAAGTTTGCATAGAAAGAAAAATTGTATTACTGTGAATCTCAGAATCAGAAAGCTGCCTATTATGGTGCTATCTATTTTACATGGTAAAATCAAACCCTAACATTCTATTTATTTTTCTTAAAAAGTATAAAATAAAGAAAAACTCAAGTCAACGATGTCAAACTGTTACATCAGTGATGTATCTACAGGAAAATAGAGAAGATATAGAGAAATAGGAGTTGTACAACAAATAGATTCTTGTAGAAGGTTAATACTTCTTTTCTTCTAGGCTATTGTATTTTCCCAATTAAATTTGTGATAGCCTAGATTTAAGTGTATTTTGGGATTTGGGCTTAGGGAGTTTTATCTCTCTTTTGATTTGGGCTTAGAGAGGTTTTATCTCCCTTGATTTGTACTCCAATTTTGATTATAGTGGAATCTCTCACCATCGCCCGTGGACGATGGAGTTCTAGCTCTGAACCACGTAAATTTTAAGACTGTTTATTTTTCCGTTGCTTTATTCCTAACAAACTCAAGCTACCTGGGGATTGAAAAAGAAGTCAGGCTATCTGGAAGTTAAGAAGAAATCAATGATACTAAAAATCAATTTTTATTCATTCAAAGCTACTGAAAATTAACATAGAGATTGATCTTTAGGAATCCTAGTCTTACTCCAACAATTTAAATAAAGAAATTCAATAATTATAAAATACTATGTTCTAATCCTATCCCAAGAAATTAAATCCTAATTAAATATTGTGTACTAAGATCCATACAAAATATAATTAATTCATGATTACAATTACAAATTTGTCCCCGTACCCGTTTGTACCCCCATACCCTTTTGTACCCCATCAGCCTCAATCAACGAGCAGATGTTCTCATATTTAACCATATCTCTAACATTCAAAATCCTAATTTCTACGATTTAGCGACTTAAATGAAATTTTAATTTCCTATATTTTCTATGCAACCTAATATAAAATAAAAACATAAACCAAGGAGACTTACAGCATCAAACTCATCCATAGAAAGAACCATGACAGAGCAGCTTCTGCGTTCTGCTTCGCGGCCGATGCGTTCTGCTGCATCCAATGCGTTGCCAGTTTGAGAAGCATACATTATCAGTAGCTTACTTGGATTGACTTCCATGTTTCTAGCACAAAACCCAACTAAAACCATCAAGATTTCATAATTAGATAAGCAAAAGGCACAAGAGAAAAAGAAACTAAATTACATTTTTGGTCCATGAGATTCTTGTGTTTAATCAATTTTGTCCTTATGGTTTTGGAATTTATAATGTCAGGCTTGAGGTTACCAAATCTAATCAATTTCGTCCTTACTGTCAAGGAAATGTTAATGAACAAAACAGATAGCAAATTCAGAGGTAGTCACAGGTTGATGTGGTTTGGGGTCATCAAGAGTATGTTGGCTTGTGTGCATGGGTTGCTACTCAAGTGGTCATGGTCCTCAAGAGAAAACATTATGAGAAGAGAGAGAGAGGGAGAGAGAAAGAGAGAGAAACGAAAGGGAGAGGTAAGTGCCTCGACTTGGTGAATAATGCCCCAAACCGAGTCTGGTACGTCACAACGCCGCATGGGAAACACCCCACATACATGCAAGGCTTCACCTATACAGAATACTTTGCAAATCCAGAATAATTTTCAATAATTGCAATAAATCCACCTTCAATAATTAGTGGATACATCAAATAAGTCTTTTCAATTACAAAGTTCACTAACTCTTGCACGGCTACAATAAAACTATACTTACATTAACATTTATTTCCCTAGGTAATATGCTCACCATTTTATAAATCACTAATTGAAACTCCATCAGTGTCAAAATCCTAACATACCATATGTCAATTGATAAGCTAACAAAACCTAACTTAATGGTCATCTCATTATTTTAAACCCTAAAAACTATAGCACTAAATCCACAATTTATAAAACTAAATATAAACTCCGATACTAATTACTAACTCTAGAAAAGAGAAGTATCAAGCCCACCTAAAAGGAATAGCATCCTCGATCAGCCGCACTCCACCTTTACAATTCCCAGCCACCAAAACCAACAAGAAATTGTGCTCCTTGGTACAGTGACGTGGCCTATGGGCGACTTTACCAACCAAATAAATCATTTTTTTTCTTTTCCTTTTAGTATGCATGCCCAATTGCTTGTCTTGTGCATGATAAGAGGAAATTGATTACAACCCAAGCCCACAATTATGGGTTTGCACTAAATCTTTATTTCTATATCTATACATTTACATATACATGTATTTATTTAATTCCTATTTATTTATTTAATAAAAATAATGATATATATATATATATATATTATTTGATAAAAAGAAAATTTGGGGTATCACATGGTGGAGTGACTCTACGGGTGCAATTCGGTCGATAACCGAACCTAATTGCCATTTTTCCTACCCAACCAAAATTTCTGGTTACCTGGCTCTTTGCTACTAAAACCAAAGCGAATTACCATAAATTCGAAAATTTGCGTTACTGAATTAAATTCAGTATTTTGATATGGTAATTCGGTATTGGGCCTTAAATTCCAACCCATTAAATTTTGCACCTTCAAATATTGGTGTTTTAGTTAATTTTATTGGTTTTGGGGACACTAAATTACTTCATAAAATAATCTTATTACAAATCAATTTTTATCTAACACCTAAAAAAAGCCATATACTATAAAAAAATCAAATCATATAAAACACGCTAAATTTTATCCTTTTGAGGAAATGAATTGCCACGACCTGCATGTACAAATAACTTCATCCACAAATTTCTTCATGTACTTCAAGCTACTACAAGTTTCCATAATAATCCTGTTAATCAAAGATTTCAAAACTAATCTTATATATCTACAATGGAAACTCTGCAAAATCCACCTATCAATAAAAAGTACAGGGTAAAGAATCTAATCGAGTTAAGTTGTAAACTAACTAAAATTAGATCTTCAACAAATTTAAAGTATAACATAATATTTTAAAAAAAGGGAAATTAAATTTATATGACACTTCTTTTCTTTCATTTTTTTCCAGCACAACATAATTTTAGTATTTGAATATATAAAGCCCAATCTATAAACTCTATAAAGCTATCAAATAGTACAGTCCATAGAGGACTTAAAGTAAAGACTACAACAAACTCAAGTAGTAAACTTAAATTAGATATCCAAATATTTGAAATTATAAGATCATAATCTAAAAAAAATTGGACTTATGTGATGCTCTTTTTTTCAAAAGGATTTAACTTTAGTATTTGTAATCATAAAGGTTATATAAAGCCCAATCTATAAGGCAATGTTGAGATGTCTTGCATTCCAGTTCGACTCAAAGACCCACTTCGGCCCGAAATATTTTGGAGCAATTTTGAAAGGAAATAAAAGTGAGATTTAGTGCATGAAGCAGAGGGCTAGAGAATCTTTTGACCTCGTTTTGTAGCATATTATATAAAAGTGTTTGTTAGGGTTTGGAAGATTTTCTGTTTAGACGACTTTTGTACCCTTCATCTTTGATAGTGAATTTTTTTGCTTTCACCCATGGATGCAGGCCTAACCAGCTGAACCACGTAAATTTTGTGTATTTTGTTTTTGTGTGATTGTTTTGATTATTGTTTCGCTATTTCTATTTGGTTATCTTTATTGATCTTATTACAACTATCATGTGAAAACCCCAAAGTTATAGAGCTTACTCTATAAAAGAGCAAAAGTATAATACAATCAAATTAGGTAGTTAACTAACCTAAAGCAGATCTCTAACAAATTAAATTTATGATATCATACTCTACAAGGGAGAATTTAATTTATGTGGCATTTCTTTTGCCCCAAATGGTGTAGTTTTGGTATTTTTTATTATGTGAGATATCTAAGGATGGGGTTTTAAACCTTAAAAAGATCAAAATATAAAAGCTCAATCTATAGAAGGCATAAAGAAAAGAATATAATCAAAAGTTAAACGGTAAAGTAATTGAATTTATAATCTCATATTCTTAAAAAGAAAGGGGGGAGGATCTCATGCCACAAATTCATTTGTTTTTTATAAGTACCACAAATTCATTTGTTTTTTTTTATAAGTAAAGGAATTTTATTAAGGAAGGAGCACCAAGAAGGCCCACAAAATAGCCAAAGGCTAATTACAAATTAGAAAATCCACAAGATCCAAATGATCAATAAAATTTACAAAGAAATTCTCTTTGACCCGAAAATTTAGTGTATTTAGCCATCTATCTCTAGTAGTATCAAAATTTCTCTCACTACCATCGAAGGCCCTACGATTTCTTTCATTCCACACTATCCAAAAAATCGAGCGTGGACTAAAAAAATAAGCCTTTTTTATATCCTTTGATGCTTTCAACCCGCTGCAAGCTCAAACTTCATCTTTCACAGAACCCACTACCACCCAAGAAATCCCCAAAATCCTATAGGCCAACTCCCACAAGTTTCTAGCCAACGGACAATCTACTAAACGATGAAAAACAAACTCATTGCATTTCTTGCAAATAAAACATCTATTCACAATTACTCTCCTCCTTCTTTGCAAGTTATTAATGGTGAGAATTTTCACCCAAAAAGCCTCTCATACGAAAAAAAAACTTAATTTCCTACGGCACAGGAATACCAAATTGTTTTCCACAGAAAGTCGAAAGGTTTTATTGAATGATCCCCGCTTGCCAAAATCTTATAGAAACAATTCACCTCAAAACCCTTATCCGAATTATGACCCAATCTAGCCACATCTTTTCTATTCCCATCCAACTTCACACTATATAAAGTCTCAAAGAATCTAACAAGTCCCCCCACTTCCCAATCATGGTCATTACGAGTGAGCAAAACATCCCAAAGAATCCCATCAGAAGTGAAGGAGACACAAGATCTAATAAGGGCATCTTTATTCCTCACAATATTAAAAATTTCTGGAAATTAATCTTTTAAAGGGGTGTTCCCAAACCAAATATCATACCAAAAACGAGTTCTCTCTCCATTTCCAACCAAAACAGAAACATGAGCAAGAAAATCCTCCCACCCTTTCCGAATCCATTTCCACACTCCCACCCCATAAGCCCCTCTCATCTCCTTCGTCATCATTGCATTAGGATTTAGCCCAACCTTAGCAACCACCGCTTTCCTACAAAGATGATCCCTTTCCACTAGAAATCTCCAAAACCATTTTCCAAAAAGAACTTTATTAAAACAAGAAAGATATTTGATCCCCAATCCTCCTTTTTCCAAAGATTGTTTGACCACACCCCATATTACCAAATGATATTTAAACTCCTCTTCTGTATTACCCCAAAGGAAATTTCTTTGAATCCTCTCCAACCGATTAGCCACCGAAGAGGGGATAGGGAATAGAGATATAAAGTAGATAAGGAGATTAGAAAGGGTGCTTTTAATCCCCCCTTTTGAAAGGTAATGATTCTTCCATCCGGCCAATCTTTTCTCAAACTTTTCCACAATCGGGTTTCAAAAACTCGTCTTTAAATTTATCCCTGAGAAGGAGGCCAAGGTAAGTGATAGGAAGTGACCCCACTTTGCAGCCCGGTAAGTTTGCAGGAAAATGACCATTAATATTCTTTCCAAGCGGGATAAGGTCACTATTACTAAGATTGATCTTGAGACCAAAAACAGCCTCAAAGCAAAGGAGTACACAGCGAAGGTGCAACATTTATGTAGCCTCAGCCCCATAGAAGACAAGTGTGTCATCAGCATATAACAGATGAGAGACTTTCAAACTAGCTCCGATGCCTCCTACTTTGAAATCACTAAACAATCCCCTCTCCACCGCTTTCGTCAACATCTTACTAAAAGCTTCCATAACAAAAGTGAATAAGAAAGGAGACAACGGATCCCCTTGTCGAAGGCCCCTTGAAGCTTTGAAATAACCAGTCGGGCTTCTATTAACGAGGATAGAGAAAGATGCTGAAAAGATGCATTTAAAGATCCACTTGCACAATTTTTCCCCGAAATCCATCCTTCTCAATAAGTAAATGACAAAACTCCAACACACATGATCATAAGCCTTTTCCATATCAAGCTTACACAACACCCCTCTCCCCTTTCCTTTAAACGAGCATTGACCACTTCATTGGTTATCAACATGGCATCCAAAATTTGCCTCCTATCAACAAAGGCGTTTTGATGAGGGCTTACCACTTTATGAAGCACAGTCTTCAATCTAGTAGATAACACCTTGGACAAAAGTTTGCACATGCACTCCACAAGGCTAATAGGCCTAAAATCTTTAACATTGGAAGCTCTAACCTTTTTTTGAATGAGCACGATAAAGGTGGCATGAGACTCCCCACAAAATCCCCCGCCGAATAAAATTCTTCAAAGAACTGAAGAACATCCATCTTGAGAACCTCCCAATTATGAACAAAAAAAGCCATTGTGAAATAATTTTAGCAAGCTCTTTTTTCGCCCACTCCCTTCGAATCTTTTCTTCCCCCGAGAGCCCTTCAATGACCTCCTTCTCATCAAAACCAATCATCTCACTAGTTAAAGCATTAAAGGCTGAATTGACATCTCCAAACGTCTCTCTATTCCAAAGTTTTACCTCCTTCTTTAAGCATTTCAACTTAGATACCAACACAACTAGCAAAGCCTCTAATATTTACACCCCTCCAACCAACCTTTCACGAGATTACGGAACCTATCCACTGTAAGCCACATATTCTCAAACCGAAAAGGTGTCACCCCAATGCAAGCCCCCCAACTCTAAGAGAATGGGGTGATGGTCCGAAGTAGCCTAGGAAAGAGTTTATGAATTAAACAAGGAAAAAGAGCTTCCCAACACCCATTTACAAGAAAACGATCAATCCTCGAAAATGTGGGTGTCTCCCTAAAACTCAACCACGTAAAAGAGCCGCCAAACAAAGGCAAATCAATAAGATATTGGTCTCTCATAAGCTCCAAAAACTCCCCCATCGAACTAGATTCCACAGAACCCCCGATTCTCTCACGAGGGTATAAAACCTCATTGAAATCACCACCCACAACCCACGAAAGACTCCAACAGCTTCTAATCTCCTTTAACTCCCATAACAAACCTCTAATTCCGCTATCATTTGGCCCACACACACCAATCATAACCCACTCTCCATTTGTCAGAAGCCCTTTAAAGACACAAGACACTGAAAACACTCCGACAAATACATCAATCATCTCAAGAACTTTCATGTCCCACATAATAACGATACACCCTGAAGCTCTGACAGCATGTAAGGCTTTCCAACCACAATTTCTCAAGCCCCAAATGCTACGAATAAGCGCATCGTCGAAAACCTCGATTTCGTTTCCTGAAGATAAAACACATCACCCTTCCATTCTCGAAGATACCGTTTTACCAAAGCCCTTTTCAACCTATCATTCAATCTCCTCACATTCCAAGAAATTAATTTGTTCTTCATTGCATAGTACTGCCCACCCTCTCCTCTTGCACACACTCTTCCCCACGGACACTCCCTCCAGCCCCTTTCTCGTAATTAACTTCAAACACCAATCTCTTTAATTCTCTACAGCCCATCCCTGTATGCTTCTTACCCACCGTCCGTTTACGAATATTGTGATAATTTATCATAAAAGCCCAACTATAAACCTTGCAAACACCCAAAATAGTGAAATATAATCAATTTAACCAATAATATTTTTTATAAGTAAAAGATTATATTATATGAACGCCAAGGGGGCGCAACCCGTGTACACAATTATCTACAAGAAAGAAACTCTAAACTCTACAAGGTCTTCCTCATTTAAAAAAAAAAAAAATTATCACTAATCCAAAATCTTATTTAACCATCTATCGCAAATCACTTCTAAGAGCCTCTCTTCATTGTCAAAAGCCCTCATATTTCTCTCATTCCACACAAGCCGAAGCAATAGATAGGTAAATCAAAGAGAGATCTTTCTCCAAAACTTTTTTTTTATAAGTAACTTTCTTCAACTCTTTTTTAGTAAACCATTCCCAACCCAAAGTTCATTTTTCACGTAGCCAGCAACCATCCAAGAGATATCCATAACACTCATCTTCTATAAGTTTTTAGCCAAAGAACACTCCAACAAAAGATGAGACACGGACTCAGTCCTTTACAAATTTAGCATCTATTAAAAAGTGTTCGCCCTCTTCTTTGCAAATTGTCAATGATTAGAATCTTCTCCCGTGAAGCTTCCCACGCAAAGAAACTAACTTTTTAAAGGGCTTGAGCAATCCAAATGGCTTTGAATGGAAAGGTCAGGGATCCATCAAGTCAAAATTCTTCAAAAAAGATCTTATAGAAAGATTTCACCTCAAAGCCTTTTTCTGACTTAAGTTTCCAATGGGCCAAATCCTCTCTAGACAAATCAAGGTTATTGTTGTACAATGTCTCAAAGAACTTCCCAAAACTCTCAAGTTCCCAATTATGGACATTTCGATGAAAAGGCACATCCCAAGAAACCACCTCCTTGGAGAAGGAGATGCAAGAACCAATAAGGGCATCCTTATGCCGCAAAAAAGCAAAACTTCCAAGAATTGGATTTCCAAGGAGTATCCCACACCAAGTATCTTTCCATTTTACAAAGCTGAATCCTTTCTCCATTGCCCACCGAGAAAGAACCCAATGATAAAAACCATCCCACCCTTTTCGGATCCATTTCCAAACCTCCATGCCATAAGTCGCCCTCCCCACCTTACCATCCACCCATTAGAATCCACACCAAACTTAGCCACAATTACACTCCACCAAAGATGATCCCTCTCCATCATGAATCTCCATAACCATTTTCTTGGTAGAGCTTCGTTGAGTGATTTGAGACCTGATTCTCCTCTCTCCCCAACAATTGCTTAACGACACCCAATCTAACCAAGTGATACTTGAAGTGATACTTGTACTCCTCCCCAAAATGTCCCCAAATGAACCTTTTTTAATACCTTCCAACAGATTAAACACCGAGCTAGGAATAGGGTAGAAAGACAGAAAGTAAATGGAGAGACTCAAGAGAGTGCTTTCAATGAATAAGTTGTCCCCTTTGGAGAGAAAAAGATTCTTCCACCCAGCCAACTTTATTTCAAAACTTTTAACAATAGGATCCCACACATCTTTTATCTTTGAACCTTGCACCAAGAGGAATTCCAAAGTAGGTGAGAAGGAGACCCCCACATTACACCCCCAATAAAGAAGCTAAATACTCATTCATGTTTGCTCCAAGAGGAATTAAATCACTCTTGCAAAGATAACTTTCAATATGGAAAACTGCTTCAAAGCAAAAAAGGACACGTCTAAGATGGAGAACTTGATCCTTCTCTGCTCCACAAAACACAATGGTATCATCGGCAAAAAAGAGGTGAGAAACACTCACTAGCCCGTCATTTCTAGCCTCCTTGAAACCACTCAAAAGTCCTCCGTCGGCCTCCCTCACCAACATTTTAATAGGGGCTTCCATCACCAAAGTTAACCAATAGTATTAACTCCAATAAATTGAATTTGTGATATCGCATTCTTGAAATATAAAAGAAGAGAAAAAGAGCTTCCATCATAAAATTACTTTTTCATAATTTTTTTAATACATTGAATTTTAATAGCACAATGTTTTTCTTTTCTCTATATGTTCCTTAATTTCATATTTTATTATTTATCTTCTCAAATTTAAAATTTGTTTACTTATAAATGTACCCAAAAAATGTCTATAAAAATGTTTATTTATTTTAAATTTTTTAAAATTAATATCTTAATATCTTCTTTAATTATTTGATATTTTCCAAATTTAAAATTCTTTTCATCTACAATTGCATTTGTATGCCTATGTTAAATTGAATAATTAAAATGTTATCAATAACAAATAAGTATTTATTTATTAAATAAATTCATTAGATCAGATAAAAAACTCTTGGCAACATTCACTAAATCTATTTTATAGATATTTTAAGGTCCACTGTTCAATAAATTATCTATAAACAAGTTTTCAAGTTAACCCTCTTTAAAAAAGATCATTCATAAAAAGTAAAGATAACTTTGACACTTGTTCTTAATACACAACCAAATCTACTGATAAAAAATACACACAACCAAATCTTATGAGATTATGCAGGAACAAGAATGAATGAAACTTCGGGTCTTAGATTCTTCACCATATATACCTACTAAAACTGAACCTACCTCTCAACTAAGCCTAGAACAACAATTCACTGTGATTTAACAATTGAGTTTTTCATTAGATAAACCAAATCAACTCGTAACACCAACTTGAATAATTTTTTTTCTTAATATTCTATTTTAACCATTGAAACGAAAGCCTGATTGCCAAAGAGGATAAAACCAATAACAAATTCATCTGCAAAATTACAACAAAGCATACCATGCAACTAAAATTAAAAACCACAAGTCAAATTATAAAAAAAAAAATGATGTATCCTAAAACACAGAGTGACGATTATCCAATTAACGTAATTAATATTATAAGAAGCATCACAGAACGCAAATATTACAACATAAACATTTATGGGTGAGAGAGAAAGCATCATAACTGACCTAGATATGTGCTACACAATCAAACCAAGAGAGAGAGAGAGAAAGCTTACCGCGAGAAAGACAGAGAACCGGCGGGCGGCAACGACAGGCGGCTGCAAGAAAGACAGAAAGTTAAAATGGCATGGCAGGGAAGGAGGAAGAGAGAGAAGAAAGCTTACTGCTTACCGAGAGAGGGGGACTGGACGGCGGCAGGCAGGCAGTCGCATAGATGAGAGGAGAAGCGGAGACACTTAGTTTTGCAGAGGGTATAGAAAAAGAATTGATTGGAATAACCATTTTGTTTTCCTTTTTAAAATTGAATAAATTACAATCTCATCCTTAAATTTTGATCTTAATTATAAATCAAAATATTAGTATTGAAACTATACAACTCAATCCTCAGTCAGTATGCAAATGCGAAATGTCAAACTTACCCTTCTATATAATTTATATCACTATAGACTTTACATAAGCTAAAAAAAAAAAAAAAAAAAAAAGAACACCAATCAAGGAATATGCTTGGTCACCATGACCTCTTGATCGACGATCGACCTAACCTTCCACGGTCATGGGTGTAGCCTATGTCGCCTCCAGCTCTGTCTCCTTGATATCTTGCAAATCTTTAAGAAAACCATAGTGTTGATGCCGAAAAATTGCTACTGTTGACGTGACCAAGACGCTGACGTGGCCTTGGTGCTGATGTGACTTGGATACTGACGTGGCCTTGGTGCTGATGTGGCCTGGATACTGACGTGGTATTGGTGCTGATGTGGTCCTGCACAAGTAACAGAGGTGAACTAAAGACCCTCGGAAGGAGGGGAAGGGGAGACCTCTGAGGGCGCTTTGATGCTCAAGTTAGCACAATGGCTTAGGCAAGGCCGAGGGTTTATGTCTAAAGTAAATCAAGTGCAGATAAAACGAGTGTGTATCATGAACTCCATACCTCGGTTTATTTATAGTCCTCAGAGTAGGTATTGCCCACGTAAGGGAGGTATGGTCTTGCCTATATCATCTCTGCTCTCAGAGGTTAGGCCTTAATTACGTGATCTGCGGATGGCGTGTGTCTGGAGTCGCATGTTGCAGAACGGTTAGGTCTGCTAACCATGCTTTGACGTGGCGGTCATATGATGTTGAGACGCTGAGGGCCCCAAGGTGAGTTGTGACTTGGCGGGCATGTGTGCTGCGAGTTTATCCCACATCGGCTAGAGGGAAAGAGGAAGTGCTAGATATAAGGTGTTCCAGTCCTTCATGGTTACAACGCGTTTTGGGGAGCCAGTGGGCTTCGCCAGGAACAAAGCCGTGCGAGCCTGCGGGCCCAAAGCGGACAATATTGTAATTGTTCTAGACCGGGCCCTTACAGATGGTATCAGAGCCGGACCCTCGACACCGTTGGCGGGCTATGGCTGCACAGTGAGGACGCTGCGCCCCTGGAGGGGGGAGGTACTATGTTGAGACGCTGGGGGCCCTAAGGTGGGTTGCGACTTGGTGAGCATGTGTGCTGCGAATTTATCCCACATCGACTAGAAAGAAAGAGGAAGTGCTAGATATAAGGTGTTCCAGTCCTTAATGGTTACAACGCGTTTTGGGGAGCCAGTGGGCTTCGCCAGGAACAAAACCGTGCGGGCCCAAAGCGGACAATATTGTAACTGTTCTGGACCGGGCCCTTACATATGACCTGGTCGTTCCACGTGTGCTTAGCCATGTCGAGGAGTCTTGACATGTGTTGTTGCCTTGTAGGTGTTATCCGGGCCCGTGTGTAGGTTCATTGAGTCGCTTCTTATTAGACCAGGGCGTTATGGGCTACATCAGTGGGTTTCTTATTAGGCCGGAATGTTATGGGCTACATCACAGGCCCCCTACTTCCTCAGGTACTTGTGCCTCGAGAAAGTAAAATGTGATATGCCGTTGGGAAGCGATAAGCCGTCTAGGGGGGTATGAGTGGCTTTGGGAATCTTAAAGGCCTCTTCTTTTTCTGTGCTTGCATTAAGTGCCTTCGTTGAATGTATTTTCCTCTCTTATAAAAGGAACTTTCTGTTGTCTTTACTTTAAACCAAAGCGAGTTTTGTTTCAAGAGAGTAAAGTTGGGAGCCTTCGACCTCGTTCCCTTATTCCAGAGAGTCCTCGCCTTCATACCCTGGTTTTTGGGAGTTTCAACGTTTTAGAACCCGAATCCCAGCGCTCGGAGGACTACTGGACAGTCGTAGTCCTGGAGAAGAGGGGGACCAGCAGTTCCTTGAGGGATTTATGGAAGCCAAGAGGGAGGTCGAGGTCATGTTCCTGGAGATGGACTCCTCGGGCCTTTATCTACTGGAGTCCGAGGAGGAGGATGAAGAGCAGCCTGCTTTGAAGGGGGAGTAGCCCGAGAAGCAAGGACCTTATTCAGATTCCAAGCGGGGGCAGCTGGTTGGGCAAGAAAGACATCCAGGCGTACGGCAGCCCGCCACGGGGGAAGAGCATCCAGGCTAAGGATGAGTGCAGCCCGCCATAGGGGAGAGCCTCGAGATTGAGAGGCTGAGGCAGCAAGATAAAAAGGCTGAGGCAGCTCCTATCCTGGACTATCCTGGATTAGAATTGTTGTTTTTTCTTTGTACTTCGAGGCCGTTAAAGTCCTCTTTTGCTTGTACTTCGAGGTCGTTAGAGTTTCTGTTGTAATCCTTTTAACAAATTAATAAAATGTCCTTCCTTCAAACTTTGCTTTGCATATACGATTTTCCTGCTTTTATACTTTTTTGTTTCTTCCTTCAAACAGGACAAGAGCTCGGGCTTAGGGAGCTTAGGCCTAGCGTATGCTAAGTAGTTCAAATGCCCGGCCTCGGCGAATCTGGGCCGAGAGTTTGAGGAACAGGTCAAACACTCGATCTTCATGAATCTTGGCCGAGCGTTTGAGGAACAGTTCAAAGGCTTGGTCTTGGCGAATCTTGGACGAGCGTTTGAGGAACAGTTCAAACACTTGGTCTTGGCGAATCTTGGTCGAGCGTTTAAGAAACAGTTCAGACGCTCGATTTTGGTGAATCTTGGTCGAGCGTTTGAGGAACAGTTCAAACGCTCGGTCTTGGCGAAATCTTACCGAGCATATGCGAAGCAGTTCATACGCTCAAACTTGGAGAAATTTGGCCGAGCGTATAACAAGCAGCTCATACGCTCGGACTTAGAGCAATTTGGCCGAGCGCATGCAAAGCAGATCATACGCTAAGACTTGGAGAAATTTGGTCGAGCGTATGCAAAGCAGCTCATACGCTCGGACTTGGAGACACTTGGCTAAGCGTATGACAAGTAATTCGAATGCTCGGACTTGGAGAAATTTGGCCGATCGTATGCAAAACAGCTCTTACACTCGGACTTGGAGACACTTGGTCGAGCATATGACAAGCAGTTTGAACGCTCGGACTTGGAGAAATTTGGCCGAGCGTATGCGAAACAGTTCTTTCGCTCAGTCTTGGGGAAATTTAACCGAATGTATGACAAGCAGCTCATACACTCGGACTTGGAGAAATTTGGCCAAGTGTATGCAAAGCAGCTTATACGCTCAGACTTGGAGATACTTGGCCGAGTGTATGACAAGCAGTTTGAACGCTCGGACTTGGAGAAATTTGACCGAGTGTATGCGAAACAACTTATTCGCTCGGTCTTGGGGAAATTTAACTGAGCGTATGACAAGCAGCTTATACGCTCGGACTTGGAGAAATTTGGCCAAGCGTATGCAAAGCAGCTCATATGCTCGGACTTGGAGATACTTAGCCGAGCATATGACAAGCAGTTCGAACGCTCAGACTTGGAGAAATTTGGCCGAGTGTATGCAAAACAGCTCATATGCTCGGACTTTGAGAAACTAGGCCGAGCATATGACAAACAGCTCATACACTTGGACTTGGAGAAAATTTGCTGAACGTATGACAAGTAGCTCATACACTCGGACTTGGAGACGCTTGGCCAAGCATATGACAAGCAGTTCGAACTTGGAGAAATTTTGTTGAGCGTATGACAAGTAGCTCATACGCTCAGACTTAGAGACGCTTGGCCGAACGTATAATAAGCAGTTCGAATGCTCGAACTTGGAGAAATTTGGCCGAGTGTATGCAAAGCAGCTCATACGCTCGGACTTGGAGATACTTGGCTGAGCATGTGACAAGCAGTTCAGATGCTTGGACTTGGAGAAATTTGGTCGAGCGTATGCAAAGCAGCTTATACACTCGGACTTGGAGAAATTTGACCGAGCATATGCAAAGCAGCTCATACGCTCAAACTTGGAGAAACTAGGTCGAGTGTATGACAAGCAGCTATACGCTCGGACTTGGAGAAATTTGACTGAGCGTATGACAAGCAGCTCATATGCTCGGATTTGGAGATGCTTGGCCGAGCATATGACAAATAGTTCGAACGCTCGGACTTGGAGAAATTTGGTCGAGTGTATGCAAAACAGATCATACGCTCTGATTTGGAGAAATTTAGCCGAGTGTATGACAAGCAGCTCATACGCTCGGACTTGGAGAAACTAGGCCGAGCGTATTCATATGCTCGGTCTTGGAGAGTTCATTCACGGGCTTATTCATTTTGGGCCTACGGGCTTCTATTTTATTCTTGGGCCATGGGTCTTTTATGGGTGAAATAATTTATGACAACGACGGTATCTTAAATGGCGGTGCCTCGAGCATTGTGAAGATCACACCTTTATGATAGCTGGCACCGTGAGGAGTGGGAACGGTGCTTGGGTGATAGCAAACGTCGCATCTTTTCATTTGCAGGGCTGAGTTAATGCTCCTCGTTTTTGTTGCCACAACCTCTATAAAAGGGGATCCACCCTTACTTCACCCCTCACTTGCATTTTGAGAGATTTTGAGAGCACAAGGTTAGCAAGAAATAGTTTGAGAGCGCTCGGTCTTCTTAGAAATCACTCAAAGAGATTCCTTGGTGAGTAGGATGTCTGACGGGAGTGAAGTTAGTGGGGATCTGTCGAGAGAGTTTGAGGAATCAATGGGTGTTTCTTCCAGTGATGAAGTTTATTCCCTAGAGGTTGCCCCTCGGGATGGGGCCCTAGCTTTTGTGCCTTACATCCTAGAGGGAGGAGATGGAGAAGAGGACGAGGATGAAGGGTTATCTGGAGAGGAGGATGTTCGGGAGTCGATGATCATTAGGGACGACGCCATAAATACTGAGAGGGAAGAGTGGACGTTCGAAGCGAACTTCATCTCAAGCGTGGTGGAGGAGACTGAACTCGTGGGGATGAAGATTAAGTATAGAATCCCCATGGAGTACCACTTGAGGGCACCAGAAGGATGAGAGGGGGCTTGCGATCCCCTCCCGAGCTAGGTGTCTTACGAGCTGTGCGTTTACGAACAGCAGCTGAAGGTCTGGCTTAGGTTCCCTCCCCATTCGTTCTTCGGCTCGGTGCTTAGATACTTTGGTATCGCGTTGAGTCAGTTGGTGCCCAACTCAATCCGGCTGATCCTGGCATTCATTGCCGTGTGCCAGGAGGTGGGAGGGGTAATAAAGCTTAACATGTTCAATGCCCACTTCCAGCTAGCCCAACTTGGTCATTCGGGTTAGGTTATCGTAAGCTCGAAGAGACGGAAGAGGGTATTGAAGAATAAGCCTTCTTCCATAAAGAGGTGGAAGGGGGCTTTCTTCTTCATACGGAGTGCGGAGGGCTTTGACATCCCCCTCATTTGGAGCTTGGAGAGTGTTGGCAAGTGTAAGAAGCCGCACCTCCTACACCGAGAGTAGAAGACGTTAAAGGCCATGTTGGTCGCACCCTTGGATATCGAGGTGCTTAGAGATAACGAAGAACTCCACAGGCGCGGCCTCTGCCCTCTCAGCCTCCCACCTAATCTCGAGCATGGTAGTCCTTAATCTTTTAGCTTGTAGTAATTTTGATTTTATATTCTAAGTCATTAACACTCGTTCTTTCTGCAGAGATGGAGATAGCTCCCCAAGCGAGCGAGTAAGTCAGACGCATGGCCCAAGATAAGAAGAGGGCTGCGGAGGAGGGTGGCTTTAGACAATAGCAGAAGAAGAAGTCTCGGGCCTCAACCTCGATGCCCATTGCAGTGGAGCGCCCTTCGAGGCCTCCAGTTCCTGAGGAGAGGGAGGATCCTACCTCACCCACTCTTCCCCATTTTCATCTAAGGAGGGGCCTGGGGTAGCTGCCACCTTCGTGCTACAATGGGCACTGAGGGTGGATGATTCTGTGTTCATGCATTCGAAGGTTGGTCGAGAAGACCTTATCATGGGGATCTCCCCCCTTCCTGTGACATGTTAGAGATCTCGGCTTAGCCTTTCGAGGCGTTTTGCTCGGCCGTGGAGACCGTTGCCTGCCAGGTACGGTTTCTTTCCTTCGTCCTGGTTCTTCAATTCATTTTCTTTTCTTTTCAATTGTTTCTAACAATACCTTTGTTTCAGGCTGGAGTCCTTATTGGGATCCTTGCTCGGTGAAGTGCTGACATGGTCGAGAGATTGGTGAAGGTCGAGTATAAGCTGGAGGAGACCTAGGATTTGGTTCGGGCCTTGTTTTCTTCTCTCGAGGCGATTGAAAAGGCCAAGGATATAGCAGTCAGGGAGAGGGATCACTGCTGCTAGGCCGATGAAGCTTTGAGGAAGGGGAATGGGCTGCTGAGGGCCGAGATGGAGGAGGTGGTTGCCAAGGCCGTTGAGAGGAGGCGGTTGCCAAGGCTGCTGAGAGAGAGGAGGCGATTGACAAGGCCGCCGAGAGAGAGGAGGCCGAGGCTTAGTTCCTGATGGGCTTCAATGAGGCCAAAAGGAAGGTTGAGTCCCTTTACCCGGAGGTAGATTTTTCCGACCTTGACCTGAGAGCCCTCTTAGAGGAGTCGAGTGCTGCTACTGCTGGTGGGGACGCAGAGGACACCACCGAGGCTGGTGTCTAGGAGATTATAGAGGGCGAGGCCCAAGACATTGCAGGGGGCGAGGCCTAGGAGGCCCTTGCTTTTTAGGATAAGTTTTTCTTTCTTTTGTACCCAAGGCCGGTAGTGCCTAATTTTTGTACTTTGAATTTTAAGTTAATGAAATTCTGAACTTTTTCCTTCAAACTTGAGCTTTATTATTTCTTTACTTTCTGCTATTACATTTCACCGATAGAATTTGCGAAGGTTCTCCATGTTCCAAGTATGAGGAATTGTCTTGCCATCCAATCCCTCGAGCTTAAAAGTACCCGTCCGACAAACTCTTCGGATTCTGTATGGGCTTTCCCAATTTGGAACAAGCTTTCCAGTGTGCCGAGGACAAGACACTTCGCTCTTTCGAAGGACGAAGTCGTAGAGCTTGAAGTTCCTGTTCCGAATTCTAGAGTTATAGTATCGGGCTGCCCTCTGTTGGTACGCAGTTAAAAGAATTTGGGCTCCGTCCCGGGCTTCGTCAACCAAGTCTGCGTTCATCCGTAAGCCTTCTTCATTGTTACTCGGTTCAAATAGTTGCACGCGTATCGATGGTACTCGGATTTCGAGGGGGATGATAGCTTCCAAACTGTAAGTCATAAAAAATGGAGTTTCTCCCGTTGAAGTACGTACAGTTGTGCGATAAGCCCAAAGAACATTGGGGAGCTGATCAACTCATTGCCTATCTTCTTCGTCCAGTCTTTTCTTAATTCCTTTGAGAAGGGATCTGTTGGTAACTTTGGTCTGACCATTGGCCTGTGGATCTCCAACGGATGAGAATCGATGCTCAATGCAGAGGTCTTCACAGAATGCTTTAAATCGGGAGCTATCGAATTGCTTTCCGTTATTGATGACCAACACCCGAGGAATCCCAAAATTTTGGGTTTGGTGATCCGTGATGCTAGCCAGTGGTTTTGCCTCGACCTAGTTGGTAAAATAATCGATGGCCGCAATGAGATGCTTCTTTTATCCAGTTGTTGCGGTGAACAGGCCAAGAATATCCATCCCCCACATGGCGAATGAGAGAGGGCTGGTGCGACACTAGAGAGTACTATTGACAGTTTTTGCATTTCTTGACCAGGTTAACTGTGTCTTCTTTCATTTTGGGCCAATAATACCCTTGACAAAGAAACTGTCTTCTTTTAGTTGCGTCTTCTTTCAGTTGTTGCAGTGAACGGACCAAGAATATCCATCCCCCACATGGTGAAAGGGAGAGGGCTAGTGATCGAGGTGAGGGGGTTAGTGGGCTGGTGCGACACTGGAGAGTACTGTTGATAGTTTCTGCATTTCTTGACCAGGTTAGCTGCGTCTTCTTTCATTTTGGGCCATTAATACCCTTGGTGAAGAACTTTGAAGGCGAGGGCTCGAGCTCCTAGGTGATTCCCACATATGTTTTCGTGGACTTCTTGGAGAGCATAATCGGCCTTGACAGGGTTGAGACATCTCAAGTAAGGCATAGTCAGAGCCCTCTTATATAATTGTCTGTCTATAACCGTGTAGTGGGACGCATGGGAGATTAATTTTCTCGCTTCTCCCTTCTGTTTGGGGACTTCTACATTTCTCAAATATTGGAGGATCGGGTCTATCCACATTTCTTCTCTTTCTATTGGTAGGACTGGGGCTTCATCTATGCTAGGAGCAGAGAGGGTTTTCAAGTAGACAGTTTGGGTTATTTCCAGGTGCCATGAGGAGGCCAGGTTGGCCAAAGCATCTACTTTAGAGTTTTCGGCCCGCGGAATTTGAGTTATTTGGAAAGCCTTGAACTTTGCTGTGAGCTCTTTCACCTTTTGGAGATACTGGGCGGGTTTCTCTCCCGGGGCCTCAAATTCCCCTATCATCTGATTTACTACCAATTAGGAGTCTGATAAGAGCCATTAAATGCATTATAATCGTACTTATTTGTTAGCACTTTAGGGTTGATTTAGGTCTTAATTGCATTTTTATTCATTAACAACTCTAAAGTGGTATTTTTGGAGCATTAATTTATTTCGGTGCATTTTTCAGGTATCTTGAGTTAAAGGAGATAGAAAAACTATCATCATTTTGAAACACGAAGTTTCATTGAACACTCAAGCAAAAGAATGATCGCGGAAGAGCCAAGATGAAGAGAAACTAAGGAAGGAGTTTTCACTAAGTTGCTGGAGTTGGCATACAAATCAACCATCTTTACAAATTAAACTGTATTGATGTAGAAAGAACCAGAAAGTGTGCTACATATGGTTAGAAAGATATGGAAGTCTACTTTTTGGAGGACTTTACGGTTCGTTAAAATCATTTCTCTAGAGGAAGTTATGGCGATTTTAGCGGACAGAGATCAGACTTTCTGAATCAGCATCAGCCCGCGCTGCAGCATGGATTATCTGCGCCGCAGCACACAGAACCAGCACCCGACTTAATCAAAACAGAGCAGCCCCGCGCCGCAGCATGGATTATCCGTGCCGCAGCACACAGCACCAGCACCTGACCTGATAAAACAGTGCCGCAGCGCGCCCAAGTTGTGCTGCAGCGCGCACACAGCCTTGTGCACTCCGAGTTAGACCCTAATTAGGTCTTTAATGACTTGTTCAAACCCTAAAACACCCCTAGACCTTGTGTACTATAAATATACCACTTAAGGTTATAATTATTTATTCAAAAAAGCTGGAGAACTCAAGAGAGCAGCAACTTTCCTTCCATTGTACAACCATGAGCCCCATGGCTAACTAATCTCCAAGCAAGGAGAAAGAGTGAATCCCTAGGTGTAGTTGTTTCTATTTCCCTTATTTGATTCAGTTGTAATGGAGCTTTAACGTTCAAACATTGTTATGATTTACTTTTTATTCTAATTATAAAGATTTCATCTAATCCGGTGATTGTATCTTTTTCCTTGATATAGATTTAGTCATGCTTTCTTTATGTCAAGATTATTTGGGTATGATTGAGTCCGGTAGATCTAGCCTTTAGGTTTGTCCATTACTGCAATATTGTCATCAAAGATATATTGTCATTTCTTGAGAAACTTAAAGGATAGATCATATGTGCATGAATTGAAAATAAAGCGTATTTCATAACAATCAAATTAGGGTTTATACATGTGCTTTAATTGAATATTTGCCGATTGCCTGTTTGGGATGTGAAACTTGCAATCGAGATAAAAACAACTGAATCAAGTTAGGATTAGGGCAACGAACCTAGAGAGGATTCCCGGATCCTTGTTGCTCTCCTATTATATTTCACAATCTACTTTACACAATTGTCTCACTATCAAATTTCAGATTCTATATTTAATTTGATCACATCGTTCATATTAAAGTTTACATCTTTCTTTATAGTTAATTTGTCTCCCTGTGGAATCGACTCCCCAAAGCTATACTACAACACCGCGTTACTGTTTTGGGCATAATCAAATTTTGGCGCCGTTGCCGGGGAGACGCACTTACTCATAAGGAACTTTGTCAACTCTAAGACAAGACAGTACTATCTTTCCTTTATATTCTGATTTTTTGTCCTGTTCTATTTTATTTATTACTTCTAAACTCAGTTGGTATATGCTTAGACCAAGAGACTCGCGAGGGAGATTCATTAAGGGACCTGAAATAGAGATACCCCTTCCTTCTTCGTCCGTTAGTGAAACCTCGCCTAGATCGGACCTTAGTATACACCCAACTGAAAATTTAGAAAACTTTGTCAACATGGCTGAAAACCCTAATGAGAATGTAGCTAGGACACTCAAAGATTATTTATATCCTAGCCGGACAGCCACACCATCATGTATTATGTTTCCAGCCATCACCCGCCATCAAGACTTTAAAACAGGGATGATTCAATTACTCCCTACTTTTCATGGTTTGGAAAACAAAAACCCGTATGTGCATATTAGAGAGTTTGAGGAAGTAGTTGCGACTTTCCATAGTCAAGAAGCAACTGATGATATCGTGCGACTCAAGTTTTTTCCTTTCTCCTTAAAGGATAAAGCTAAGAGTTGGTTATACTCGCTGAGACCACGATCAATTGGGTCATGGAATGAGATGACCCAAGTATTTTTTAACAAATATTTCCCTCAACATAAGACTAATGCGCTGAAAAGACAAATCTCCACCTTTGCACAAAAGGAAAACGAGACTTTGTATCAGTCTTGGGAGAAATTTAAAGAGCTATTAAGTATGTGTCCACATCATGGGTATGAAAATTGGCGTTTAGTGAGGTATTTCTATGAGGATAGAGAACGCCAATTTGTCGAGATGATGTGCAATGGTGAATTTTTGCAAAAAGACCCTGATGAGGCTATCGAATACCTCAATGAGCTTGCTGAAAAAGCTCACACATGGACTGGACCTAGTGCTACTGAAAGCACAAATAGGTCACGACCTATAGGAAACCCTAGTGGTGGCGGAATATACCATCTTAGGGAGGAAGACAACCTGAAAGCTAAGGTCGAACTGCTCACTAGGGAGTTAGAGGCATTGAAAACTAAAAAACCGACACACATGATTAATCAAGTTGAACCATTGGAACCATGTTTTGTGTGTGGGGGGGGTAGATCATCCCGCGCAAGAGTGCCCTACTTTTGTTGATATGAGAGGGCTGTACGAGGAACAATATAATGCCCTAGGCATGTACAAGAAGCCTCAAACACCCTTCTTTAACACTTATAATCCAGGGTGGCAAAATCACCCCAACTTCAGCTGGAAATCTGAAAACCAGCAGCATGCACAACCCCCTAGATCATACCCTACACCTTATCATGCACCCTCAACCTCTAGGAACTCTTTAGAAGACACCCTACATGCTTTTATAGAAGCACAAGGTAAAACAAACCAGAGGTGTGAAGCGTTAATTACGCAGGTGGTTGAGGAAAACAAGGAAATAAGGAGCCAAGTGTCTAAATTAATGGGCACCTTAAGTGTGACTGAGCGAGGTAAGTTCCCTTCCCAAGCTCAGTCCAATCCTCACGGTCAACATATGGCACAAGAAAATTTGAAAGATGTAAATGCCATTGTGACTCGAAGTGGTAAGTCACTACACATCCCACCAATGAATAAATCCGAGGATGAGAAAGAGGGGCAAGCTAGTAGTGAAACCGAACAGCCCAAGGACCTTGAAATAACCAAAAACCCTGTTAAAGCACCATTCCCTCAAGCCTTAAAATCAAACAAGAAAAATCTTGAAATAAATAATGAAATCCTAGAGAATTTGAGGCAAGTGAAACTGAATCTTCCACTCTTACATGTGATTAAACAAGTTCCCACCTATACAAAAGTTCTCAAGGATTTATACACAATTAAGAGGAAGCACCATGTCAAGAAAATAGCATTCCTAACTGAGCAAGTTAGTGCTTTAATTGAGGAAAGAATTCCCCCAAAATATAAAGACCCGGGCTGTCCAACTAGTGCTTGTAGCATTGGAAATCATGAGGTTGGACAAGCCTTACTAGATTTAGGAGCTAGTGTCAACTTGATGCCATTTTCCATTTATTTACAGCTAGGTCTAGGAGAAATCAAACCAACCAGTGTGGTGTTACAATTAGCTGACCGTTCGATCAAAGTACCCCGGGGTGTGGTAGAGGATGTGTTGATTCAAATTGATAAATTTTACTATCCTGTTGATTTTTTAATTCTTGATACCACTTCTGCTGTTAACACTAATTCTAAAATCCCTTTAATTTTGGGTAGACCTTTCCTTGCTACTGCAAATGCTCTAATAAATTGTAGGAATGGACTCATGAAACTATTCTTTGGCAACATGACCCTTGAAGTAAATATTTTCAACGTTGCAAAGCAGCCTGAAGATAAGGACAAAAACCCCCAGCTTTACATGATTGAGTCACTCATCAATGAAGGAGTCTCTTTAACTCATGATTATGATCCTCTTAAAAATTTTCTTGTTAATTTTGTAAATTCAGCTGATGATAAAATGGATATAATTGATGTATGTTCTGTTTTTAACAAATTTCAGGATTATGGCAAGCAGACATGGCAACCAAGGTTTGAACAACTGCCCGAAAGAAGCCAGACACAAGTCCCCTCAAATGTAGAAGCACCTAAGGTCGAATTAAAGCCACTACCTAAGGGATTAAAGCATGCTTTCCTCGGTCCAGGTGATACCTTTCCTGTTATAATTTCCTCTGAATTATCTGAAACCCAAGGTGAGGAATTACTTCAAATTTTGAATGCACATAAATCAGCTTTAGGATGGAGTATGGCTAACTTAAAGGGCATTAATCCTCTAATCTGCTCCCATAAAATAAATCTAGATGAAGGAACTAGTCCTTGTAGAGACCCGCAACGTAGGCTAAACCCCACCATGAAAGAAGTAGTAAAAAATGAAGTGCTGAAACTATTAGATGCAGGTATTATATATCCCATAGCATGCTTTTTCCTTGATATAGATTTAGTCATGCTTTCTTTATGTCAAGATTATATGGGTATGATTGAGTCCGGTAGATCTAGCCTTTAGGTTTGTCTATTACTGCAATATTGTCATCAAAGATATATTGTCGTTTCTTGATAAACTTAAAGGATAGATCATATGTGCCTAAATTGAAAATAAAGAGTATTTCATAACAATCAAATTAGGGTTTATACATGTGCTTTAATTGAATATTTGCCGATTGCCTGTTTGGGATGTGAAACTTGCAATCGAGATAAAAACAACTGAATCAAGTTAGGATTAGGGCAACGAACCTAGGGAGGATTCCCGGATCCTTGTTGCTCTCCTATTATATTTCACAATCTACTTTACACAATTGTCTCACTATCAAATTTCAGATTCTATATTTAATTTGATCACATCGTTCATATTAAAGTTTACATCTTTCTTTATAGTTAATTTGTCTCCCTGTGGAATCGACACCCCAAAGCTATACTACAACACCGCGTTACTGTTTTGGGCGTAATCAGAGTCGCTGAACACGTCCACTGCCTCAGCAGCCAATACTTTGGCCAATCTTAGGCCAGCTAATAGGGCTTCGTATTCTGCCTCATTGTTGGAAGTCTTGAATTCAAATCTTAAGGCGTACTCAACCGTGAAGCTGTCAGGACTGTGGAGGATGAGTCCTGCTCTGTTTTCTATCACATTCGAAGATCCATCCACATAGAGGGTCCACCTATGAGGGGGTTCATCAAATTCTGTTTCCATTGCTTCGCCCGGATTTGAGGTCATCTTGACAATGAAGTCGGCCAAGGCTTGACCTTTTATTGCCTTCCGTGGATGGTATCGGATATCGAATTCCCCTAACTCCACCACCTGTTTTACTATTCTCCCTGAAACACTTGGGTTATGCAGGTCCTGCCTCAGAGGCTGATCAGTCAGGAGAATGATTGTGTGCGCCTGAAAATATGGTCGGATTTTTCGTGCAGCTATCGCCAGAGCATAAGCCATCTTCTCATTAAAGGGATACCTTACTTCTGCTTCATAGAGGATTCTACTGAAATAGTAGATAAGTCTCTGAATGCCTTATTTTTCTCGAATCAAGACATAGGCCACAGTGGCTTGCCCAGTTGACAAATATAGAAACAGCTCTTCACCCAAGAGTGGTTTGGTTAAGAGAGAAGGCGAGCACAAATACTTTTTTAACTCTTCAAATGCTTCTTGGCAATCCTCTGTCCAAAAGAAATCTTTGGCCTTCCTGATGGCCTTGAAGAAGGGTAGACACCTTTCAGCAGACTTGGACATGAATCGATTAAGAGCGGCGATTCTCCCGGTGAGCTGTTGTACTTCTTTCACGGACTTAGGAGGGGCCATATCAAGAATGACATTTATCTTTTCAGTGTTGACTTCTATTCCCTTTTGGGTGACCATGAACCCAAAGAACTTTCCTCTTGTTACTCCGAACGTGCACTTCGCTGGATTCAATCTTATGTTGTGCTTGCGTAGCACTCCAAATGCTTCTTTTAAATCAGATCCGTGGTTTCGTGCCTCTATACTCTTATCCAACATATCATCCACGTAGACCTCTATGTTTCGCCCTATCTGCCTTTTGAAGATTTTGTTCACCAGCCTTTAATAGGTTGCGTCGGCATTCTTGAGTTCGAAGGGCATGACCCTATAACAATACAACCCTCGGTCAGTGATAAAGGCGGTCATCTCTTGGTCTGGCCCGTACATGAAAATTTGATTGTAACCGGAGTACGCGTCCACGAAAGAGAGGAATTCATGCCCCGAAGTGGCGTCCACCAGTTGATCGACTCGCTGGAGAGGAAAGTTATCCTTTAGACAGGCTTTATTTAGGTTGGCAAAATCGATGCAGATCCACCATTTACCATTGACCTTCCATACCATTACTATGTTCGACACCCACTCGAGGTATTTTGCCTCTCAGATGAAACTAGCCTTAAGTAGTTTCTCTACCTCAGCGTTGATGGCAACTTGGCGTTCGAGGGTGAAAGTCTTTTTCTTCTGGATGACTGGCTTGTACTGTTGGTCTATGTTTAGGCGATGGCATGTCCGACGCGGACCAGACGAACAAGTCCCAGTTTTTCTAGAGGAGGAAGATGAGCTATTCTCTATGTTTTTCGGAGAGGTTTAATCCTATCTGGACGATTCGGGTGAGGACTTATCCTAGGGTTACTAGAGTCAGCTCTTCCACTGGTCGCCCTCTTGGGGTCTTCATTTCATCCCTGAGGTCTTCCACCTCAAGGGGCAAGGCTTCTGTCTTCTTTCCTTCTTTGATAACATTCAGATATCAGGATAGAGAGGCCCTCTGATCACCTCTGATTACTCTCACTCCCTCACTGATGGAAAACTTGACCTTCAGATGGTACGTTGAGACAACAACTTTCAATTTGTTGAAGGTGAGTTGTTCGATGATCATGTTGTAAAAGGAGGGTTGCTTTACCACCAAGAAAGTGGTTTGCAAAATGGAGGTCCGTGGCTTTGTCCATACGGTAACAGGGAGGATTATACTTCCCCTGGCAAAGACTGGAGATTCGCCAAAACCATATAGAGGGACCGACTCTAAACACTAATCCTTCAGCTCCATACACTAAAAGGCGTCATAGAAGAGAATATCTGTCGAGCTTCTATTATCAATCAGGACACGTCACACCTCGTGGTTGGCTACTAAGAGAGAGACAACTACCGCATCATCATGAGGGGTTTGTACATCCTCCAAGTCATCCTTTGTAAAGAATATCACTAGACCTGACTTTCTTCACTTGTGGGGGTCACTGACAGAGACGACAGCTCGGGCATATATTTTGCTGCTCTTTCCTGAACCTTCTTCGGTAGTTGGTCCTCTGTAAATTGTCTTGATGATTCGGGTGGTAGTCGTCACCTCTTGTTTCTTCTGATTGGACCCTTCCTGCCCGATCTTGGTGTCCCTCCAAGGATCCCTCTTCTTTTGCTGTCAGGGGTGGAGTAGCTCAGAGTCTCTTCTTGGTCGAGCGAGCTCTTCTCTTTTCTAGGGCCTCATAAATTCCTTCAAGTGCCCTCGGTTGATGAAGGCCTCGATTTGTTCCTTCAGGGCATGGTACTCTTCAGTATCATGGCCATACTTTTTGTGTAAACGGCACCATTGTCTCTGATCCCCACCAAGGTGCGGCGTCCTAGACTGCCATTAGAGGATTGACTTGTCTTGAAGTTACATGAGGATATTGGTCCTGGATGCGTTGAGGGGGGCAAAACTGTAGAATCAAGGGTGAGGCTTAGACATGTTATCTTGGTGGGGCCTTTTAGCCGCCCCTCTTTGTGGATCGACGTCATTTCTCTTCTTCTCTGTTTCTCCTTCTCTTTCTCTTCTAAATGCTTGGTCATCTTCTGCCAGCATATACTTTTCTGCTTGGGCCAAGACCTCATTCATGTTCTTGGGTGGGTGCCGGGTGAGCTTGGAGCTGAAAATCCTAAACCTCAGCCCATTTTTAAATGCCATCATCTGGACATTTGGGTCGAGGTCTGGGATTTCCTAGGCGGTTGTGTTGAACCTGGATATATAGGCTCGAAGCTTCTCTCCACGATGTTAAATAATGTTAAACAAGCTCTCTGAAGTCTTCTTTGGTCCCTTGCTGCTGAGGAAGTACGAATCAAAGGCATAGCTGAGTTCTCTGAAATTGCTAATGCTCATCGGCTTTAAACACAAATGCCAAGTACCTGCGGCCTTTTCGAAGGTCAAGAGGAAGGCACGACACATAATAGGTCGAAATGTCGATGTATCATCATGGTTGCCTTGTAGTGCTGTAAATGGTCTAAGGCATTACCCAAACCGTCGTACATTTTAGCCTGTGGCATTTTGAAATTAAGGGAGAGTGGGGTCTCGAGAACATCATCTGTGAACGGAGGGTCCTAGATGCTAAGCTCATCCAGGATATTGAGACTTTTGTGTTTCAGGGCCAAGTCTATTTTTTATTCCATCTCTTCGAACCGTCTATCTAAGTCGTAGTTGCTCTTCGATGAGGAGCTTTCCTTGGATCGGCTGCAATGTAGTGAAGGCTCGATAGAGAGTTAATTGTAGGTTGGATCATCTCTATCAGATGACTTTGCTTGCTCGGAAGCTTGGTGGAGAGAGAATGAAGGTTGGTGACCTCCGCCTCGAACTTAGGCTGTCAAGTCAACTATCATCCAGGAGAGTTCTTGGAATTGGGCTTGTGTCACAGGGGCAACATTAGGATGTGCGATCACTTCCTCATAATCAGGAGAGTCGATTTCGGAGAGATGAGGGCGTTGCTCTCTGATCTTCTGCTTGACCCAAGGATTGTATGCTCGGGGTTTGCAGGAAATCTGGGTTCAGATTGTTAGCTGCGGGTGCTGCCCCGGATAGGAGCGGAGCATGTTGCTTCCTTGTTAGTCATTCTCGTACTACTTCTTGGCGGTATCGTAACAGATGAGTTCTTCAGTACTTCTTCGCTTTTGCTATAGCAAGAGATTGTGGTTTCCCACAGACGGCACCAATCTGTTGATGCCAAAAAATTGCTACTGCTGACATGGCCTTGGTGCTGATGTGGTTTGGATACTGACGTGGCCTTAGTACTGATGTGGTCTTGCATAAGTAACAAAGGTGAACTAAAGACCCTCGGAAGGAGAAGAGGGAAAGACCTCCGAGGGCACTCCGATGCTTAAGTTAGTACAAAGGCTTAGGCGAGGCCAAGGGTTTATGTCTAAAGTAAATCAAGTGCAGATAAAATGAGTGTGTATCATGAATTCCATATCTCGGTTTATTTATAGTCCTCAAAGTAGGTATTGCCCACATGGGGGAGGTATGGTCTTGTCCATACTGTCTCTGCTATTAGAGGTTAGGCCTTAATTGCGTGATCAGCGGATGTCGTGTGTCAGGAGTCGCGTGTTGCAGAAAGGTTAGGTCTGTTAACCATGCTTTGACGTGGCGGTCATATGACCTGGTCGTTCCATATGTGCTTAGCCGTGTCGAGGAGTCTTGACATGTGTTGTTGCCCTGTAGGTGTTATCCGGGCTCGTGTGTAGGTTCATTGGGCCGCTTTTTATTGTGCCAGGGCGTTATAGGCTACATGAGTGGGTTTCTTATTGGGTCGGAATGTTATGGGCTACATCACATAGAAAAATCGAAAGAGGTTTCTCTCTCTCAATCTTTCTTTTCTCACCAACTCCAATCCAATATCAATGAAGTTGAGAACTTTATACAGAAAAATAACAAAACACCATATGGGTGGTGGGTTTTTAATGCAAAACAAACATATTTTTTACTGCAAAATCAACAAACCAATAATCAAGATAGATACAAGATTCGTTTGGGTTATTTAGGAGCTTGATCCCTCTTCTTTTTTCCACTCAATTAATGTTTTTTCACATTTTGCTCCATAATCTGGATGCTAATTTCAATTTGATGAAAAATTGTTAAAAGAATAGTGATGAAGAGAGGGAAAAGGAAAGGAGGACTTTCAGGTTTTAGAGAATGAAATTTAGAGAATAAGTATTTTTCTTTCTTTTTTTGTGGGTGGAGGCTTCAGGTGCCTCGTGAATTTAATAAGGGCATTTAGGGCTTATTTGAATTTCAAGGGTTGACAAGTCAAGAACTTTGTTGACTTTTTTATGATTCGGTTTGAGTTTATAATATACTAATTTTTTCATGATGAATTGTAAATTTTCACTACTATTACCTTGATTTATAAATATAGTCAAAATTTAAGGATAAAATTATAGTCTATCCTTTTAAACTGCAACAACATATGGCAAGTTAGGGTTAGGGGATGGCCCGAAAGCCCATTTGGCCTTGGACCATTTCTTTAGCTATATTTCGGTGATTCGGTGTCGTTTTTCCCAAATAACACATTTATTCAAAAATCAAGACCAAAATAAACCTAATCAAATTATAAGGGTGTATTTGATTTTAGAAAACAAAATCATTTTTTTCTTTTATTATTATAAAAAAAAACAAACATTGAAAACGTGTTTGACCAATAAAAATAAAAAATAGTTTTTAAAAAACAAAGTTAAAAATAACCTCTAATAAATAAATAAATAAATCGTTTTCACTGTTCCCAACCAAAAAGGCTGGAAACAGTGAAAACACAGGAACTCAAAAAATTCCTGAAGTTCCATCAATTAACTCCCGTGCACCCATGTTCAGTTCACCAAATTGAATTAATTTACTGCTTATACATAAACTTTTTTTTTCCTCTTCCTGAGCATCGTTCTCTCTGGCTTTTGCGATCATCTCTCTGTCTTTCTCCATGGCCACTCTAAAACCCTAGAAAATCTACTGAAAATTTTTAAACGACTGACTCAAGGTAATACTTTCCCTTCCTTTAATTTTTATATGATTAATGTCAAGGTGTTCGCATGCTTCTTCTTTATCCTTTGTGTGTTTGATTGTATCATTGATTTGTGAATTTTATGGACAGTGTGTATTCTTTATAGCTGCAATTTATTGGGGTTTTCATTTATTATCTTGAAATTTCCTTAGTATTTCTCTACTATCTTTTTTTTTTAAAATTATTTTTACCCTTTTTGGTTTTTTCTTGAAAAGAAACAACTTGAATTTTAGTGCAAAATGTTGAACTAATACTGCTACTTCATCGAAATCTACTTTATTTTTTGTTGTCACATGCTTCTATCACGCCAATTAGAATCCATGTAAACATTATGATAGTGGTTTCATGGTTTTGTGACATTTTTTATATATGTGGCACTGGCCTGGTTTGAGACAGAATTGTGGGTGGTGAATATGATTTTAATGTTCTTTTTTTTTGGGTTGAGATTCTGATATGGTTTGGTTGATTTTTTTGTTGCTCCTTTCTGACATAAGCTTTTTTAGGTTATAGTTTAAGCTTTGATTGGTATAGTATTTTGTTGTTGTTTAGTTTATTGTAATAAAGGTGCTTGATAAGAGGCGTGACTGGAGTTATTCTCATATTCATAACTTGTAGTTTGGTGATACTATTGGGCTTTTTTGCATTATAACCTTTTAAGCATCAATAAAAATTCTTATTTGTTACTCCCAAAAAAAAAAATTGTAGTTAGTGATAATTAGAAATTTTCTGAATTGAATAATATGATTTGCTTGCTATAGACAATTGAATCCTCAAATTACCATGATTTTTTTTTATCATAATTGTTTTTTGAAACTTCATTGTAATTTTTTTTTTTTGTATAAATTATAGTGTTAGAATCTTTGTTGTGAACTTGTTTATGCTCTTGTGCTTTACTTATTGGGTGTTCAAAAATAAGTCAAAGAATTGAGTTTTCAAATTTTGAGGTTTTCAAGCTTCTTGTGAACTTCCATAGTGGAATTCTTAGGTCATTATCCATATGATTTTAATGTTCTTTGTTTTAGGGGGTGTTGAGATTTTGATATGGTTTGGTTGGTTTTTTTGTTGCTCCTTTCATATATGGGTTTTTTTAGGTCATAGTTTAAGCTTTGATTGGTATAATATTTTGTTGTTTGGTTGATTGTCATAAAGATGTTTGATAAAAAGGCCGATTGAAGTTTTTCTCTTGTTCATGACCTCTAGTTTGGTGATACTCCTAGGACTTTTTGCATTATAACCTTTTAACCATCAATAAGAATCTTTATTTGTTGTTCCAAAAAAAAAATTAATAGTCAATGATTATAAGTTAGATTTATGAGCACGATGATTTGGAGCTCTAGTTACATGTTCATTTTATGAGATTGTAAAAAGTTATAAATAAAGCAAAATAAGATTTTTCAAACTAAGAAAAAGTCAGATGGTGATTCATCCCATTGTTATCAATGTTGATGAATGTATAATGTTGTTACTTATTATTATGTGAATAAGTATGTATTAATATAGAAATATTAATTGCATCTAAACTGTGTAAATATGAATGTTAAATGCAAGTAGACCAATGGGTTATAACCTATTTTTTATTCTTACAATTTAATGTATGAAGTTATCTTTCAATTATAATATTTATGGTAGGTGAGTATACTTTTTGCTTGATCAGTTAGCAAATAGAACTATCTCACTGAGTGAACTTACTCTTAGGTCATTTGATAGTGATAGATTTAACACAAGTATTATTGTATCATTGGAAGATCCAATTGATAAATCGCTATATGTAGTCTAGTGATACTCATGTGCCTTTTTGCATTATAGCCTTTTAAGCATCAATAAAAATCCTTATTTGTTGTTCCAAAAAAAATAGTAGTCAATGATAATAAGTTAGATTTGTGCGCATGCTGATTCGGAGCTCTGGTTATATGTTCAAATTATGAGATTGTAAAGAAGTTATAATAGTGCAAAAAGAAAAGAAAAAAAAGCTAGGTAATGAGTAATTTATGCCTCAATTGTATTATAAAAGTTTTTATTGGTTGAATTTCATTAGACAGGAGGGAAAGGAAAAGATTATGATCATGTTAAGGATTAGTCAGGACAAAATGATTTTGCTTATATCCAAATCTTAATAGAGAAAGTTGGAGTTGGATTATTGTAAGGATCTACTTTTAATAAAGATATCTGGTTAGAAATTGATAATGAGTTGTTTAAACAAATTAGGGAACATCACAGCATCGACAAGTTAAAAGGTAAATTCAATCGGTTACTTACTAAACATCAAATGTTCTCAGAAGTACTTGGGCACACTAGAATTAAATGGATTGGAGTTGGAAATGATTACACTATTTCAACTCTAGAGCATGTATGGGAAAACTTTATTAAGGTATAAGTTAACATATATTTCTGTTTACTTTTTTTTTTAAAAAAATAATATTGTAAATTCAGTTCTAGATTCGTGTAATTTAATGATGTCTTTTTTATCTACTGCAAAAAGAATAAAGATTATAAATTTTTTGTAAACAACAATGTGAGCATTATCGGATGCTTGAGAAGATATTTAACACTACTACAGCAACTGGTAAACTTCAGCAATCATCCACTCAAGACCCCATAATGAAGAGAGGTGTTTGAAAAAGGAATTTTTAGTTGGTTCAATGCACACTGATTTGGATGATGATATGGAAAAAAAAGGTGATGATGAGAAAAAAATATAGTAAAATGCCTCAAATTGATAACACTTAAACTGAGTGTCCTTCAAAAAAAGGATCCAAGATTGGATAAGATGAACAATTTTCTAGACAAGTGGGCATCTAGTTTGGAAGCAAAGGAAGCAGTTTCTAGGGAAAAAGCTAAAAGTCTCAAAGTTACAATGCAACTAGTTCTGTATTTGAAGCTTACTCTATTGAAGAGTGCATTGATATGTTAGACAGAATGAATGGTGTCGCTAAAGCCTCGTACAACAAGATGATTGAGAAGTTCATAACTTTAGAATATAGGCGAATTTTTATGAAATTAGGATATGCGAGACGAAATGATTAGGCAGATGGTCTTGGAGAGGATTAAGTTTTTGCGGTTCATGTTTATTGAAATTTGAATTTTGGTTATGGATTGTAGTTTTATGTTGTGTTTTGGTTTGACTATGGATATTTATTTCATGGTATGTGTGTTTTGGTTTGTACTATGGACGGTATGTTTGCCCTTTATTGTTTTATGCTAATAACTTGTGTTTGGACTATTCTCGAAGCTTATTTGATGTTTGATGCTATGAGTTTGATTTGTTAATCGTAATTAATCGTTCTATATTTTTGATGTTTTACATTTATACAAAGAGAAAATGAGTATTAATTATAGTTCAGATAATTAAGTTGGCTTAGAAGATAAAGTTGGACAATTTGTACTATTCAACTATGTGAGAGAATGTTACAATAGATACATACCTAAGGTTTCATATAGAACTTCAATGTAGGTAAAATGTACATAATTGAAGTTATATTAGGAAATCCAGTAGTGTATTTAACTCTATTGATAGTGATTTTGTACAAGTGTCATGTAAGCATCACATATACACTTGTGCCATTTTATTGTCTGATTTGTCATCCTCGGGGGATTCTAAAACAGTAGGCATCGGATCGGACCGAATACAGGCCCCATAATACTCTCGTTGAGAGCAATTACTTAGGAGCTCATAATATTCCTACTAAGTGGGCTTGAGAGAGGGACATATATCCATGTCTATGGACTACTTTATACACGTGCAAACCGAATATGTGAGGCACATTATAAATACCGTTCATTTGATGAGCTAAAGGTTCCTTCCTCATAATTTGATCTAGACTGCCTCTCTCTCTCTCTCTCTCATCTTCTTCTTCTCCATCAAATATCCCTAGAGGTGATCATTCGTAACACACTAAAATCTCACCTAGAACAAACTCAAAAAACTAAAAAAATATTTTTATTTGTGTAGTTGTTGTTGTTCCCATTGATTATCCCAAATAATCCTTTTTGTTTGGTTTCAATATTGGTAGCTTCAAGTTGACAAATATTTTTTTCTTTTACTTTAAGCACCACTTATGTTGGTGGCTTCAATGTTGCCTTATTCTAATCTTTTTCTTATCTCTCTTCTCCTTTATCTCTATTTTTCTTTACTCTTTCTCATCAACAACGATAGTTGCAACAACAACCATTCTAGCTGCGACGTTGCACCAACAACCGTCTTGGTTGTTGCAATTTTGGTCAAATCAATCTATATCTAACCTAAATTTGGTTAGAAAATTACATAGATTTTTATCACTTTTTTTTATTTTTTATCATTTTGTTAGTTTTAAAATATTATTTTAATTTTTAAAGTAAATTCAAATTATCACTGTTTTTACATAAAAATGATGAAAAATCTTATTTATAATTTCTATTTGATTTAAAACATATTAAAGTTCATTCTAGTAATTTAAAAAAATTAATTATTATTAAAAATATTATTTATTAAAAATACTTAAATATATTACTGAATTAACCATTTTTAATAACTTCATTTTATTTTATTGTAATACATTAATTTAATATATATTAATTCAAAATTGACTAAATAATATCAATTATCATATAATTAAACTTAAGAATATAAACCTAATTTATTTAATATTTATGGTATAGTTACCCATTAAAAGTTAATATGATATATTTATTAATTTCTATTTCAATAATTTAAATAAATTTATTTAAACAATACTAGGTTGAAAAATATGTTTTTCAAATATAAAACAAAAATCATATGCTTCCACACTATTTTGGTCATTTTGATACTTTTTATCAAAAACATTCACAACTTTTATAACTTCAATAGTTATTACTTAAACACTGTTTATAGCAGTATTAATAATTAACTTACTAAATGAACTCAAAATCCACCGTAGGGTCTCGTTGGGTGATATATAACTATTTGTGTGAAAAATTCTTAAATGGAAGTAAAGGGAATTGAAAGGGTACAAGTATCCATTTATTTATCTTTAAAATCATTTTTTTTTTCAATTCATTCCAATTAAAGGATTTGCAAGATACCTTCAAACCCTAAAGTTTCTAGGATACTTGCATTTGAAGCCATGATGTTTCAATCTTATTGATGTAATTAAAATCATTTGATTTTTTATAAAAAAAAAATTGATGTAATAAAAAATGTATAGTGTGTTTGGAATAAACAAATTCTATAAATTTTATAAAATTAATTTGTAATTCTTTAGTTAGAAAAAAAGCTATAAAATTCATTTTGAAATGAATTCACAAACTATAAAATTCAAATAAATTACACAAAACGAAAAATAAACAGTTATGTTAAATAAAATACCGTCTCTTCCTTTCCCTCCTCTCCTCCTCTTCCTCTCTCCCCTCCTTCAGTCATTTCCTCCTCTTTTGAATTTTTTATATATTCCAAACATTTAAACATAAAAATTCAAATTAATTTTACAGTTAAACATAAATGTACAAATTCATTTTTAAGTGAATTTTTTATTCATTAAAAAATTAAATAAATTTCGTTTTCATTTAGTTTCAAACAGAATGCAAATCCAAGGAGCTGTTCGATAAAATCCCCAATTGAAGTTTTCTTCTTTCTCAAATATTGTGGGTTTGATTGCAATAGTTAGTATCAAAATTTCTTCTCTAATATTTTGATTACATTTGGCTAAAGATAGATGCCTTGTGCTCTTACCATCAAGAAATCTTCAGGCTTGCCGTCAACGAAATTCGAGAGCTCAAAATTTAACCCTCCAGTAGAGCTTAGATCTCCATTTTAGCACATAAAGCTATGGTTGCCACCTCAGCCACATGAAGATAGACTAAACTTTACTTGTAGCACCTAATTGTCATAATTGCAAGTATAAATAAATAAAACACCTCAATTATCAATTAATATCTTCCAATCAGACAAAAGGACACTAGTCTTTATATTTAGATAATCAAAATTCTACCTTGTTCAATTAATAAATAATTTGTCTTTATATTTATCAATTAACAACTCAATTATCAATTGATATCCTCCAATCAGACATAAAATGACATTAGTCTTTATATTTAGATAATTTGTCATGAAAAACACTGATCTCTCCTCGTACTCGCTGAGCAAGATGGCATTTTGATCTCAAGTGTCATTCCTTGAGCTTCACCAGGGAACTCATTATTGCCGCTGACTGAAAAATTAACAGGCAATTTATGAGTATCAAATCAAACATATTACTACTATTTACCCTACAGTTATGACAAAACTCATACACGTAAATTGATACTGTTATCATGGCAAACACCCTACCAGTTTCATTAAGCTTCGAGTTTAGCACTATCATCTTGTGTTTTTGATAATTCCGTACTATCACGATCCTTTTGTAGTTGCTCATTGCTCTTATTTTCAGCCATTGTTTCCTTTCCAGCATCCTCATCAGCTTCCGTGTGCTGTTCCTTATCGGATTTACAATCAGCTCCCCCCTGAGTCTCTTGATCAGAAAATCCTTCAGGTGGCAGATCTGATGATTCTTGAAGACACAGTTTATCGTCTGGACTGTCTATCTGGTGCTTATGATCCTCATCAATACTTACATTGACTGATCCTTCTACATCAGATGACAATAATTGAACATCATGTTTATTATCTGGGGTCTCCCTTCTTTGCTCAGAATCCTCCATCTCAAGCTCTCTAGACAATCCTTCTGCATCTTCAACAAGTTGAACATCAGATGACGTTTTTTCGTCTTGGATTGACATTGCTCCCTCTTCATGCCCTAGGCTTGACACTGCTTCCTCCATCTCAATCTCTTTAGACAATCCTTTTCCATCTTCAGCAATTTGAACATCAGATGATGTTTTTTCGTCTTGGCTTGATATTGCTCCCGCTTCAGGCTCTAGACTTGACACTTCTTTCTCTTCTCTCTCCTGATTTTGATCTTCACATGGTTTAGTAAGATCATTCCTAATATGCAAATTATTCAGTACAATCTCATTTCTGTGGCCTAGGCTATCAGATGTATCAGATGCTACTTGCTGATCACCAGCCTCGGAATGCTCTGCATTACTAATCTCTTTTTCACCGTCAAGAGGTTGGGAAGAGGAGCACTCTTGAAAGTCATCACTTCCAGCAGAAACCTCCAGAGTAGAAGAGTTCTCAAACAGACCAGGTTCTTCTGTAACATTTTCCACTTTTGAATCGAATCCACCTGCATTTGTAGAGGCAGGAAATGACTGGAAAGTGTCCCAATCATCTTCATCCTCTTCACTCTCTTCCATGCTATCCTTATTGGAGAGTGTTGGGGTGGCTGATGGTGGTAAATCTTTCTCTCCAATTCCTGTTGGCCTTATTATTGTGGCTGATGTTAGGGAATCTCTTTCTACTCTTCCTTCAGTTGGTACCGGTAATTTCATGTCTAGAGATCGCATAATAGGTTTCATCTGTGTTACATTGTAATCTTGTGTCACAGAAGCACGAATGACTCCCTGAAGAAATCAGGCACCAAATAGAGGATATTATATCCATAGTAAGAACTGATCAATCTGCTTATAGCTAAACCAAATCTTTGTCAGTTGTCTACGTGGTCTTAAAATCTGATAACTCTGAATAAATCATGTTATTATACTGCTTTTAGGCACGTTTTTGGTGTTAATCTTAAGCATTAGAATTATGTTGCATGTGTTTTTAGCAATTTGAGTTTAGTCTGTCTTATTTTACTAATAAGTTGTTTTAGTTGAATGATCAACGCTAAGTCATGGAAATCTGTTGGGTAGACACTTGCTGAAGCACTGGAAGGCCAAAATGCACAAAGGAGACAAAAACTCAAGGTTGCAGCGCTGGAATGTTGGTGCTGCAGCGCTGGTAGCTGACAAAAAGAGAGGATTTGTGCAGAAAGTTGGTGCTGCAGCGCTGGGATGTTGAAGCTGCAGCGCCAGACTAGGGTTAGAAATACGTCTTGAAGCTGCAACGCCGAGATGTTGGCGCTGCAGCGCCAGCCCGCGGATTCTGAAAGTTATAAATTGAAACCCTAGCTGAACAAGAAGGAGAGTGCGGCCGTAGAAGAAAAAAACAGAATTTGGAGGAGAGGAGACGCAAAAGGAGAGTTGGAGACATTTCGGGAGGCTACGCATCAAGCTTTTAAATCATTCTTCTCCGGTTTTGTATTATTCTTATCTAGCTATGTTGATGTTTTATAATATGAACATGGGTTGTTTGAATATTATTATGGACTAGATATTTTTGTGTTAAGGATAGATGGATCCTAAACCTGTATCTTGAGTGCAATTTGGACAAGTTGGAATTTACTTTGTTTTTCAAAGAGTGTGTTTTATTGTTCTTAATGCTGTTTATTATTTTGATTCCTTCTTGAGGCATAGTGATGTGTCGAATAGAGAAACTGTGCTTTTATGAATAGTTGAATTAATAAATATGATTTTGGATTGTTAGCTATGCAAAGCCAGGGTGAAACATGCCATGAATGAAATAGAAGTAACCGAATAGGGATTCTAGGAAGTTCGTGTGGTCCATTTAAACCGTAATCGAATAGGGAGATTTAACTGAAAGGAATTCCATTGAACTTAATGCTTCTTAAGTTGAATCAATCTAGAATAGACCTGGAATATGGATATTTGAAGTTGATGATTCTCGAGATTGTGGTTAGACCTGAATAAGGATAACCAATTGATTGGGGATTCTACCATCTTGAAAAACATAGTAAGTGAAACTTGTCCATTCAAAACTCTTGTCAATTATGGTTTAGGTAAAGTTGAGTCCTTAGCACGTTAGTTCATAAGAGTCTTCATTCCAAAGTTTGCAAATCTTCCATTAATTATTAGTGCTTTTGTTTTTTTTTCTTTAGTTACTTGCTAGTAAACTTTTCTCCTACAATTATTCGTTTGTTCAAATAACAGCAAGAGTTGAGTCATAATTTCTGTAGTATTTGCTCAGTTCTCGTTGAGAACGATACTCATCATTTTATTACTTGAACGATTAGTGCACTTGCTAGTGTTTATTTCATCGCATCAAAATCCCAACAGAAATCAACAAAAAATGATTGCAAATTTCTGGTTTCTTGTGCAAATATTATTTGGATTTATTAAATTCTTAACTCTTTTTAATTCAAGTACACTACTAAAATATTAGAAAAAACTACAAGGAAATGTAGATTTGTACTTCTTCTAAAGGATTTCCCCAGAAAAGTTATATATGTATTTTCTTACTTTCGCCTACTGATTCAGAAAACCATTTGGTCCCATTGAATAGGATAGAATTAAGAGATGCAGTTGAGCCATGGGCAAGAAAAAAAGATGAGACTCGAGAGTAAGGTCACACTGTTTCCAAGAATAGGAGGAAACACCTCCTACCCCAAAAACACCCTATTCCGTGAGTCTTATATTTTCAATTTTTTTTTAAAAAAAAAGAGAGAAAAGAAAGTTAAGGTTGCAGATTTTAAGTATTTAGTTTTTATAACCCTGAACAGTTGATAAATCAACAAAGAAATGTGGTCACTGTAAAATGCTGGACCAGGATCTCTTTAGGATGACGCCAGATAATAATGAAGACAATGCAAATTACAGAAAATTTTAGAAAGTACAACTACCACTTACTTTTTCCCTCCCAGGTTTCCAATTCCATAATCAAAGTTTATGTAAGTACAGAAAAAAGATAAGAAAGGCACCTGAAGCTTCTGCCTGTGTGTCACAGGCATTGATAACAAAACATCCTTGAAGTGAACTGCTGAGGAAGGAATTTGAGCTAGGTGAGACACGAGCCTCACAGCAGTGCTTCGTATTTCATTGAATTCCTGGAATTGGTAAGTACAACAGTAAAATAATGAAGAAAACATATTATATGAAACAATTAGGGCATGTTTGGATAGGGTTTTTGAAAACTGTTTTAAGTTTTCAAAAACTCTTTTCTATGTTTGGTAAACCGTTTTCGAAAAATCAGTTTTTTGAAAACTCCAAACTGGTGTTTTTTGACATAATTTTGGAAAAATAGCCTTAAAATCAGTGTTCCCTTCTTTGTTTCATTCTTCCTCCATGGTATATACAAAATATTAAAATTTTGAAAATAAAATAATATTAATTATTTTTAAGTATTTAGTAAATATGAGAAATAAAATTAATATAGATTTTAAATTTAAACTCAAAACTAAAAATAATTACAAGGTGTATCAAAACAGTTTTCAAAATAAGATTATCGAAACAACATTTCATTGTTTTCTGTTTTGGAAACAGTTTTCGAGTTATAGTTATACAAACATGTTTTCTTCATAAAACATTAAAAACTGTTTTCAGTTTTCATTTTCGAAAACAGAAAACGATTATCCAAACATGCCCTTAATTTCCATTTCAATATTAGAAAGCCCTTAAAAATAGTACCTTAGAACAACCATCTTCTGATGCCGAGAAGACCATAAGAATGGCTTCTAGAAGAAGGTTCATAAAACCTCTCTGACATTTACTAAGTTTTGATTGTGTTTGCAGAAGAATTAAGACTCGTAAGCACTCACCAGCCATAGTCACTGAATCTTTAGTTATAGGTTTCTGTAACCAATAGCATTTAAAATATTCAGAATCATAAAAATGGAAGCCGCACAAAAACTGCTAATAGGGTTCTATTTTCTAAACTGGCCAAAGGTGGAAAGGAAAAAAGAAGAAAAAGGGACACCTTCAATGTCCTCTGGATTATGGTGAAAATAACTCCAACAAATTCTCCAACAAACAATATCAGGAAAGTGTTGTCTTCCACATTGGTGCCTCTTTGCACCATACTTTTAAGAGCTTGCAACCCAGTTAATTGAACCTGTGGATACAAAATTACAACAGGGTCTTTCAAAGCTTGCTAAATAAGAAATGACCAGACCTTAATATTGCATGCATAGAAATTCAATTACCTGTAAATTTGAATCAGTAAGAATAGTTCGGATATGTTTACTGCAATACTTTAACACAGAAAAACAGACGGGGTTGCTTTCTTTGTTGTCTCCTAGACATTCAATTTCATACACTAGCTTGGCCAATGAAACATTTTGTTCAAGACAGAATGCAAGCTTCAACTGAAGTAGTTTATGTAAATCAGATCTCTTATTTTCCAGTAGATGAATGCCCTTGATGCAATCCTTGATCAGATCGGCAATCACATCCAGACCTGTGCCAAGAATTGTTCTTAGATGGAGTTTCGCATCCCCTACAAATTCAGAAGCGTCTGCAATAAAATATCCAATTAGTCTACTACCAAACACTCATTATAGTTTTTGCAGTCTTATCATGCACCAATCTTAATCGGTTTCACATCTAAATGTTTCCAGCTGTTGAGAAACACCTTTGGAATTAATAAATAGTATGAAAAATCTTTTGATTTATTCATTCCTATTAGTTAAGGAGCGCTTCTTATCAAAACATTTTTCTTACTTCCTCAACATGACAGATCCAAATTTTTTAGGCATTTTGTGATGTCTATCTTTTTTTCCCTCGAAATTTTACGGTACTACAATTATAGCTATAATAATTTCTCCAATCTATTGAGTTTTGGCAGAATCTATAGTTCTTGTTTTGATCCTAAAATTTCCTCTCAAAATAATATCCAGGGTCCTAATTCCAGAAACAGAATTAAATCATCTATTTGCTATTTGAACAGTATTCATCCTCAAAAAGCATAAACATTGAAGTACCAGACATTACATATTAAAGCACCCTAATAGAAAAATCCCCATATTTCTAAGCAAGGGGATTTGATGTTAATAAACTAGAAATAAATGAAATCAAAGGAACAAGAATAAGTTTTCAGAAAAATTTAGGATATTTTCATTGATATACCTAAACAAATTTTAAAGTACAAAAACACCAAATTGAGGATCTTACTAAAATTATTATAGTTACCTACAAATCAATAACATTTCAACATTTTACTATATTACTTTTAACCAGAAGCTCAAGATAAATATTCAAGAAAGTTTATGCATATTATATACAAAACAATTAGTAGGGGAAAAAGAATAGTGCTGCATCAGTTCTATATCCCACTGCTTACCACAAAAAAGTTTGTTCAATAGAGCATTGGCATCCTTTACATAATCAAGAGCTTTTGAGAGGCCGGACTCAGTTGAAACTTGTCTAATGCATTTGTACCCAATCAATAGAAATGCCAACGACACAGACTTAAATTGCTTCTGCATATCAACACATGCAATTCAACAATCAGATGACACTTGGAAAGAAACTAGTAATTCCTGAAAGAAAGTTCAACGTAACGTGACCATAATCCTGAAAGCACAAGAGGTATCTAAATATGTATACACATAGCCCACCTTAAATTCAAATCGCATCATTAGTGTCTTTGCAGTAAGAAACAAAGGAGACATCAAATCCTCCCCGCTTGTATTATCTGGTGAAACTGCATCAGCACTGAACATTACAAAGTAAGGATTCTTAATTGTGGGCACTTTTGGGAATGCTTTTTAACATATGCATTCTACAAAATACTTTCTAATCATATCATCATGATAAAGTGGTTACCTCTGGGAAACTTTGAAGAGGTAACCCAAACAAAGTTCCATTGCCAAATAAGCAAAATGCTCTGTTTCAAGAAAATCTCCAGGGCACTTCTGCACAATCTGTTTATAGAATAAAAAATCGACTCAATCAGCATATATGACTGAAAAGTGATTTGACACTTCACAAATATACAAATATATGTATGGAAATAATAAAAAAAAATCAGCATTTGTTATGCAAAACAGATTCAACACATACTGATCATGGACTTAATAAATGACAAGTATCAGTCATCTATCTGTTTATCCAAATATTAATGTTAATTAAAAGATCTAATTTATCAAATGTAAGTAGTTGTGAGCAATATATCCTAAAAGTGAATGGATTTTGAGCCCGATTGGGATTGCTGAAGAAACCATACGCAGTTTAAAGTTTGGGTAATAGCTGCTTCAGTGTGTTTGGTAAATAATACTGAAATGGTTTCTTCATATTTATTTTTCAATTTAATTTTGCTTAATAATTTTTTTGAACTTAGTAAAATGGAAATTAATTTATATTATTATATTACTCCCTCTTTCCCACTTCATATCTCACTCTTATATGGGCACAAACTTTAAGATTTTTTTTACTTTACCACAATACCCCTTATTCATGTGTACTTTTGGAGAATAAAAGTGGTTGAGCCCACCAATCAACCATTTAAGATGTTAAGGGCATTATTGTAAAGTGCATGATATTTGTATTTCACATTTGAAAAGTGACAAACAATTTAGGACACCTATTTTTGTTGGGATTAGACCCAAAATTTGAGTAAGTGGTATACAAGGCCAGATTGAAACTTGGAGGTTTTGATCGGGTGGGGAGAAAATCCGACCTAAGGGTTGGACAAATTGACTAGCGTTGAGATTTTCTTGGCTCATAATTTTTGGTGCAGAGCCCAAAGTAACTTGGTGTGAAGAAAAAGTTTGTTAGCATGGATTCAAAGACACTTAATTAAATATATTTGGTGTGGAGACCAATGCATCTTGGTAAGTTACTTGGTGTGGAGACCGATGCATCTTGGTAACCAACATTTAATTAAGTATTTTTGACCATACATTGGAGTTCTAGACTTGGTGGGCAAGTTGTTGAAGGCTATAAATATGGATGTCAAGAGAGGTAGCCCTTTACCCTATTCCTTAACCACGAATAGTTGGTCAGATGTAGAGTAGCAAACCAAAACACCAATATAACTTGTAGGAGTGAGTTTTAAAAGGATCCAAGAGTTGAGCGAACGATGGATGTGTTAGGGTTTTGGATTGTTAGATTGCGGAGAGTTTTCACATGGTTTTTGCTAGAAAAATTGTGTACTGTTGTGTAGCGAGTTTTAGCAGCTTTCCTCTATCTAAAAGTTGCAAATTGTGGTGCAGTGAGTTTTAGCATCTTTCCTCCATCCAAAAGTTGCAAATAAATGAAATAGTAATTGGCTCATGGACGTAGCTATTATGATTGCATAGTTGTTGATTGAGTGTAACACACCCAAACACACTTTAAGAAAGAATGACATAGGATGGGACGAAAGGGGTACAAATTAATAATTTAATGAACCTGAATGATAATAAGTATAAAATAAATTAGTAAATATTTAAGGTTAATTAACTGTTTTATAGTTTATAAGTAAATTATTATTAAAGACTAATATAATAATTAAATATTTTATAATTTGGAATTAAAATATTATTTGATGAGCAATAATTACATTTATTAATTATAAGTAAACTATTATTTAATTAGTAAAATAATAATTAAAATTTATAAATATTACTATCATTTATTGAGAAATATAATAGTTAAATATTTTTTGTTATAATCAAAATTATTATTTAATTAGTAAGATAAAAAGAAAATTTTAATCCAAAATAGATAAAAAGTAAATATTTTTACATAAATTATTATTTATTTAGAAATATCATAATAAATACTTTTAAATTATTATTTAATGAGTAATATAATAAAAATCCTATATCATATTGCTTTTCTTTTATGTTTTATTTATTCTAGTAATATTTTATGCTATTTTTACATATCTGTTATTTATTTATTTATTTTATGAAGATAGAATATATAATCTAAAGAATAAAATAAATATAAATAGATAATCTAAATATAATATAAATAGATAAGCAAATACATAGACAAATACAACATACGAAAGAACGATTTGTTTTGAACAATAAGTCTTTCACATCCAAAGCACATAATAACCTTTTCCATTTTTGAATGGCAAGTCCAAAACAACGTACTTCTAATAATAATTAAATATTTCTTAATGTATAAGAATTATTCTTTAATGAGCAATATAATAATTATGTAATTTTAAAATTTAAATATATACTATTTAGTGAGTAATAAAATATGAAGACTAAATTAAGCAAAGTATAAAATCTAATTTAAACAAATAGAACTTATGAGAGAGAGTAGTGAGAGAAGAGAGATAGGGTTATTGCATTTAATATTATTTAATTTTCAGAAACTCCTAGGGTAATATGATCTTTTCCCTGGTCAACCCAACTTAAGATAATCTGAAAATTTTCATAAGTTAAGGGGGACCAGTTTCTCAAAATCTGAATTTAACTTGCTTTAAGCAGAATTTAAGACAATAGGCTAAACCAAACACCTCTATTTCTTCTTTTTAACCAACTTATAGGCCGAAACAAACATGCTCTTTATGAATTGCAGCTGGACAATGTCGGAAATACCTTCTTTTTTTTTGTTACAAGATAGGAATAAAGAATGAAATAAAATAAAAATTATTCGAAACCAAAGAGCTGGAAATTTAACAAGGAAAAGTTCCCAGCTAACAAGTCACGCAGCAATGACATGTACCATCTGCTAAAGCTTTAGTTCAACAAGATGCAAAATGAATGCCAGACTTGTTGCAAAACAAATGCTAGAAAAAATCCTTCTTAATCATCAATTTCAAATTCAAATGAGAAACTTCAATAATTTAAAAAGCCGATGTTTACCTGTGATAAAACGGATATTGCTAGACTATTCCATGAATTATCCATGTATAAAGAATATGACAAAACCTGCATGCATCGAATATGATAAACAAGTTAAACCATATTCATAAATATTGATAAAATAATTAGTCATCCAATTATAAAAGTCATGGTAACAGCCCTTCATTGTTATTGGATTTGAACTGAAGACGGAAAGTAAAGGTAATACCAAACAGAACCAAAAAAAGTTACATATATTTGGGGAATAAATTTATAAAATGAGGAAGTATTAGAGTAATTTACGAGATATTTTGAAATGTTATGCTGAGAAAAACTCCATGCTTCTTTGACATTAAACTTAGTGTCCTATGAAACTGAATTATCATGAACCTATACATGATACCTACATAGTTCTTCTAAAAAGCAAAAGAGACATTTTGAATGTAGGCCCTACATTCAACAAAAGCATTCAGTACACGGATTAAAAATAAGAATTAACAGAGAGAGAGAGAACAACACCTTCAAAAGATAAAGAAGTTAAGTCTATTATATGTCTCTGCCCCTTGTACGAAAACTTTCTTTCCAAGAAGCCAGTTGATGTAGAATAAGAAAGAAAATATATATTATTTTGGGATTATCTTGTAATTACAATATTTTTGGAGACCAAGTAGTAGTATTTTAGGAAACTTAGATTTAGGTAATTAGATATTTATTAGTATTTAATTTACTTTCTTATTTAAATTATGTTTGGTGCCTATATAAGAGCACACTACTAGGGTTTTAGATTTAGACATTGATTATGGAATTTTGAGACTTAACCTATCTCTGTGTTTCTCTCTTCTTCTATGCTATCTTTCTTTGCTTATTTTCTGTCTCTCTCCCTTACTTCTACTACTTCTCTACCGTTTCCTCTCATTTCTCAACCTATTTATTCACTTTAAACTATCTGTCCTACATCACCAGTATATTAACCCAAGCAGCCAAATGACAAAAAGTTTAGGAAACAAAGCTCTCCTATGGCAAAAAATGACAAAGATCAACATTTTTCCCATTAATCTTGCACATATAAAACCAGTCAATAATAATCTGCTTAAAATTTTGGCAGCCTTCACATGCCACTCTTCCATAGAAATATCATTACCGATCCCCCTTCAGTACCTTTTAGCATGGAATATTTAACATTATGTAGGATTACAGCTTCTCGCAGTCAAGGGTTTCACTTCAAATAGACACACTTAGACACCTCAGGCCTGCCCACAGCAAGCCTAACTCTAAGAATGAAAGAACTTTCAAACTTATCATTTCAGTGGCATAGATGCAGGTTTTCACTGCAGGCAGAGCCCATTTTTCTCTTCTTCCAAGCAACAATTCATATTTTATCTGGCATTAGTAAATTAAATAAAGAAACAATGAATACAAAGAGGTACTCATATTGTTTAATTTCTGATACAGAACTTCAAAACACAATTGAAACAAAAGAATACATTAGATAACAAAATAGGACAAAATAAAGATTAGTATCCTGTGATTAGGCATATACTAACTTAAGTCCCTGTATTTTAAAAAGTTTAATTTGACAACCCCATGATTGACTCCGTTAGCACATCAGGCTCACAACGTCAAAATTCTCACGTGCAATGCACACTTCATTTTGCAGAAAGATTAAGATTAGTTTAAGATTTAGTTAACCTCTAATCTAAAATAATTAACTTAAAAATGAATACAAAATAAAATAAATAAATTAAAACTAAGAATATGATACCCACCCGATCTCATCACGTTGGCCAGATCTGACAGGATCTGAATAAATCCTGCTTAGATCTAACCGGATCTAAGCATGGGGCTACAGCCCCTTGGGGATGCGTTGTAGCCTCAAATTGTTTTCTTATTCTTTTTGTTACATTCTTTGAGTCTACCCCATATTACTCTGAGTCTCATTGTATCTCAGATCTGGCTGATTCATTTCCTTGTCCATTACCTGTTCCCATGCCCCTTGTGGAAAGATATGTTTGTTTCTTCCTTAATTTGTGCCCTAATTAGAGACAATGATCTGTAAAGTAGTTATCTAGAGATATGATTGACATAAAATCAGCATGTCTAAATATAGGGTTTCCTAATTTAGATATGTCATTTTTTAACTCTTTATAAACCATGTATATATATATAGCCCATAGAGGCTTGTGTAAATCAAGAAAGAAGAATACCATTTTTCCACATGGTATCAGAGCCATAAGGCTTAGGGTTTCTGAAAAAAAAATATATATTTTTTGTCTGTTTGTGCCTTCATCGCCAGTTTTTTTTTTTCCTTCTTTCTCCTTTCTTCTTTCTTCTTTTCCTGTGACGTGCCTTCATTGCCGTTACTTTCTGATAAAACCCTGCCAAATTCTCTCCATCTAGTTCCGTTTTTTCCCTTTTTCCTTGGTCTTCATTGCCGGTTTTTTGAAGGATGTCAGAAACAATATCATCTACCCCTCTAGTTAAATCGTCTCAACCAGTAGAGGATGAGCAGCCGCTGCGAACTACTAGGGAATTGCAGAATATCCAATCAGGATATTGTCTTACTGGCAGGAATTATTTAAAATGGTCTCAATTAGTTTGAACTTTTCTAAAAGGAAAAGGAAAATTGAGCCATTTGTTGGGAACGGGACCAAAGAAAGGTGAGGTAGGCTTTGAAGCGTGGGATGAAGAGGACTCCATGATAATGTCCTGGTTGTGGAATTCCATGACACCTGAAGTTAGTGATATGTGTATGTTTTTGCCAACTGCAAAGGCAATCTGGGATGCCCTAAATCTGACCTATTCCAAGGTCCATGATGCAGCGCTGATTTATGAGATCAAGACTAGGACGGCTGCAACAAAACAAGGGAATAAAACAGTGACTGAATATGCAAATTTTCTACAAAACCAGTGGCAAGAATTGGATTATTACCGAGTGATTGATTTGAAATGTAATGAGTGTGTAGTTGTAATAAAAAAATTTATTGAGAAAGATCGAGTTTATGACTTTCTTGCAGGTCTGAATTCAGAATTTGATCAAGTGAGAATCCAAATTCTGGGGAAGGCAGACGTACCATCCCTGAATAAGGCAATCTCTTTGGTTCAGGCTGAAGAGAGTCGAAGAGGAGTTATGCTTGAATCTCAACCGGTTGATGGCTCTGCACTTGCTGCCTCTAGAAACAAACAGCGAAGTCTTATCATGGAGCAACCACCAACCGCTGAGCGTGGAAACTCATCAAAGGGACCAAAACGAGAAGAGCTTTGGTGTACCTACTGCAAGAGGCCTCGACACACAGAGGATCGCTGCTGGAAAAAACATGGGAAACCTATAACAGCCAGCCATGAGTGGGGAAGTAAAGGAGGACAGCCGCAACGACAGCAAAATCAAGTCCATATGGCTTCACAAACGTTTCTGGGTCAGACACAAGAACAGGGAGGATTCAATAATGAAGAAATTGAGAGGTTGAGAAACCTGTTAGGGTCTCTTGAGAAGCCATCGTCTGGTATTTGTTCTTTAACCCTATCAGGTGAACCTTCATCTTCTCTTGGATTAAATGTCTCAGGTAAATTGCTTGTAGATTCATGGATTATAGACTCAGGAGCCACAGACCATATGACACATGCCTCGAATCAGTTTAGAACCTATACTCCATGCCCCAGTAATAGGAAGATCACTGTTGTCGATGGAACTACATCCACGGTAGCTGGTGTAGGAGATGTCCACATTACCCCTAGTCTTGTCCTTAAAAATGTTCTACATGTTCCAAAATTATCCACAAACCTTGTGTCCATTCAGAAGCTTACACGAGACTTAAACTGTCACGTTACATTTCACTCTTCTTACTATGACTTTCAGGACCAGGGTTCGGGGAGGAGGATTGGACTTGCTAAGGAGAAGGATGGACTTTACTACCTTGAGACATCGTCTCAACCGAATCTGATCAAATCAGGTTTGTCTACTTCGTTTTTTTCTTCATCTAATAAAGATGCCATCTGGTTGCATCATTTTTGTCTTGGCCACCCATCTTTTGCAGTTTTAAATTTCATGTTTCCTTCTTTGTTTAAGGGATTGGATATTAAAAGTTTTCATTGTGACATTTGTGAGTATGCAAAACATACCTGTGTATCTTTTCCCATTAGCAATAAGAGAAGTCTTTCTCCTTTCTATTTAATTCACAGTGATGTATGGGGACCCTCAACAGTTCCCAATATTTCTGGTTCACGGTGGTTTGTCTCTTTTATAGATGATTGCACTAGGGTATCTTGGATATTCTTACTCAAAAATAAGTCTGATGTAAGCCATGTTTTTGTCAATTTCCATACAATGATCCAAAATTAGTTTGGTACAAAAATAAAACGGTTTAGTTCTGACAATGCTCGGGACTACTTCAATCAAGTATTATCTCCTCACTTTCAAAAGGAGGGAATTATTCATGAGTCATCCTGTGTAAAAACCCCACAACAAAATGGGGTAGCTGAAAGGAAAAATCGTCATCTTCTAAACACCACACGAGCACTCTTATTTCATCATAACATACCAAAACAATATTGGGGGGAAGCCGTACTTACATCTGCTTACACCATAAACAGAATTCCTTCTCGAGTCTTAGGATCAAAGAGTCCGATGGAAGACCTTTCTCAGTTCTATCCCAATCTTAGTGCCACCAGTAATCTTACTCCTCGGGTATTCGGGTGTACTTCGTTTGTTCATGTTTATAACCGGGGAAAATTGGATCCTAGAGCCATTAAGTGTGTGTTTGTTGGATACTCATCCACTCAAAAAGGTTACAAGTGTTTTTATCCACCCACCAGAAAACTCTATGTCTCGGCTGATGTCACATTTGTGGAAGGGAAACCGTATTTTACCAAAACTTATCTTCAGGGGGAGACTATCATGGAAGATAAGGACTTTCTTCTATTCGATTTGCCATCTTCAACTTCGTCACCTTCTCCATCTTCCCCATCTTCAACTTCATCATCCAAATCAACCGTGTCTTCTGTTTCATCCAAGTCATCCCCAATCGAGTTTGTGTCGCCAGAGTCACCTGGGTCTCCAGTAAGGGATAACAGAATTTTTGATCAGTTTCGGTATGAGCAGGTCTACACAAGGAAACAAGGTCCAACTCCAGATCCGAGGCAAGTTCAAATCGCCACTCCGACTCTTGAGAATGAGGAAACAGTGTCCACACTCGCTTCACCTCCTAATCACCAACTTCCTAAAACACATAATACTGATCTGGATCTACCCATAGCTATGAGAAAAGGGCCTCGAGAGTGCCCTAAACGACCACTGTACCCTTTATCCCATTTCGTATCCTTTGAAAAATTCTCACCAACCCATAAGATCTTTCTCACGAGTCTAAATGAAATTCCTATCCCAAACACTTTATCTGAGGCACTGTCTAAAGAGGAATGGAGGAAAGCTATGAGGGTTGAAATGGATGCATTGGAGAAAAATGAGACATGGGAGATAGTTGATCTACCAAAAGGGAAAAAGGCAGTCAGATGCAGCTGGGTTTTCTCCTTGAACTTTAAAGCTGATGGATCCTTGGAACGCTACAGACATATGGAGTAGATTACCAGGAGACCTTTGCTCCAGTAGCAAAAATGAACACTGTAAGGATACTGTTGTCACTAGCTGCGAGCTTTAATTGGGGATTACAACAGTATGATGTGAAAAATGCTTTTCCCCATGGTGATTTGGAAGAAGAAATCTACATGAGTATTCCACCAGGATTCGGTGGTGTTAAAAGGAATAAGGTATGCCGACTAAGGAAAGCTTTGTACGGCTTGAAACAGTCTCCGTGTGCGTGGTTTGGGAGATTCACTAAGGTGATGTTAGCAACTGGATACAAGCAGAGTCAGAGAGATCACACACTCTTCATAAAGCACTCGGCTTCAGGGGGAATTACAGCCTTGATAGTTTATGTGGATGACATAATTGTGACTGGTAATGATGAGAAAGAAAAGCAAGCTCTAAAACAGTGTCTGATGAAGGAGTTTGAAATAAAAGATCTGGGAAGATTGAAATATTTTCTGGGAATTGAGGTAGCTCATTCCAGACAAAGAATCTTTATTTCTCAACAAAAGTATGTCACTAATCTTCTTAAGGAAACTGGGATGTTAGCAAGCAAGCTGATTGCAACACCTATTGAGCAGAATCATAGACTTGGAGAAGCTGCAGGGGATCGAGCAGTAGAAAGAGAGATGTACCAGAGGTTAGTCGGGAAGCTCATTTATCTTGCCCACACGCGGCCAGACATAGCATACTCTGTGAGTGTCATCAGCCAATTTATGCATCATCCCATGGAGATCCATCTTCAAGCTGTTTACAGAGTGCTTCGTTACTTGAAAACTCACCCCGGAAAAGGAATATTGTTCAAGAGGAATCCAGAACTTGTTCTTGAAGCCTACACAGATGCAGATTATGCAGGGTCTCTAGTAGATCGGAGGTCCACCTCGGGTTATTGTACATTTCTAGGAGGCAATTTACTAACGTGGCGAAGCAAGAAACAGAATGTGGTAGCTCGGTCAAGTGCAGAAGCTGAGTTTAGAGCAATGACACATGGAGTTTGTGAATTGTTATGATTGAGAATCATTCTTGGAGATCTGAAGATTAAATGGAGTAGGCCTATGAGACTATACTGTGACAATAAGTCAGCCATTAGCATTGCACATAATCCAGTGCAACACGACCGAACTAAACACATTGAGATAGATAGACACTTCATCAAGAAAAAGCTGGAAAGTGGATTAATTTGTACTCTGTATGTTCCCACGGGGGGTCAGTTAGCAGACGTTCTCACAAAGGGGCTCAACAGTACTATGTTCCAAGCGATTGTGAGCAAGCTGGGAATGGATGATGTATATTCACCAGCTTGAGGGGCAGTGTGGAAATATACGTTTGTTTCTTCCTTAATTTGTGCCCTAATTAGAGACAATGATCTATAAAGTAGTTATCTAGGGATATGATTGACATAAAATCAGCATGTCTAAATATAGGGTTTCCTAATTTAGATATGTCCTTTTTTAACTCTTTATAAACCATGTATATATATAGCCAATAGAGGCTTGTGTAATTCAAGAAAGAAGAATACCATTTTTCCACACCCCTTACACAATCCAATTCTCCTCCGTTAGTCTCTTCATCGTCTGCTTCTCCGTTGCAAGTTTACTCCTATCGTCCATAACCTTCCGCCTTTGCTGCTCCACCAATTTCTCTCTTGTTGACAGATCCCGATCCCCCTTCCTAAGCATGATCGTCCTATTGCTCTTCGTAAAGGTAAACGTTTATGTACAGCTCATCTGATTGCTAATTTTGTGTCTTATGATTATTTATCTCCTTCATATACTTCATTTGTTGCTTTGATCTCTTCTGTCTCTATTCCTAAGTCTATTACAAAAACTGTCTCATTCTGGGTGTAAAACAGCTATGGATAAAGAGATATATGCCTTGAGTATTAATGATACATGGGACTTGGTTCCTCCTTCATTTGGAAAATCTGTTGTTGGTTGTCACGCTGTAAAGGTTCATACCGATGGTACTATTGACAGATGTCTAGTAGCAAAAAAGGTATACATAGGTATATAGTATTGACTATGCTGAGACATTGTCTCCGGTGGCGAAGATTACGTCTGTTTGTGTGTTTATCTCTCTAGAAGTTACTTTTAATTGGCTCCTACATGAAAATGCGTTTCTTAATGGTGATTTGCAAGAAGTATACATGGAGTAACCACCCAGATTTGTTGCTCAAGGGGAGTCTGGGTTAGTATATCGATTAAAGAAATCTCTATATGGCTTTAAACGATCTCTTCGAGCGTGGTTTTGTCGGTTCAGTGAAGTAGTAATTAATTTTGGTAACAACAGATGTGGTGTAGATCTTTTTGTATTTTATAAACATAGTGAGGCAAGTAGAATATTGTGATCACTGGAGATGACAATAAGGAATTATAGCACTGAAATAATTCTTGAGTACTAAATTTCAGAAAAAAGATTTAGGGCAATTAAGATACTTCTTGGGTATCGAGCTAGATCTCGTCATGGTGTTTCTTTATCTCAGTGCAAATATGTTCTTGGTTTATTGACTGATACTGGAATGTTAGGGTGTAAGCCTATAGATAGTCTTATAGATCTTAATACAAAACTTGCAGTCAATCAAAGTAACTTAATCTGATCCAGGGCAATATAGGCATTTAGTTGAAAAATTGAATGATTTGACTGTTACCAGACCTGATATTTCATTTGCAACCAATGTGATTAATCAATTTATCGATGCTCCATGAACTAATCATTAGGATGCTGTTATTTGAATTATAAGATATCTTAAGAGTGCTCTTGGTCGTGGTTTACTTTATCAAAATCATGGTCATGTTAAAATTGAAGGTTATACTGATGCAAATTGGGCCGACTCTCCATCTGATAGAAGGTCCACTACTGGATATTGTGTATTTGCTAGAGGTAATTTAGTATCATGGAAAAGTAAGAAGCAAACTGTGGTTGCTAGGTCGAGTGCTGAATCCGAATATAGAGCAATGACACATGCTACCTGGTTTGGCTAAAGCAATTAGCAGAACTTGGGGTTAACCAGCAAGTCCTATGAGCTTCGTATGTGACAATCAAGCAGCTATTTATATTGCAAATAATCTCGTGTTTCATGAAAGAACTAAACATATTAAAGTTGATTGTCATGTTGTTCAAAAAAAATTCTACAAAATGTGATTAGTACCAGACATCGAATGATCAGTTAGCATATTTATTTATTAAACCATTAGATGGTTCTCGAGTTCAATTTATTTGCAACAATTTGGGTGCATATGATATCTATGCTCCAACTTGAGAAAGTGTTGAAAATCCTATTAGGATTCTTAATAAGTGTCTTAGTAGATTTGGATCATATCTAATTATTGTGTCATAGTCCTATTAGATTTAGTATTCATAAGTCTACAATTCAACAGTCTTATATATAGACTTATGAATATCAAACCTAATAGGACTCTCAACATAAACCTAATTAGGACTCTCATCATTCCCCCTTCGAGTTGGAGCATGCACATGCACTAACTTGTTACAAAGAAACCCATACCAATAACAAACCTAATCCAATATGAAACAAAGAAACCCAAACCCATAAATTACAATAACCCATGAGAACAAGTTGGGGCTCCACACCCATAACAAATAGTTGGGTCACCACGTTGGTACCACTTAACGAAAACCTAATAGGACACATAATAGAAAACCTAATAGGATTCTCAACATAAACCTAATTAGGACTCTCAACACCACCATTAAGTTGGAACATACACGTACTAACTTGTTACAAAGAAACTCATACCAATAACAAACCTAATCCAACATGAAACAAAGAAACTTAAACCCATAAATTACAATAACCTATGAGAACAAGTCAGAGCTCCACACCCACGACAAATAGTTAGGTCACCACGTCAGTACCACCTAACGAGACAAGATCCAAGAACACTGAATCAACATGACTTGAATGGGCTGCAATCAATGAGTCAGGAGGATACAACATCAACATAGGTTGGATCGGGTTAACAACGTCAACATGCATGGATTAACAACATCAACGTCGGGATGAAGAACTCTTCTTCAGGAACGGTCAATAACTCTTTTTCTTGAACTCTTCTTTCTTCTCGAAGAGGAAACATAAGAACATATAACATATATATATTTTTTTATTTTGCCTTTGCTTCGCTATTTTTTTATTTTGTTTCTCCAAACAGAAACATAGAAACAAAAACATTGACGAAATCTGACAAAATCTAGCTAGAAAATCAGAGAAACAACATGCTAGAAAAAAACAACCTACTAGAAAAGAAGACACCAGAGGAACGCCGGAAAAAAAAAAAACTTAAAAAAACAAATTTAATGTTGTATCACCACCACGATACCATGAGCTCTAATACCATGTTGATAAGAAGAATTGAAAAAGAATTCTATGTATTATTGTTAATTATCTGAATACAATTCAACAGTCTTATATATAGACTTATGAATATCAAACCTAATAGGACAATGAGACATAAACTAAGTAAAACTAAGAAACCTACTAGGACACATAATAGGAAAACCTAATAGGATTCTCGGGATAAACCTAATTAGGACTCTCAATAGTGGAAAAGAAAAGAAAATTCTTAAAGTTTGTGACAATTAGAAGGGTGACATATAAAGTGGGACAAAAGGAATATAAGCCTAACCACAAGGTACTAATCTATAATTTGCCAAATAAATATTGATGTAGAACATTAGGAGGCAAAAGCACAATAACAAGAAAACAGAAATCCAAATCACATAGATTTTTCCAATCAAAGGGAGCAACAACCCAATCATAGGGAGAAACAAATGAACAAACTCAATCTAAGAGTTGCATTTGATTTCAATAAGTTGTTTGTCATTCATTAGGCAACCAAAAAACATAAGGTTTCTAATATATAGGCAACCCCGACACCTACTCCAAATAGAAATAAATACTAAATTCCTAACTACCTTTAATATTATCACAATTACATAAATACCCCATAATAAAATATCCCATAATACCCGATTGAAATGCCATAAATCCATCCTTCAATTTGTTCATTCTCCAATACTTAGAGAAAAACTCAACCTCTAGTTGAAAAATGGAGTATCATCAAGATCTCTATTGTAGTTTGGGTTTAGAGTTTATATAGTGAGGGAGAGAGACAGAGAGAGGGGTTTTGTATTGGAGGCACAAAAGGATCTAACCCTAAGGTTAGTAGTAGTTTATATAGAGAACATAATATTGAGAGATTAGAATAATACTATTGAGAATCCTATTCTCAACAAATACTCTTATAACCCTACACTCCTAACAATCTCTAATGCTTAGAGAAACAATGCATAGGAATGAAATTATTTCAAGCCGAAGTCGAACATGCTGAGAATGTCTGTGGGGCCTGAAGCCAAGAAAGTAGGATAAAATCATTGGTAAAAGCTTGCGTATCATCCATGACCTCAATGTCGTCTTGAACTTGTTCAAGATGATCAACAAAGTTATCATTGTGCTGGACTGGTTTAGCATAGTCAGCCTCACATGGAACTGGACGACTTCATCCTTGGCTACTTCAAATTCGACATTGGTTGAAATATTTGCATCCTTGACGAGGTCAAGGTCATCTTTCAATGTCGGAACAACATGCTTCAGTATTTTTTTTTGTTCTACACATTGAAGGACAACTTCTTCACGTTTTGATTCTTCTAGATGCTTAAACGTTTCCACACATTCATCCAAGACTCTTTTATCTCCACTAGATCATCATATATAGCTACAGGGATAGAGTGACACTCATGACTGTTCTATCATAGACTCATCATTCGTACCACACTCATCATTTCCACTATAAGTATCATCATAAGCACATCATAAATACTAAATTCCTACTCCTACTCCTACTCCAAATAGAAATAAATACTAAATTCCTAAACTACCCTTAATATTATCACAATTACATAAACTCCTTTTTTTTTATAAATTTTATTTCAGTAATAAGTTGTTTGCCATTCATTAGCTAACACAATACATAAGGTTTCTAGTATATAGGCAAACCTATTCCGATTCCAAATAGAAATAAATACTAAATTCCTAAACTACCCCTAATATTATCACAATTACATAAATATCCCCATAATAAAAATATCCCATAATGCCTAATTGAAATGCCATAAATCTATCCTTCATGTGTACTCCATCAAATATGCAACATAATGATTTCTGATGTCGTGGCCAAATATATGCTTTGACAAATTCTTTTTAATTTTATCCTATGTTGCACAAAGAGAATAAACAGAATGTAACATAGGGATAAATGTTGGAGACATGAAGAAAATAATACATAGGTGATAAGAACAGAAAAAAGGATCACTACCTGCAGCAACTCTTGGCAGTTATTCATAGTAAGAAATCCCATGATGAAAAAACTTTCTGCACAAAGAAACTGAAATACTGGTAGCACAATTTCATGTAACTTCAAGCCTGGAGGATTAGATTCTTCCACTGGAGAGTCTCCATCATATTTTGCTTTAGCAAAACCTAGTTGTATTATTTGTTTACTAGGCGCTGGATGTTGCCCCTGAAATAGAACAAGCAAAGCAAAGCCCCACAAAAACTGATACTCTTCAGACTCCAGTTCAACCATGCTATATCCAGATATTAAGCCACTTGTAGACAATCCATTCTCATCAAGTTTCACAGGAACTGCATCCAGTGCAAGTGCTTGCAGAATAACTGGCCAGGCCTCTTCTAAACAAGGTTGAAGCTTTGCTGAAACCATCGGTGATTGGATTCCATCAAGGAATGGACTCCGCTGTAAGAAGTGAGCAACACTAATGAGAACGTAGACATAGAGACACATATAGGTTTCCCAGAAAAACTAGCACCTAAAATAATTAAACTCACATTTCTCTTCAGATTCAGGCATAAGCAAATGTAACTGTAGTCCTTTAGAACCTGGACCCAGTGCTTCCCCAGTATACTCGAACTCTTAGAAAACAATGGTAATAATGCTTGATACTCATCTGGAACCTCACCATGGTGTCTCCTCAAGAATGCGTATGTATAACATTTGAGAGAGGCATGAGCAGCTAGTAGCCTGATCTTGATCTATATTACATTCATAAATTAGTTATCGCCTTAGCATCTAAATAAACAGCTGTAAGTTATAAAATAAAAAGGATACGGAAAAATTATGGAATAGATATACCTTACATGAGACCCATTCAGCAAATGAAGGATAATACAAATCCTTGAAATCATTCAATGGGCGTGAAATTAATGAAAATATACGTTTAACTGCAACTTGATCTCCACTAATTATTCCACTGGTCATTATCTGAAATAAAACACATAATCTTAGTGACACCTACATACATCAGCTTATAGGAAACTACTGCATGCACACATGCCCACCTTAGTAGCCAGCTGCAGGCCCGCCTCCAAAAGAACAGGGCCAGAGGAAGCATCCAATGCGGTACGAACAGCAGATAATAGTTGGGCCTACATTACATACATACATAATCAATCAAAACTATTCACTAAATTAACACAATGTAACAAAATCTACAAAATTCAAGTTATTTAACCATGCACAGTACAATAATATGCCTGGAATGCCCATAAGAAGTCATAAAGAAGTTATATACATTTATACACACACACCTATACATGTATAAGAAGTCAGAAACATGTTTTGCTTAGCAGCATATAGATATTTGCCATCATGCAGAAATAAGTAAAGAAAACTTTGGCATACCTGATACTGTTCCAGAAGGAGGTGTCCTGGAAGCTCAGGGTCGGGTATCATTTCAAACTGTATTCAGGAAAAATAAAAATCACAAAAAAGAAAAAGATTAACAGCATGAAGTCATGAAATCCAACATATAACATTAACCACGGCATGAACAGAGAACAAATATGAGAAACTGATGTCAACATTGAAGCAACTACAGAGGGTATTACAATAAAAGTCCATGCTTCATTATCAGCATAGTTTAGTGGGAAATGCTCGGGAGAGATCAATCAAAGCCTATAATATGCTATTCCACCATCTCAAAAGTAATTTATTCCATATAAAAGGTAAAAGAAAAAATCAAAAGGAACCATCAAATAGGCTCATCCACTTGGACTTTCAGTTTATGACTAAGAGATACCAGAGGTTTATTTTGTCAAAGCGCAAACTGAATTTAGTTCATGTAAGTCTTCTCAACCTCAAGAATTTACAGTACTGATTTTTTTTTCCCGTTCTCTGACAAATAAAATAGTTCTATTAGAAGAGGGGAAAGGACAGGTCACACGGGATGTGCACTCAAGAAGCTACACAAACAGACAAAAAGACCAACTGGCATGAGACAGATGCATGAGAAAGCATGGAAGAACTCACATAGTAACATCTACTGTACACTCTGAGTGTAAACCATGATCAAAGATAACATCATAACTGTTTATGTAGCTGTCTCTCCCCTCTTCCCATGTGTGTGATAGTTAATTATTCTTTAATTGAATAAAACAAATCCTTCTTTTGTGAAGAAAAAAATAAATTCATCAAGAGAGAAAAAGAGTAAAAAAGTGGAGGACAAGGAGTCCTAAAAGAAAAAGGGAGACTACATTAAAATAGCTTTCCAATCTCTTTGAATAAAACAAATCCTACTCAAACATAACATCAAAATCATGCATAATCAAGTAGGTTGTGCAAAGAACCGATTAAATCGAACCAAATCGTTAATTTTTGATTTTTTTTTTTTTTTTTTGCTTTAGTTGATTAAGTTCAGGTCATTCTTGAAGACCCAATTAAAGTTCGTTCAGTTTAGTTTAATAATGTAAAAAACTTGTGGACCAAAAATAGTATGTAAAAAACCGAAGAACCCAAACTGAAGCTATAAGGGTGGAATCACTTTTGTCATGTGAACCTACCCCTATCTAATCATATAGAAAATTAATATAAAAAAAGAACTGAACTGATAATTTTCCATTCTTTCCCATAGATTACAAAATAACGCATAACATCAAAATCTAAATATTTAATCTTCCATGCATACTCCATCCGTTTTGCTTTGTTATCGAAGGTGTCCCCATAGGAACAATATTTATTTATCAATAAAATCCATTTTTGAAGAAAGTGGATCAAAAGAACAAGGGGAGAAAAACCCTAGAAAGGAAATAAATGTAAGATTAATATTGAGTTCAATCAGATATGTCTGTAGTCCATAGTAGCATGAAGTAGGAAGACAAACGTCTGTAATGAACAGCCAACGTAAAGCTAAGTGATTCAATAAACCCAAATGGCATTTAATACGCATGATAACTAAAAGAATTTGTAAAACTAACATTTCTTAGACAAATTTACCTTGTCCACAATGGTACTTAGAAGTCCCACACCAATAGGCCGCATGTTTTCAAACTGGATAGTGCTTATCTGTAGAAAGTTATATGCAAAGATTGTCAGCATTATACATTTTTAAGAACATTTTAATAAGGGTGTTCATTAATTAGTTAAAACCACTTAAACGATTCGGTTAAATCGCACTAAATTAGTTAACCAAGTAATGTATATCGGTTAATCGGTCGGTTGGCGGTTAAAAAATTTGTAAACCGTTTCGACCCTTTAACCGATTAAGAAATTAAGTAATTATTTAATTAATATTAATAATATATTAAATATAAAATTTAATATATAATAAACTAAAAAACCTAAGTATAAACTAAATATATAATCTATATGTATAGTATATAATAAACTAAAAAAACCTTAAGTATATAAATTGCGTTGGTTAATCAATTAACCGACTGCAACCGATTGAAATCAATTCAGTAGGTCAATGTTTAAAGGCTTAGGTTAATTCGGTAATAAGGGTAAAAAAAATTGACCAGAAAAGTTGGTTAAAATTTTTGACCGACCGTTTACACACCCCTACATTTTAGGATTTACTGAAAGTAACTTATAAAAAAAAAAAAAAAAAGATTTACTGAAAGTAACTTATAAAAAAAAAAAAGATTTACTGAAAGTAAAGTAATATACTAGTAAGTTAGTTGCTTCTTATTTAGCACCTGATAAGCAAGTGATATTAACTCTTGCAAATGGAGGACCAGCCAAGCTCCAGAGCACTGTCTATCATCAGCTATTTTCCTTGCCAAGGATAGATCAAAATGCGCGGTATTCCTCCCCACAGCTTTTGGTACAAGACTCAAGCACCTACGATCCAATAACTTACGTTGGATAAGATAAATTAATGTTGAAATACATGCAATCAGAAAACTAATGTTAATTCAATGCAGGACAGAAACTTTCAAAGGTAAGGTAGGATTATGCATCCAGGGTTGTTTCAGAATCAAAGATGTTCAAAATCAATTTTGCCATTTTATTTTTGAAGTTGATATCTTGTTTGATAAACAATTTTTTTTACTCAAAATAGATCAATATTTAATCCATTTTTGAAACTCCCATCTTAAATATATATTCTCATTCTACATCTACAGATATCATCAATTCCCATATCTACATATTCCGCAAACATTCTCATTAAATAAGTATACAAGACTAATACGAGGCTTCTGGAATATCCCATGAGGCAAACCTCAGAGAATGTATATCATTCAAAAGTTCTGCCCAAATATATTATTTGAACCATACTTGTGAAACCAGTAGACAATGAGACATTGCAAATGGAGCTTAAAGACTAGAATTGCTGACCAATTATTGGGTTTAGAAAACATTTACAAGCAGTGAATCATGATGGAAAAACAAAAACATAATTAGAACAAATGTATTCAAAATCAGGCTCACTTACTCAGCTGCAAAAACTCTTGTTCGGTATCTGAGGTGTTTATCTTTATTAAGATAAACAGCAGAGACCATGTTTTCATCATCTGCTCCATAATTCAACCTTGTGTCACCATCTGGACCATTCACAGAACCATGTTCTGGGATGTTCTCAGTTTCAGCATTTCTTCCGGTTGATGTAGCAAGAACCTTGACAAAAGAGTAAACAAGGTTTTTTATTAGCACTTTCATTGATATAATCCCCCTCCCCCCCCCCCCCCCCCAAACCAAAAAAAAAAAAAAAAGGAAAAAGAGAAACAGCACTTAAGTTGCCATGCCATAACAAATTTTCCTTAATTCAAATTGTCAAAGAACAGTTCAACTTTTCCATTCGGACAATGAAAATAATAGCAAAGATTTACCCCTTCATATGGTGACAGGCACCACATGAGTATATGTTCACTAAGCAACAAACACAGAGTAAGTATTCCATAACAAAAAGCACAAAGTCAAATCCAAAAATTACAGGCATATTAATATTTACGACATGACATGATGATGTAGAAAAATTCTCCCATGTGGAAGTACATTCAAGGAATCAACACTACTATGCTACAAGTGAAAGCATTTTCAACGCCACAGGATGCATATGGCCAAGTGCAACAAAGCTACCTTAGCCATAGCTTCTCTAGTTCAGTTAAAAGAACTAAATAAGAAGAAAAAAATGAATATTCTTCTTAGTGCCTCTCGTTCTTCATGCTAGAAATAAACATCAGATTTCCGATGTTTCTACAACTTAGCTGATATTCAAAGGAAGAGGAAACACAACCTTCAATTGCTGAATAAGGCCAAACCCCAATTCATCCTAAAATGGAAGAAGATAAGAGAAATAACACCAGAAAAGAGTTCCCTTTTTTGTTGATCAATACCAGAAATGAGTGCTTAGTATCAAAACTGTTGAAAAGAATATAATTGACTCAATATATAGACTTATGAATACTAAGTCTAATAGGATTAGGACATAACAATTTAGATACGATGCATATGATCCAAATCTACTAGAACACTTAATAAGAATCATAAATAAATTATATTTTACAAACCTTAACTGGTCTTCCTCTCCAATAATAATACACTACCTGAAACAATAAGTATTTCCCACAAAGAACTAAGCAAAGCAGAATCAAAATTACCTCTTGTAATTTGATTTGCCTCTAATTCATGTTCCATGTGCCAGCTTTAGCACTTGAAAGAGGACACCCTTCAATAGAGTTTTTGCATAAGGGAATGATTTATAATATTTTAGAAATCGAGTGTACTGTCTGTTGAAATTCAGAATTGAAAATAATTTTGTATTATTAATTGATATACAATTTAATAATCCTATATATAGACTTATGAATATCAAACCTAATAGGACTAAGAGACATCAACTAGATAAGATAGACATAAATTAAGTAAGACTAAAAAACATCTACTATGATACATAATAGAAAACCTAATTAGGACTCTCAACACTCCCCCTCACGTTAGAGCATACATATACACTAACTTGTTACAAAGAAATCCATACCAACAATAAACCTTATCCAATCTGAAACAAATAAACCCAAACCCATAAATTACAATAACCCATGGCAACACGTCAGGCCTCCACACCCACAACAAATAGTTAGGTCACCACATCGGTACCACCTAACGAGACAAGATCCGAGACCACCGGATCAACAAGACTTTGACTTTTATCTTGGTTTTTTTTACTAACTTTGACTTGAATGGTCTGTAATCATTGAGTCGAGAGGAAACAACATCAACACAGGTTGGATCGGGTTAACAATATCAACATGTATGGGTCAACAACATCAACATCGAGGTGAGGAATTCTTCTTCTTCAACTCTTCTTTTTTCTTTTTTTTTCTTTTTTTTAATACTGAGGCTTTTTTTACTACCTGTTTTGTCTTTTTTTTACGGCCTTATTTGTTTGTACTCTTCTTTTTTTTTTCGTACGAATCTATTTATTAAACTTTCTCAACTACTTGTGAATAGTACTTGAAAATAGTGCCGTGAATAGAACTCGTGATCAGTGCCATGAACAGTACCCGTAAATAGATCCATAGTTTTTTTTTGGAAAATAGCTTCAGGGTCCCGAAAAATTGCCAGAATAAAAAACATAAACTAAAAAGATTCTAAAGTATATTATATATATCAATGGTGTTTATCACTGATCACCTCGAGGATCCCAAACCTTGAGTTCTGATACCATGTTGAAATTAAGAATTGATTTTTTTTATTTTTTTGTACTATTAATTGATGATCTGAAAACAATTCAATAGTCCTGCATAGAGACTCATGAATATCAAACCTAATAAGACTAGGAGATATCAATTAGATAAGGTAGACATAAACTAAGTAAGACTAAAAAATACCTACTAGGATACATAATAGAAAACCTAATTAGGACTCTCAATATAACTCTAATTAGGACTCCCAACATTGTCCAATACTGAATTTATTGTATTTTCTGTGTGAACTTATAAGCCACTTGTGAGCTCCTAGCTTCACCTACTTAGATGTAAGTACTACAATTTAAGTAGCTTTCTTACAGAGGCACATATAGGGCTGTATTATTTTATTTCGAAAGGACTTAAAAAATTTATATCTTGAACCTCCAGTCCTGTGTATGGTGAGTCACCATACTCTTGGATGATGATGCCTACTCTCTCAGGATTGATTCCTAAGATCTTAATGAGTGATTCCAAAGGGCAAGGTTATCTTCTCTCTCTCACTTCATTATAAGTTCTCTTTATTATTATCATTTACAACTACTATGATACTAACTTATAACCATCTTTCTAACTCACAAACATAGATTCTGCGCTGGCTATCAAGTTAAAGTAACCTGATTCTTCAAACCAATTTCAAGACCTTCCATATTCAAATTGTTTTCTTGCTAAATATGAAGAGAGCCAGAGGATGTACTGCATCATGAGATGGCTATCCAATCAAAAAGCAGAAAGTAAAGCACAAATCATTTAAAGCCCTTCTAATCAAGCTAATCAGAAATTATATCTATGCAGTTAGAGGAGAAAACTAAAATTTATAAGATTCAGACAGCTAGAAATGACATACAATCCATGCAAGTTGCAGGATGCAACACAGTGTTCATCTGCTAGCATAAAATGCACCGCGGCGACTCGGGATAATCAACAATAGGAAACAGAACATATAGAAGGGGATTAACGTATTAATTGGTTTATCAAGTTAGGGTAGCCGAACACCTCTACCCAACTCTTGGCCACACTTAATCCGCAAAGTGAAATTGAAAATTCAACCAGAAAACAGATCTCCCAAATATCCAATATCCTTCCGATTTCATAGGACCACAGCTGCAATCAGCTTCACAACACATGAAAAAGCTAAAGATCCTTACAATATAAGCAACTGCACTGACATAGGCATGCATTTCCTTTAAAGGCAAGAGAACTTCTGATGTAGAACAGTACGAGACCGAAAGAAAAATAACAAGAGAATAGAAGAACAATTCTGAACATGGAATTTTCCGAATTACAGAGAAACAACTCACAGGGTGCAATTGATTTCAATAGAATATGATTTATTCATTCAAAGCTAACACAAAATAACACAGGAATGTCATATACACCCTAGTAATGCCCAAATAAGGAAACTAAATAAAACCTTAATATATTAATCCCTAAAACCCTAATACCCATAATATTATCAAAATTACATAATTACTCTTATAATCAGAATAACCCATAATACCTAAATTAAAAGCCCTAAATTTATCCTTCCATGCATTATTCCATCTTTATCCCCACTTAGAGAAAACTGACTCAAGTTGTGAGGTGGTGAAGTATTCAGATCATACATTTGGGAAGACACACAACAACATCGCCAAACTTGGATTTGAGATTGCCATGAGGATAAAAAATTTAAAAGTGTAGGTTGCCAAGTAGCTTGAAACCAAGTAGGCAGTAAAAAATCAATAGTATAAGCTTGCATATCAATCATAACCTCAATTTTGCCTTGATTTTTGTCTTGAACTTGCTCAACACGGTCAATAAGGTTATCATTATGCTTGACAAGTTCAACAAATTCAACCTACTATGGGACATGCTCAACGAGTGCAGCCTTAATTCAAATATCTTCATCCTTATCGACTTTAAATTCAACCTTGGTTGAAATATATCTGCATCCTAGGCGAGGCCAAGGTCATCTTGCTTGGAACTTGCTTACTTGAGTCTTTTTAGTTTGCTCTTCTGAGTCTTTCCTATCATCATTCGATGTCCCAAGGTCAATGGGTTTTGATTTCTCAACTTCTAATTCTTCATAATGAGGAAGAGTTCTTGATGCGTTAAAGCTTCTCGAATTTTGTGCAATTCTTCTTGAAAACTTTTCAACGCCTTTTGTATCTCCAGTACTTTTTAATATAAAGCTAAAAATTCATATTTAGGCATTTGGTTGATGACAACTTCATCATATGTAACATACTCAACATAACCACCATAAGTATCTCCATAAGTACAATCATGCCTGATAATTTAGTCTGTGTACAGTAAATAACAGAAGAGGAGAAGAGAGACAGAAAGAGAGGGTGGCCGCTGTGATCAGTGACATGCTAACCCTAAGATTAGTAGTCATATATATATATATATATAAAAGACATAATACAAAGAAATTACAATAATACCCTTAATACTCTAACACTCCCCCTGAAGTTGGAGCAAATGTCTCATATGCACTCAACGTGTTACACAAATTTAATCCGAATCCCATCTAAGGGTTTAGTGAACATATGCTAATCTATAGATTTTACATGTCTCGCAATAATCACATTTTGTAACAGTTTCTTCCAAACAACATGACAGTCCACCTCAATGTGATTTGTCCTCTTATGAAACACAAGATTAGTTGCAATATTAATAACAACTTGGTTACTACAGGCATAGTTATCATAATCTTACGATTCACAATTTGATTAGTACGATTCGATTCAATTCAGAATCTAAACAATTCAAATTGGTATGCCGAATCTTAATTAATCCTGAATCAATGCATAATCTATCATTCAATAAGATTCGTTTCGACTCGTACGATTCGCTCAATTAAATAAAACCTATAATTTTTTTTTTAAAAAGTGAGAAAAATGTTTAAGAAAAGATGTTTAGGGCTAAAAAAGAGCATAGATGATATGTTTTTCTCGTTATTCTAGAAATATAGAATTCTAAGATTTTTGTGATGAAACAAACAAGCTCATATAGCATTCATATCCTCAAGCTCAATCCATAATACTATTAAGTATAGTAATACTATTATTTTTTATCAAAAAAACTAACACTATTATTTTATTTATTACCTTATTACATTATTCATTATTTTTTAATTTATTATGTTGTGCTATCTTAGTTGTTAGCATTTTTTTTTTTTTTGATAACCAATTAGTTGTTAGCAAATTACTATTATATGATTATAGTATGTTAATTAGAGTAGATCATTATGAGATTCGGACTAACATCACTTGCTTAGAGACAAGCATCTTTCCAATTGGTCACATGATCATTCAATAAATGTTAAATTATTTCCCTTTTAATGTATATTATTTGTTTTACATGCATACATGCCAATTTAAATTGATTTTAAGAATTTGTATTGAATCTTACGATTCGATTCGATTCTCAATTCACAAAATCAAGATTTCGATTCTCGATTTAACAACTATGACCACATGTTAAACTCATAAGACAAGACTGTTTAAATCCAAGTTCAGCTAAGACCTCCATGAGAACTAAAATCCAGAAAGTCACAGCCACGACCACTACTAGAATTACCACAATCAACCTAAGTGACTAAAGTAGACCGGGAAACAGTGTGTCATGATATGAAAGACTATGCGACAAGTGAGAGTAGGTCTCAATCAGGGATTAGACAAAATAGATCTCATAGAATCAAACTCATATGGAAAACCCACCAAAAACTTAAGAACTACCATTTGTTTCCGTTGTCGTTGCATAACCCGAAGATCAATAGATAGAAGCATCACAGAATGTAATTCTTCATAAACCCGTTGCACAACAATAGTGAAATACTCAAGAAGAGTCTTAGTACCCATTTTGGCTCCAAAGAACTCAGAAGATAAGACATACATCCGATTATCATTATTCTAATACAAGAATAGTATTAGACAAAATCTGAGATCTCATAGAATCAAACTCATGCGGCAAACCCGCCAAAAACTTAAGAACTACCATTTGTTTATGTTGTCGTGACATAACCTGAAGATCAATAGATAGAGGCATCACTAAATGTAATTCTTCTGACACCCGTTACACAACAGTGAAATACTCGAGAAGGGTCTTAGTACCCATTTTGGCTCCAAAGAACTCAGAAGACAAGTCATACATTCGAGTAAGATTGCTCTAATATAAGAATTGTAGGAAATCCCATACTTTCTTACATGTCAGAATGTGGGAACACATATTAGCAATCGGGGACTCCATAGAATTCCACAACAAACCAATCAATTTAGCATCATCACGCCTCCAAACTTTATTAACATTCAGATCCGTATGATCATCACGAGGGGCCTTTAAAATAAGATGAGCTTCTTTATTTTCACCAATAAAATACAGTTGAACAATGGTAGCCCATTTAGCATAATTGGTACCATCTAACTTCCAAGTAGTAATGGGGAGACGCAACTTAGGACTAGACTTACAATCTATACTTGACAGCAACAACAGAATCATCTTAACAAAAGGTTGGCTAAACAAATATAAATACCACAAAAAAGAAATATAGAATTATCAATAAGAAAAAACAGAAAAACAAGACCAGAAATGACATCCAGATATGGAGAATCCATCTGTTTTTTTTTTGCTGTTACCTCACATATCCAGGTCGGGTCAACGGATCTGAATACCTAGGCCAAAAAAAAGGGTCAGGGTGGGTTTGACACCGGATCAGCTCGCCGGAAACTAGGTTATGCTTGCCGGAGAAGTGCAAGTCCGACAAGGGCTGTATCATGGTAAGCCGATGCCAGGAGGAGGTGGTCACTAGAAGAGAACGCAAATGCAGAGAGCAGAGATGCTGAAAAAAAAAAGGAAGAAAAGAAAAGGGAAGGAAGAGAAGAAAAAGAAAAGAGATCATCGGAAAGGGAAGGAGGTCTTGCCGAAATTAATCAGAGTTTCAATCTTGTTCTGATACCATGTTAATTTAGTTTGTGTACAGTAAATAATAGAAGAGGAGAAGAGAGGGTGGCTGTTGTCAATAGTGACATACTAACCCTAAGGTTAGTTGCCACGCCCCCGACGTGAGTAAGAGCCCAAGGACGCAACAACAACTACTCACCTATAGAGTTTTCTCTACAAGTGAGCAAAACCTCAATCGATCAATCAATACCACATAACGAGTGCACTAGAAATCATCAAATATATATACGTTGAAGCTTTACATCAAAATCTTATACAATAATACATCACTTTAAAACTCTATAACTAATCAATTCTATAATACAATACTCTTGCACACATGCTAAACACAATCCACTATTTCTCAGTCTGATTACAAATAACACAATACACTCAGCTATTTACCATTACACAAGTCTAAATCCACTTAGGTAATCCGCTATGCCAGCTTCCTTAAAAGAACAATCTCTTCATGATCTAAAAAGATAGGCTATTCAAGGAATGGGTCAGTCAAACAACTAGGCTCAGTAGGGAACTACATTGGATATGTGCAAGTGAACAGTTATATCATGCATGAATGAATGAGGCATGAAGGTAGTGATGTTCATATATGTGTCACATCAAAAACATATATAGCACACCAATACTGTTGAGCAGATGCGAGTAATCCATCGTCCCATACCAATGGTTACAATCATCTTCTCTAAGCAATCATATGCAATGAAGCAAATTGAGCAGATGAGAGTAATCAACTGTCCCATACAACCATCTTCTCTAAGCAATCAAGAGTTGATAGGGAATCAATTATGTCAATTCTAACCTAGCATAGCTATCCCAATCCGCATTGCTTCCCCGGTATAAGACCTAGATTATAGTGCAAGATTTAGTTACACTCAACAGGTAAAGATTCATCCTTTAACCCGATAATGACTACTCATCTGAAACGGCTTCAAGCTCTTGTTCCGATGATCTGAACCAACAATACATGCTCTTGTTCAAATAGTCATTTAACTAAAACGACAATACATGCTCTTGTCCAGTATGAACACCACTCAACTGAAACAACATCCAAGCTCTTTTTCAGTCGGTGTCCATTTATCTGTTAAAGAGTAGTCCTTCACATAGTTGGAATGTCACTCAATTGTCAAAGCAGTTCCTTTTCCCGGTCGGTGTCTATTCATCTAATAGAGGTTGATGCTTTACCCAGATTATGCATATTCATCCGAAACACCATCAAACTCTTATCAAGATAATGATAACCAATCTTAATGGTCTCAACATACATATCAAAATATCAAGATTCATATTGATGAACATATGAGCGATTATATTATGGCATATAACACCAAACATCAACACGGTGTAATATGATTGATGTATACTCAACAACATCATTCAAGCTGCTTTCTAGCAAAATAAATTCTGATACTATTAGAAACTATACTTGAATTACTACTATATATGTGAATTTCTAAGTCAATTTGATAGTTAGATTGATAATTTACACAGATTCTAATGCTTTTAATTATAAATAAAATGCTTAGAACCCAATTATTCTAGTTTTGACATAAATGATTTCAATCTATAACAATCCATGATTTGCATGAATTCAACATATAGCTCATTCATTAAAGAACAAAGAAGATAAAGAAATACAATGCAAAGTAGAAACCTACCTTAACATAAAGTTCAACAATTTCTTGTAATTAATTCGACAAAAGTGAAGAACACCAAGAACCATGCAAATCTTGTGAAAGAACTTCTTTAATACTGAATTCTTAAGAATATTTTCCTAAATTCTTCAATATTTCTCTTCACTTACAAGCCTCCCACGTTTTTTCTCTTTCTCCTCATTTTCTTCCTTTATTTTTATCTTCTCTTACTTTATTTGAGGTTAACTTGAAGATATATATAAATCTGATCATAGGTCCACTTAAGCAGCTCTCCAAAGACATGAAAATCCTTGTCATGCTAGACACATGTCAATCCTTGTCATGCTACACACATGTCAAGCAAGACATAAACCATCACCTAATAGGCCAAGCTCATTAGGCCCCAAATCACTCCAGCCCAATTCAAAGACCAAAGATAAAACTTGATCTTTCTTATTCCAAAATGTGATTATAATTAGAAATTCATAATCTACATTAAATTCTAGGCTAAAGGGTAAATTTTCACATTAAACCATGGTCATTTACCTATTCAAATTCATCGTCAAATCTAAGCTAACCATAGTTGGCTCTTTATCAATGATAATTCAAACAAGCCCTAAACACACTACTTATGCAAGTAATTCCTATACATATTTATATTATACGCTCATGTGTGTATGAAAGTTCTCGGGTGTCACATTAGTAGACCTATATATATAAAAGACATGGTATAAAGAAATTACAATAATACCCTTAATACTCTAACAATGCTCAGACTTATATTGCCTTTTTAATTCTTCAAGTCTTCACGTGTTAGGACAAGCCAGAAAATCTAGATCCTCATATTCCTTGTTTATGACACAAAGAAGATAACGGGAGCCATACCTGATCCTCAACTTATGCAAATGTGTGATGTCACCAATAAGTTACACCCATACACTTTCAAGATTTTTTTGAGTACGTATGGACACGGTAGACAAACTAAAATTAAAAAGCTCCTCATACAGAAACTTCCCTTTTTTTCCTTCTTTTGTTTTGCTAAATCAAAAAATAAGAAAATAAAGCAATCAGAATACCTTACAATAGTAGGCCTGGCAGAGGGAGTGGCTTCTTTTTCTTAAATGGATGGAAATGGGCTCAGGTCGACTCAATCGAACAGCTGGAAAATGCTCGAACTGATCAACGGTTGGGAAATGGATTGAGTTAGATCATTAAATGAAGAAATGCCTCATCTGTATTCAAGATACGTCAGTGGTGGAGCGTGGGGCCCGTTCACGGTGATCTGAATAGAGATTGACATTGGCATTTTGGGGAAGGTTGATCAGCGAACACTAGTGACGATGGTGAGGTTAGCTTCTCCGTTGGACGTATGGAGGTGATGGATGTAAACTGTCAGCAGTAGGAAAACTTTGATCTACGCATGCCAACAGTGGTGCCACACGATAGGTTGCGGCTGCAATTGAGAGCAGATCGACAGGCTCTACTTTTGTCGGTGGCAATGGTGCACACTGGCCAGTTGCCAAAGCTGACGAACTATCTACCACTGCTACTGTGCACAATACCTATTTGGATTTTGCTTTTTTATATTATGGTTCGAAGCATGCGTTTGTGTTAAATCGATTTGAAGAGAACACATATCGAATCGATGTTGATGCTCTGATACCAATTGATGTAGAATAGTAGGAGATGGAAAATAAAATAACAGGGTGCTATTGATTTCAACAATAGTATGTTTTATTCATTCAAAGCTAACTCAAAATGACATAAGGATGTTTAACATATAGACATCTTAGAAAACCTATATCCAAATAAAAGAAATTAAATAAAACCTAAATATATTAAATCCCTAAAATTCTAATACCCATAATATTATTAAAATTACATAATTACCCTTATGATCAAAATAAATGAAAATACCAAAATTAAAAGCCTTAAATCTATTCTCCCATGCATACTTTATCAACTTCCTTAGCTTCGCAATCTAAAACCAAAAATGATTTCTGAAATCTTACACAGCGAACGCATTCCAATGAGGTAAGTTGAAATTTAAACTTTCTCAACTACTTAAACCAACATAGTAAGCACAAAAAACCCTATACTCACAGGATTTCATTATCCAAGAAAAACCATAAAAGCTATTTCTCTATGAGATCTGTATTGATAAGGGCAATTACCTAATGCAAAATTGAGCATCTTTCATGGAGGAAGATGAAGTTATAATTAACAAACTAATATAAAGAACTATGTCCATTTCGTTTTAGAGAAAATACAATTAATTTTTTACCATCCTCTAACACTAAGAAAGAGAATTGGATGCTATTAAGAGTATTAAGGTTAGAAGTGTTGAGGTTATTTATGTATTTTCACATTATTATGTTCTATATATATGACTGCTAGCCTTAGGGATGAGTAGTTCGCTATCATAAACTACAACATTGTATCATAGCATCCTTGGGACCTAATTGTAATTATGAGCAAAATTACTTGGAACGTGGTATGTTATGGTACGCGAAATGGGTATGGGTACACGGCATGAGACTTTGCCCCGTACACAGTACGAGGGGGTAGGCTTAGTTGGATCTCTATTTGGGATCGCAATATGCTAGGGTATGTCAATTTGGATCATTATATATAATAAAAACATATATATCAATAATAAATTTTAAAAAAAAATTGTTAACAAGGAGAGAAAAGTGAAGGAGAAGTTCTGGGAAATGTTCTCAACTAAATTCATTCCCATATAATAATTAAGCAAAAATGTAAAAAAAAAAACATACAGAAACACATATCAAACCACTCACTACCTTGACAGAAACATAAAGATGACAGTTATTATATGGCAATTGTATCTGTTGAGAATCCTTTCAAAAAAATATATATATATATATATATATATATATATATATAATTGACCCAATATATAAACTTATGTTACAAAGTCTAATAGGATTAGGACATAACAATTTAGATAAAATACATATGATCCAAGTCTACTAGAACACTTGTTAAGAATCCTAATGGGATTCTCAATAGTATCAATTAAAGAAATGGTGAATAATGTTGAGAAACAAAACATGATGTATTATAACACGTTTCATTGAGGAACATACATAAGAACATGGGAATCTCTTAGTTATACAACAATTCATGCGGTAGGATATCTTGGAAAAAGGGAGCTTACCATGTTACGACATATTATTATCCAACGAGATGAACATGACGGGCATGATGCATAGAGCAATCGTCTCATGGTAGTACGTACCAAATTCCCAATCCTACATGATTAAAATGAACATAAAACCTAAGCATCACAATAGTAAAAAATTATTTGTGCACTCCTACCTCTCTCTCTCTCTTGGATAAGAACAAAATTTCATTAAAGAGCACAAAGGACATGCCAACCCAAATACAGAATACTATTCTTACAAGACAAATTTTCAATACAATCAAGTATATCATTCTCATTTACACCATAATTTGCTTTATACCAAAAAGTCGAAGAGTTAACCATCTATCCTTTATAATACGTATCAGGGTCTCCACACCCTCCCCCCTCTCTCTTTCTCACTGTTTGTGAGTTGAGGGGAGGGAGGAGTTAAATTAATCAAATGAAATATAATCAACAAGTAATGTCAACATCGATTTATAAGCAAGATGAGAAAATGAAATTAATTCACGAAAAGTATTAACAATAGCAGACTAATGCATACAAACTAGAACATATATAAATAAAACACACAACTTAAAGGCCAGGAGAAAACATAGTTGGAGAAATTTCAAAATTGAAGCTAAATATGTTTTAAGTTTACCAAACATGAAGAGTAATTTGAAATGGCAAGGGGATCTAAGAACATTAGCTGTTTTGTCTACATACTTAGCATTGCAATCAATTCTTTCAGTAAATAGCTATATCAGAGATTTAGCCTTCTCTAGCAAATAGTTTTAAATCAAAGCACCTAACAGAAGATAGGGCTCAACAGATTATGAAATTTTTGAAATGGACCACCAAGAGTTCTCATTTGCACAAAACTGTCTATAAAAGAACTATCAACATATATTGATGGGTTAGATTATTCTAACACAAGGACCTCATTCACAATATACATACTTCACTTCCATGACATCTGAACTGATAAAAAAACAAATAACATGGAATAGTGTATTATTGACATACTCTGAATCAGTTTCCTCATCCAGCATTTGAAATAAATTATCTTCTATTTGCTCATCAATGATAGAAACCTGTAAAGAATGACGACAATCTAAGGCACTGAATGAAACTTCAGAAGACACACAAAAGATATAAGACATACAAGTCTTGTTACTCACGGGATCCTTTTCGATAAGATGTCGTAGAGTGGATACAGCAAGATGCCTTAAAGTCGGCTGTTTCAAAAGAAACCACTTTTTATCATAAAAAAAGAGTTCAAAATATTATCAAATCCTCAAGAATTATTTCATTATTCAAGGAAATAAACCTGTCTTGATGACAGAGTTGATAGAAGGGTCTGCACATGGGAATGCACTGAAACAGCTTGTGGAGCAAAAAGAACAAGCTGCTGCGTGAAACGGACACTCCTGCCAGATTGGGCAATTAATTGTTATTTCTAACAAAATTTAAATAGGAAAATGATGAACAGAAAAGACAAGGAGGGCTCAGGCTTAATTTTATATTCTCCAACAAGGATCAAAACAAATGGTTGCAAGAGAAAGAAAGAAATGGATTCAGCTGACATACTCCAGCAATGTTGCAGTTTCTTGCGAGGAGCTAATCTCTGCAACAACAGACTAGACAAAAAAATTCATCATAATGTACCTAATCTGTTACTGACTACCAAGTAAGCACTTCAGTTCAGAATACAACTAGTTAGAATCTTTCACCAGTCTATCTCCAGACAGAAAATTGTAACAAATAGTACATGATTATCAAGTATGTTCAAACAACCAAACTAAGCCCAAGGGCCCAACACAAAGAAGTCAAAGGTAATGGAAAACTGCAGAGAGCAATACCTTGCAGCGTGAAAAGAAAATGCTGCCTGGAGCAAGTTCAGGACCAAGAACAGCAACAATAGCATTAATGAGACGTCCTACTCCTTGCTGAAGGTCAATCCATCCACTTTCCTCAGACAATAGAATGTCTATAGCAAGGCCAAGTGTTGCCTAAAAAATGGAGTAAAACACACAAAAAAAGAATATTGATTAAACAAAGAAAAATTAAACATCTAAAAGCAGCCACTATCTAGCTAAATCAATGAAACTCCATCAAGCGTTTCATTTTCCACGATAAATTACTACTGAGAATCCATTTAAAATCAGCTAGAAGAATTCAACAACAACCTTAGCCAACACGGAAGATTAAGCATGAATCATAATAAAATGGAAGGCACTTTTTATATCTCACTGGTTCATTTAATTTTCCGTAAGCAATTAAAGAACTCTAATATGTTTTTAACTTTTTCCAAGGTTGAAGGAATTTCATCAATTAATTTCAACTAGACTGAAAGATCATTTAAGAGGTTAAGAACCTTGAAGGTTTTAGCAAAGTACTACCACATTATGATGTTAGCAACACACACACTCCAAGTCCATATCAGTGACCACTTTTATTGGTCTGTATCTCACCAAATCTACCAAATAACAAAGACAGAAAAAAAAAAAGAATGTGAATTTTCATGTATCTGAAACAGTTTAGGCCAGCATGGAAATCAATACAAGTTTAATACTAGTATACTACCATTACGTGGTAGAAAATGTCACATGATATCAATACAAAATTATTTACTGAAAACACTAAGGACATAGAGAGTTCATGATCAGATTATATGTTTTCAAATATGATCTTAGTTTTCAAAAGTACAGAATTTTCTTTGATTTTTTTTTTTTTTTTTTTTTTTGTGTGTGTATGTGAAAATTTGTTTCATAACAGTACTAGAATCTAGGTTTCTAAATGAAAACTTAGGTGAAATAGGTTTGGTGGTATAGATATGGAAAGATAAATCCAATTTCATTAAGAACTTTTTGTTATAGTTTTCTAAAATGAAGGTAATTTTAAATTGAATCCTAAAAATAATATTCAAAAAACCCTACCAAACAAGTCTCACACTCCATTTTTTACATTTTCTGTTTCTGAAACCAGAAAATGTAGAATTCGATCCTTTACCAAAGGGACCCTAAATGATCAAGAATTTGATTACCTGGACATGAGATATAAAGGACAAGCCTGCAGCTTCAACGGTCAAAAGAAGTCCATGCAAAGACCAAATCTGTAAACCAGGAATTGAAGTTTTTGCAAGCACAGAGATTGAGCTAACGGTAGCAGGTACTAAACTTGACAATGCCATTCCTCCCGCACTGCAGGTAAGGTAGATAATAAGAGATGATAAAACTTCTCATTTGTGATATACAGAAGCTACCCTCAATAAAGATCATTAACAAAAATAAAAATGGAAAAACAAAAAAATTTACCATTAACAGCATTTAAAGTTGGCACACTATTCCAAATCCTAACAGGACATTTCAACATTTGAAAAAAATGTAACACACTGTAGACTTACCCATGGTTGTCAAATCATTTACCATGTTGAGGCCAATTTCTACATCTTTCAAGTGTGTATCAAAAGATGCACTCAGATTAAACATTTAAACACAGTTACAACAACAAAAACAGTCAGGGAAATGGTTTATTAAGAGATTAGTTTAATCATCAGAACTATCAACATGATTGTTCAATAGAAGTGCAAACAAAATCCACAATATAATATTGGTCAGATCTTTCCTCTTTGCTTTAAAAAAGCAATATAATGGATTTGCAGTAGTTCATTAGCATATTTGTATTCTGTATATGTCAAATATTCATAAATCTTTCCAATTCCAAGTTTCTATAAAAGAAATTCCAAATTCCATAATAGTATATTGCTCAAGAACTTTCCCCTTTTCCAAAAAAAAATAATAAAAAAAAAACAAATGATACAATATAAAATGGAGTTGCACAAGTTCATCGATGTACTTTATTCTGTATACCTCAAATATTCATAAATCTCTCAAATTCCAAATTTACCAAATATTTTCTTCAATTCTGTGCCTACTTTACTTCTTTCAAAATTCTTTAAGTAAATAAATGTATAAAGTTGATTTCCCTTTGCTTGAGGAACAGCCAAACTGTGCATATCATATGTAGAATATTTCATTGGAGCCCTATCAGAATATGCCAACTTAAAAAAAACATTAAGGTGTATTCCAATAAACATCTAAGGGTGTTTGCTTACTCTTCAATGAAAACTTCCAAAGAATTTAAGTGGATGGAAAGTTCTGCAATCCATCTTAATGGCTTTTTTTCTGAAGTACTTATATTGTTATGTCCTTCCAAAATAATTTTTGCTGTAGGCAGAAATCTTGGATGCAATACCGCCACTGAATGACTAACTGTTAAAAAAGCAAATAAATAAATAAACAAAAGCATTTCCAGTCTATTTAGTTAGTGCTTCTATCAACTTAATTCAACCATTGTGAGCAGTAGTTTGAAGATTTCAGGGCTCTAAAAACTTATAAGAGAGGTCATTTCTTAAGTTCCAAGCTGTATTCAATTTTGTTAACAATATATTTCAGGATCTCATCCCACATCAATCATTTTGGTGTTGTTGATGGAGATGAATGCCAGAACTTAATAGCAAGCAGTTCCAACTTTTCGAGAAGGGTGAGGTTTCATTTATCTTAGCTAGATTTTTCTTTTTGAAAAGAAAAACAATTATCTTAGTTAGATATTCTCGCTTGACCTCTAATTACAGTGCAGACTGTCCTGAGACCTTTGCGTTCTCTCTTATTACCATCTTGTAGGACTTGAGGTTAACCTACTTGTTAAAAAACGGGTTTGAGAATAACCTTCTGCTGAACAATATATTATTGAAAATACTACTAAACATTTACCCCCAGTATACTTTTATTATTATTAGTAGTAGTAGTAGTAGTAGTAAACAATATAATATATAAAGGCACGAAGTAGGTGCCAACCCATGTGCAAAAGAGTTTGAGTAACACTTGCCCCTGAACGAAATATTACTACTAAAAATACTACCTTACATCTATCCACGCAATAATTTTATTATTATTAGTAAGCAGTATAATACATAAAGGCATGAAGGGGGTGCCAACCCATGTACAAAAGGGTTTCAGCCCCAATATAAATTAACAGCCAAACCTTGCTATCACATTTAGGTGAAATAATTCAAGCCCCTAGATGGCATATTTTTTTGAAACGAGGCCCTCTGAAACGTAACATAAAGACACCTTATTTTTATTGAAATTTTATAAACCTAAATTAAAATTGAACTAAACAAAGCAAAATCCGCTAAAGTATTGTACTATAAAGAATAATGAGATGAATTGTATCAATATCTAGATATGAGGAGCCATTAGCAATCACATGTAACCAAGAGACATGCAGAAATTTTAAAAACATCAGAATTACAAAAAAAGCAACCACTATAACAGAAACAAAGAGTACAAGACAGGAGCTTAATGTTTCACCTGCGATGGATGCAGCCAAGGGCAAGAGCAATTGAACCAGCATAGTTTGAATCGGTTATCCCATTAAGGTCACCAAGTAGTGATCTAGTCTGTTTATCACCATCAGTTGTGAGAGAAAGAGGGGTGGTGAGGCAGAGTAATGAAGCTAAATACACACTCTAAATATAAGAAAGAGATATTTTCAACCCCTTCAGCAAAAACAAATGCCATATTGGTATCAACTATAATTATTATGTTTGCAGTAATAAGAGAATGAAAATACTGCAAAGTTCAAGAAAAGGGATTTGGTTCCTCTCCAGTCGGACTCTCAATTGGAGAAGTCCAGTTTATGACTAGATTATACTCCACACCACATCAAATGAAATCTACAGTAAAAAACTTGCCATATCAAATAAATAACCCTGTCATCATTTAACGTTGAAAAGATAGAGATATGTAGCTGTAGCATAATTAAACAAAGAAAAAATAAAAAGAAATAAAGATAAGAACAAGAGGAATTATGGAAACTGAAAGAGTTCAGCAGAGAAAACAAAGACAGTGGTGGTTTCTCTTTTTTTTTTTTTGGCTTGTATTTTTGTTTTGGATATGATGATTCTGTTTCCTTCCCTCTCATACTCGTAGAATACTCGTTATAAAAAAAATCTGTATGAAGCACCTCTTTCTTAAGGAAGAAATAGTTTGATCTAGTCATGATGGGTTGAAATCTTAGTAAATTGAAGGATGTTCAAGATTTGATTCAAGCTAAAAGAGAGAGCAAGAGAGTTTGGATTTTTGTGATAAATGGTATCGAACTACATGGGCAGATCCGGTATGTTTTCAGATGAGAAAGATAAATAGAGAATGAGAAGAGAGATTTGTTAATACTATTTGAAAAAGGAAAAAGAGATTACCAAACAACAACAAAATCTGAAATTAAAACTGTAGTTGCTTATCCGAAAAGCCATAGAATTTCTTAATCCATCCCTAATTTACATTTTTCAGGTGAGAGAGAAACGTAGAGATAGAAGGAGAATGAGACCCAAAGAGGAGAAAGGAAAAAAATTAACAGGCTTTACTTTATTCTAATATGTTCAATGTCATGAACAGATGAGGGGCAATTTTATCCTTAGATCTCATTTTAGATGACGTGGCACATCATCTCACCATTAACCGAATTGTCCAGTTGGGAGGTGAACCGGACATAACATTCATGATACTTAAGAACTAAATTAGAGAATTTTGTTCGCTCAGCAGAAGATTCAGCATATTTATTTATGTTAATGTTAGTGAATAGCCATACTAATCCTATGGTTAGTAGTCATATATATAGATAACATAATAATGAGAAAATGTATAAATACCCTTAACACTCCTAGCCCTATTACTCTTAACACTCTCCCTCAAACTAGAGCATACACATGACTTGTTACAAATAGACTCATCCATCTGGTTACAAATAAATCCAAAAACCCATAAGAATAGTTCGGGTGAACAAGACCCACGACATTGGATCACCACAATCCATGGACAAGATCCTGTGACATCGAATCAACAAGACATTGACTTTGTCTTGCCTTTGCTTTTGACTTTGATAGACATGGTTTGCTTCACATTGGTTAGATCTACGAAATGAATCGGATCGAGACTTCTTTAACAACACAAAAGTACATCTAGGTCGGATCGATTAGATCCAAGTTGAGAAAATGGCTCACGGTAATGTAGTATTGTACTGTTTACGCAACATTATTCATAGTACTGTAGCACAACACTGTTCACATTTTTTTTCTTCATAGTGGGCCAAAATTAAAATATGATAGATTAAAGAGAAGAAAATAAGAAAGAGGGCTATGACCGACCAGCGGCATTAGGCCGCCTGTCGAAATTGCGAAAACACTTAAACGACTCTCAAAATAGGATCAACACCCTAAGGTTAGTGGTCATAGATATAGAGAACATAAAAATGATAAATACATAAATACTATTAAAACTCCTAACCCTATTGCTCCTAACAATTTCTTCTCCAATGGAAAGGGTACAAAATGGGTGTAGCCCTTCACCATGTTATACCCCCCTCCCTTTTAAATCTCTAATTGAAGGTAGAACTAGTCCCAAGTCTTTGGTTTGAGACCAATAGACTTCACCAGCTAGGCTAGCTTGCACCTTCAAATTTTCCATATGAATGAAAGTGGATTTTATTACAACTATCCCTATGAGTGTTTGACAAGGTTGTTGTGTCCTCAAATGTCCAACATGTCAATTTTCCAATATGTGAAGGAATCCTACAAAAGATACTGCATGGAAATCACAATATGGAACTGACCATTCTCGCTGTAAAAATATCATTTCCGAGGCGAGCTAAAAGACCAAGACCCTCTGACGATGCCCTACGTTGTGATGCAGAAATGTCTCCCCCGGTGAGAATACTCTGCAAATTAAAATGATAAAACATACCAAAAACACAACACAAAATAGTATAAAGAATTTGATCAACGATGTGTTCGACGCTAGTTATTTCACTGAGATATAGTACCTCAAAAATAGCCTGTGCCACATTTAATATCTCTGGCCCTAATGGTTGAGGACGTAAAGCAAGCAAAGCCTATGATAAAGCAAAGAAATATACATATAGAGTTAAACCCCATACTGTTTTCTCTAGGTTTATAAAATAAGACCGGTGAGCACCTTCAACCCAGCAAGTAATCCCACACAGATATTCGTTACACTGGCTGCATGCCATTGCTGCTTTTTTCCAGCTTTTAGACATTGCTCAATACTTCCAAGAAGTGAGAGCATCCCACCACTATCCTGGCATTTAACATTACCAATCACATTGAAAACATCAGGACATGACAGTTTTTAATGATAAGTAAAAGCTGACCCATATAGAGCACTAATGTACCTGAGAGGCAAACATGATGCCAAAGCAGAGGAGCATCTGGTTCACCAATGTCTTGTTTATTGTCTCCGGCTTGATGATCAAAATTATTCCACAGCATAAGGAGTTAAGTGAAGCAACAATAATATAACAGCAGAAAAACAACAACAAATATCTTTTACTTTTTGCAGAAAAAAGGAAGACTTTTGGAAAAATTTGGTAATATATTGTGCTAGAGAAATGCATATAGTCACTTGTGCACAAGCATCCAGTAAAGCAGCAAACTTGAAGATCTCCATTTAATTAATGGAAATGAGAGAGAAGAAAAAATAAAACATTTGTTTATCATTTCTATTGTTAAAATGTATATGAGCTTGATATACATTGTTAACTCATTTTTCATCCGCTTAAGCTTTTGGGATAATTCGTAATTAAAATGGTGTCAGCGCCATTGGTCTTGTATTTGAATCTTGATAACCCCCACTTGTTTCTATTTGAGATTGATATTTGGTTTGGTCTTGTCTCTAGTGTGGGTTTGCCTTGTTTTTGTTTCGGACTTCATGTAGTCTCCGAGGGTATGCACAGTGGAGTGTTAAATTGAATATGAGCTTGAAATACATTGTTGATCCATTTCCCATCAGCTTAAGCTTTTGGAGTAATTGGTAACTAACAGCTATCAAGCATGATTGATGATTTCAAGTGGAAAACTTAGATATTTGGTTTGCAGATTATCTATTATGAAACTTCGTAAACATAAAGTGTATATGAGCTTGATATACATTGTTGGTCCATTTCCAATCAGCAAACTTTTCCGATAATTGATACTATCATGGTATCAAAGCCAAAAGCTCGTGTTTAAATATTGATAACCTCAACTTGTTTTTGTTTGTAATATATATTTGGTTTGGTTTCTATCTCTAGTTTAGGTTTGTTTTGTTTCTGTTTCGAGCTTCACATGCTAGGATCACATCGTCTACGAGGCTATGCACGTGGAAGAGTGTTAAATTGTCTATGAGCTTGATATACATTATTAGCCCATTTCTCAATTCCCATCAGCTTAAACTTTTGGAATAATTGGTAACTAACAACCATCAATCATGATTGATGAAAACTTTAGATATTTGGTTTGCATTCGACTTTAAGGAGAGAGGAACATTTCATATAAGAATAATTTGTTATCTAAAATGTTGTCTCCAAAACCAATTGTAACTATTAAAGCATATATGAGCTAGATATATATTGTTGGCCTTGTGATGGAAAACACGAGAAAGATTAGAATTAAGGATTTTAATTTAGGAATTGAGAGATATGAGAATAATTATGTAATTATCTAGGTGTAGTTAATTTTCATATTTCTGTTTCCTTCCATATTAGAGTTTCCTTATCGGTCTAAGAATAGGGTTTAAGATTTCTATATAAAAGGTGTTCCTATGTCATTTGTAATCATCTTGGAATTAATAAAAAAAAATGAGATTATTGAAATCAAAGGGAGATATGGGAATAATTATGTACTTAGGAAATTTTATGGGTATCTAGGTGTAGTTAATTTTCATATTTCAGTTTCCTTATCGATCTAAGACTAGAGTTTAAGATCTCTATATAAGAGGCATCCCTATATCATTTGTAGTCATCTTGGAATTAATAAAAAAAATGAGATTATTGAAATCAAACTCTGTGATTGAGTTGTTGTTTCGCACCATGTGCTTTGGTTGCGGTTTTCGCATCCATGTGATTTGGATTGCGGTTCTCATGCTATTTGGGAAGATCCATGCGATTTAGATCGTGTTATCTTTAATTTCCTTGTTTTTTTTACAATTCTCTGTTACTGTACGGCATCACATGGCCTATTTCCCCACAACTTAAACTTTTTGGATAATTGGTTAGAGCGAAAGGTCTTTTTTCCGAATCTTAATAACCCATGCTTGCTTCTATTTAAGAAAAATATTTGGTCTGGTAAGACTCTAGTTTGGATTTGTATTGTTTCTGTTTCGGGCTTCACGTGCTAAGCCCATATCGTCTCTTGGGCTATGCACGTGAGGGGGAGTTTTAAAGTGTATATAAGCTTGATATACATTGTTAGTCCATTTTCCATCTGCTTAAGCTTTTGAGATAATTGGTAACTCACAGTAACTTACAAATCACCAATTATTACCGCTTGGGATTTGTATACTTTTCAATAATGTAAGGATATACATTATACACAATATTTAAATAAAATTAAACCTTACATCGAGTTGGTAAGACCTATATCTATAAATCCTAAGGTCTACCTAAAGTTTTATTTGACCTAAAACTATTAGCTCAACTTAGTACTAGAGGACAAATCCTCAAATCGAAACCATGTCATTCTCAAGCTGGGCTGTTCAGGTTGTGCAAGCTGCCCTGAAAATGGTCAACCCTCAACATTGATGAAATAAATTTACTTCTAAGTGAAAGAAAGCATCCACAATTACCTTGTTTATTGCTTTCTTAAATAAAGAAAAAATCCTTAAGACGTTTTTATTTGGAAAGGCAAATTCCTTATTGATTAGGAGGCAACAAAATGGAGAAAATTAAAGAAAAATCCTCATACCATAAGCAACTAGTGACAATGGAATTATTGGTACATCTAGTCTGGAGAAGAAACAATCTACGAAAAGGAAACAGTACTCACCAGAGGAAAACTAGAAAGTTCATTCTCCCACACACAAGGCATGAGGCCATCTTTTCCACCTTGAAAAGCACGAAGTTCATCTTCAAACCAATCCCTGAGCGAAGATAATAGGCAGAAAACAAAAACCTTCAACTTTTTCTTTTCAGGAGGATAAAAAAGGTGTCACAGCATGCTTAAAGGACAAAAACTTATAAAATATGCAGAATTGTCTAGCTTGTCAGAATCAGCAGAGAAGCATGACCAATATAATATAATACAAATGTTTTAAGAAATAAAGAAAACGAAAAGTTAGACACCTGCCAGGAACCCAAGGGCCCAACCATGCATCTCTTTTGTCTAACAACAACCTCAAACCTGAGCTTTCCTCACATCCCGAAGCATCCCTTTCATTTTAACAGAACATTGAAATAAAATGCCAAATTAATCATTGATTTATTTACTAAAAAAAGGGGAAAAACCAATGTTCCCAGAATTGAGTGATGACAAGATCAAACACACCGCAACATGAGATAGTGTCTGCAATCATTACCTATACGGAGTTGTGCATAATTGAATAATCTGGGGATGGTCACTCTTGTATGCCATAGTCTCTGGGAGGGACTGATAAGCTATTAATATTCTAATGATGAATATGTCCAACGCAGGCTTGATATTGGGTAGTTCTTTGGCTGCTATCAGTGATACGTAAGACAAAGCCCTGCTTTCCACTGTATGTTATTACACTTTTTCCATGTATGTGAAATACAAAAAAGAAAAATAAAAGCTCTTGGATGAAATTAAAACAGATAATATTGCGAAAAATCAATTAAATAGAAACATAAGAGAAAAAGGAGTGAAAGGAAAAAAAAAAAAAAAAACTTGTAATACTACCATACCTACTCAGGTATACCATCACTGGTGGAAGTAAAATCCCATTGTTCACAGCATTGGTAGAAACAAAGCATTTTACAAATGCTGTAAGTGCATCAACTGCAGCAGACCACACGCTACAAAGGAGGGAAAAATATTTTACTTATATTAAGCCAAAAACCATAATAAATACTACTCTTTTAAGTAGCATAAACCAATGAATTAAAGAGATTTATTTCACATAACACTTAAGTAATTAACTTAGCATATGCTGATTTAAGTTTTGCTAAGATAAAGCTCATTCAGAGTCATCAAGATGAAGCAACAGATGTTGAACAATACATTTTTGTTGGGGCAATTTATTTTTAAAGTTTTTTTCCAACAATGCAGCAGGTCAACAACCAATCAATGAATCAAAACTGAATCAAACCATAAAAGTATTTTTCTCAAGAGCAAAAAACAAGCACATAAGTGAGATTAGGAAAACAGGTTTCAGGTGTAGTAGTATCCACATACAAAATCACCAAATGAGGATAATTGAATAATCATCACTTTCCATCTAAAAGGTAAGTTATAATTTCTTAATTTTATGACAGCCAATATATCTCTCCTTTTTTGACAAATAATGTGCACATTATTAAATAAAAAATTTCATTTGATTTCTATCTATCTTTTCTTTTTATTGGGTCCCTATCTCGCTCTCTCTCTCGCTCCGTCTCTTTGCTAATCCTCAGATTTAAAAGTCATTGAGACAAAGCATACTTCCATGGAAATCTAACCCAATTCTAAGCAGCTAAAGATAGCCAAACTGACCAGGTGGAGTCTCTAGAATGTTTTTTATACAACAGTTCAAAATTCACAATCTCTCGTCTCTTTTCCTAACCTATTATATAATAAAAATATTTTACAATAATCAAATAAAAACGATGGATAAGTTGCAAAGCATTTATTTTATAAGCTTGGCATGTATTTTAATTACCGTGCATTTGCACGGGTTTGTTACTAGTTATAAATTATATTGAAATCAAAGTAAAAATTGTCTATAACATGAACTTGCTGAAGATAGTTTTAGGCCCGGCAATAAAATCGTGGTTATGCCCAAAAATGACATTATAAGATAGAAGCAGGAAATTTCTGTTTCAGTGAGAGAGTACCACCTAACAGAACAATTAAGGCTCATTTGGGTTGGGGGCTAGGGTAACAAATGCGGGATTCCGCTAACTTAATTCCACATCTGTCCCAATCCTCCGCTTGGTTGCATTTAAAAGAGCTGGTATGACTAGCCCCAACCGACCCCTATACTGAACAAATCTATCCCAGCTCCCACCCAGGATTAGTATTAAGTTCATGGGATTGATTTTTTGGGACGAAAAAATCTCTCTCAAACAGGGGATACAAGTATTACCACTTAATCCGCCCTTAATTTTGTCCCAGTATAATTGAACCAAACCGGATGTTATTGCCATAGAGTATACAGTAGCTGATGAACCCAACAAAATAACCATAATTATACGTTTACTTACCATATTGTAGATTTTAAATCTGCACATTGCTTAATTTCATGTTCAGGGTTTCCACTAAAAAGGTCAGCCCACAAGGAGAGGATATCAAAGACCTGGTCTTCAAGCTCCTACATGCAACAAAAATAGCACCACAAGACACAATTAACGTCTACTCCAAATGAAGAAGATAGGGATGAGCTTCTACCTCCTTAGGAATAGAACCTAGGAGTGATGATAATAATAACCATCCAGCTTCTTGTTCCACTGTGGCAGCCACAAGGTTCCTGCTAGATTCTGTCAGCATCTTCTTTGAAACTTCAAGCACCGATCTCGGAAATCTGTATAGAAGAATATAAAAAAGAATTATTGCCAAGGGTAACAAAGATCGCAACTGTTGGGCTAGGCAAAGAGAGGGAGAACCAAACACTATAAAGCAACAACATTCACAACAGAAGTATGCAGGTATTTAAAAATAATAATAAGCATATGCAATGGCCCATTGTCCTTAAATTTTAAGTACCTTACTTTTAGATCAATATTGGAAAAAAGAAAGCATCTCCCAGAGAAAGGTTCAATCATTAGAATAGCTCCCGGATTCGAAATAAATAGAGCAGAGGCATACTCAACAGATGTAAACCAATGCCTGAGTCTGAGCGTGAAGTGGGCATTTGTGTTGCTCCCCGTGTTATCGCCTTTTGAGGTTAAATTTTGAATTCACTGCCTTTTACTAGGACTTTGATGCTTGGATCGGAGAATGTTTAAGGTCGGCATTTTGAGATTGCTTATGGGTTTGGGGTTTTGAAATAGTTCTTGCCTCCATGACGAAGTAATGTTGAGGATTGCTAAGTGGAAGCTTGATAAGTCAAAAGAAAAAGTGGTCTTCCTGTTACAATTTTCATGCTACACAAGCTGGGAAAATCAGCTACCAGTAAGGCTTGAACTGATTCACAAAACTACCTGGTTTGCTATTGCTGTATGTACCCAACATCTCTTCGTACTTGAACTCAAGAGTGGGAGAAGAAGAAAATTTTAGGATTCTTGTTTCGAAGTGCTTCCAGGTTTTCAACCAATCCACATCTTCGAAAGGAACCAACAATGCTTTATGAAGAGATTTCTCACTCAAGAAAATAGTATCACTAAAAATTTTTTACAAGTGAAAGTGTATTTAAAGAAAAAATGCAACAAGTGGGTGCCACCCATATACAAAGGCTATCTACAAGATAGGAGCTCCACAAAATCTAAAAGATTTATCTCGTTCACAAAAAGAATCCTTTTAAACCAAAAATTAAAGATATTAAACCAACTATTTCTAATTATTTTAGTAGGTCTCTCTATGACATCAAAAACTCTACGATTCCTCTCATTCCAAATTGTTGAGAGGTTTCCTAATTAGATATGTACTAGGTTTCCTAATCTTTCTTAATTTATGTTTCCTATTCATATTAGGATTATAGTCTTAGGTCTATATATAGGGGTTGTTGGTTTGTTTACATAACAAAAACAATAATAAAAATCATTCGACAATATTTCTTCTGAATCTCTCGTCTCTCTCTAGCATAAATTTCAACATGGTATAAGAGCCCATGGTTTGGGATTCAGTTGGCGATGTGAGATAAACACAATTAATACATATATATATATATATATATATATAGTTTAGAATCTGTTTTATTTTTTAGTTTTTGTTTTGCTTTTTAGGCAATTTTTCTCACGTTTCTTTAGTGTCTTCTTTTCTAGTTGTTTCTTTTCCTACAAGTTGAGATTCTGGTGGATATTCTTCTTCTCCAACTAGGGTTTACAGTTTTCTATTTCCGCCGAGATTCAGCCAGATTTTAGCGATGTTTTTGTTTCTCTATTTCTGTTGGAGAAAAAGAAGATAAGATGAAAAAAAGGACAAAGAAAAGAGCAGTGGAAAACAAAAAAAAAAAAAGAGGAAAAAAAAACGAAGCAAAGACTAAATAAAAAAAATATTTTTTTATGTGTTCTTAAGTTTACTATTGAAGAAGAAGAAGAAGAAGAACAGTTCTTGACCATTTCTAAAGAAAAGTTCCTCACCTCGATGTTGATGTTGTTATCGTTTTGACTAGTTGATTGCAACTCATTCGAGTCAAAGTCAAAGTTAGTAAAAATACAAGACGAAAAAAGTTAAAGTCTTGTTGATCCAGTGCTCTCGGATCTTATCTCGTTAGATGGTGACCTAACTGTTTACCGTGGATGTGGAGCCCCAATGTGTTCTTATGAGTTATTGTAATTTATGAATTTGGATTTATTTTTTTCAGATTGGATCAGATATGTTATTGGTATAGGTTTATTTGTAACAAGTTGGTGCATGTGTATGTTACAACTTGAGGAGGATTGTTAAGAGGTTTCCTAATTAGATATGTATTAGATTTCCTATTATATTTATTATTCTTATTAGAATTTATAGTCTTAGGTCTATATATAAGGTTATTGGTTTGTTTACATAACAACAACAATAAGAATTCTTTTCCAATGTTTCTTTTCAATCCCTCATCTCTCTCTAACCTAAATTTCAATACAAACAATACAAAAAATAGAGAGGGTGACACAAACTAAGAAAAGCTTCGTGGAAGAATTTTCTTCATTACTTCGAATAATACACAAAACGTTAGCTCTATACATCAACCCTAGCAATAGAAAAGGAAAATTAACTAGGTTATATTAGATCCCATGATTTATGGGATATTCTAACAGA